>BOPN01000111.1:266374-268874 GCA_017312705.2 Penaeus japonicus
TTACTCACTACCTCACTCTTCCTTCCCCCTCTCTTTCCTTCCTTTCTCCCTCTCCCTTCCTCTCTTTCTCTCTCTCTCTCTCCCTCTCCCTCCCTATCCCTCTCCCCCTCACCCTCCCTCTCCTTCTCACCTTCCATCTCCTTCTCCCCCTCCCTCTCACCTTCCCTCTCTCCTTTCCTCTCCCTCTCACTCTCCCCCTCCCTCCCCTCCCTTCCCCCTCCCTCTCCCTCTCACCCTCGCTCCCCCTCCTTTTCCCTAGCCCCCTCCCTTTACCTTTCCCTCTCCCTCTCCCTCTGCCTCCCTTTCGGGGCGAGGGCGTAACGGCGCTCAGTGAAGCGAATTGAAATGAGATCATCTCCACGGGGGAAACTACCCGCCTATTCTGTCTGAGAATGATGGTCGGGAGGGGATTAGAGGGGAGAAGACGAGGGCGGGGGGGGGAGGAGAGGGAAGAAGGGGAAGGAGGAGGAGGATGGAGAGGAGGAGGGATAAGGGGGAGGGGGAGGAGGAGGGGGAAGGAGGAGGAGGGGAAGGAAGGGGGAAGGAGAGGGAAGGAGAGGGAGGGGAAGGAGGGGGAAGGAGGGGGATGAGGAGGAAATAGGAAGAGGAGGAGGAGGAGAAGAAGGAGAAAGAGGAGGAGGGAAGAGCTAGTGCAAGAGCAAAACAGAGAAAACAAAAAAAAACAAGCAAACGCACATAAGGAGCGTGTTTCATGGAGGCCTAACAAAATCTCAGCTGATCTCGACTCCGATGATGGTCGAAGAAGATGCGTTCGAAGGGGGAGGAGGAGGAGTGAGAGGAGGAGGAGGAGGAGGAGGAGGAGGAGGAGTGAGAGGAGGAGGAGAGAGAGGAGGAGGAGAAGAGAGAAGAAAGAGAGGAGGAGGAAGAGAGAGAAGAGGAGGAGGAGAGAGAAGAGAGAGAGGAGGAGGAAGAGAGAGAACAGGAGGAGGAGAAAGAGAGAGAGGAGAAGGAGTGAGAGGAGGAGAGAGAGGAGGAAGAGGAGAGAGAGGAAGAGGAGAGAGAAGAGAGAGAGGAGGAGGAAGAGAGAGAAGAGGAGGAGGGTGAAGAGAGAGAACGTGACTGGGAAGAAAAGTAATGAAAAGGAAGAAGGAAAATGAGAGACGGGGGTAGGGGGAGGGGGAGGGGGGGGCGAGATAAGGGAGCCCTTCGAGATCTTCTTCAGAAGGCCTATCCGGGTAGGAGGGGGGGGGGGGGGTCGCCGGCGCAAAGAGGAGGGCGAAGAGGAGTGATGAATGGGCAGGAGTGGAGTGCTGAAACGGGGGATATTGTCAAAGGGCCAGCGGAGGGGGAGGGGAGGAGGGGGGAGGGGGGAAAGAGAGAAGAGGGTAGACGGAGGAAGGAGGTGGAGGAGAAGGAGGGAAGAGAGGTAGGGGGAGGTAAAGGGGGAGGACGAAAATGGAGGAGAAGGAGAGAAGGGAGAGAGAGCTCGAAGAGGAAGAGAAGATGGAGGAAGGGGACAGAAGAAAAGGAGGGGATGATGGAAGAAGAGGGGGAGAAAGAGGAGGGGGAGAGGAGAAGAGAAGGAGGGAGGTGATGGAGGAGGAGCTATGGGGAGAAAGGGAAGCAGAGGGAGGAAGAGGGAAGGAGAGACAGCGACCCGTAACAATATTCCGCCGAATAAGGGGAGAGAAAAGGAGGGGAAAGAGGAGTGGGGGGCGGGGGGGGGAGAAAGAGAAATTCAGCCGAAGACAATTAACGACCGGAAGTCAAGCGTATTGTGCTACGGCGTTCGCCTATTGGAAGGGAAGGTGAGGGGTGGCGGGAGAGGAAGTGGGGGAGGGGGAGAGAGGGGAAGTGGGGAGAGGGGGAGAGAGGGGAAGTGGGGAGAGGGGGAGAGAGGGGAGGTGGGGAGAGGGGAAGAGGGGGAGAGAGGGGAAGTGAGGAGAGGGGGAGGGGGAGAGAGGGGAAGTGGGGAGAGGGGGAGAGAGGGGAAGTGGGGAGAGGGGGAGGGAGAGGAAGTGGGGGAGGGGGAGAGGGGGAGGGAGAGGAACTGGGGGAGGGGGAGGGGAAGGGAGAGCAGGGGGGCTGGCGGAAGGAAAGGGAGGGGAAGTGGGGTGATGGGGAAGGGGAAGGGAGAGCAGATGGGGGAAAGGAAAAGAATTGGGGGAAAAGAGGGGAAGAGAGGGGAAAGAGGAGAAAGGAAAGGGAGAAAAGGGAGGCCGGGGAGGGAATAGGAGGAAAAGCAGAAGAGGGAAGAGGGAGATAGATAAAGGAATGGGGAAGGGAGGAGAAGGGAGTCGAGGAGAGGAGAGAAAGGAAGGGATTAGAATAGGCAAAGGCCCAATCCCTATCCACAAACACGCTCATACACCCCCTTGCCCAATCCCTATCCACAAACACGCTCATACACCCCTCCTCCCCAATCCCTAATCACTCCAGGACAATCTCATTCACATCCAGTCAAAGTAGGAACAAGATTTAAACATCTTTTTTCTTCAACGCTCGACAACACACCTTATCGCTCGACTCCGAAAAGGAA
>BOPN01000111.1:273874-278874 GCA_017312705.2 Penaeus japonicus
GAGTAGGACAAGGAGGATGAGAAAGAGGAGAAGGAGGAGAATGAGTAGGACGAGGAGGAGGAGAGAGAGGAGGCAGAGGAGAAGGAGAAGGAGGAGTAGGACGAGGAGAAGGAGGAGGGTCCGAGGAGGTTATTATGATATGAGAAGAAAAGGAGAATACTGTGAGGAGAAAGAAGAGAAGAGGGAAGAGCTTGGAGAGAAGGAGGAAGAGGAGGAGAGAGAGAAGACTAGGAAGATGAGGAGGAAGAGAAGAAAAGGGAAAATAAGGAAGAGAAGAGAAGGAGAAAGAGAAAATAAAATAGGCCAAGTAAGATCAAACAAATGACAAAATAATCAAGAAAACGAAGAAAAGAGAAGAAAATAGAATAAATAAAACAAGAATAAAGCATAGAAAAAGACGAAAAGATAAGAACCAAAACTAGACCCATAAAACGGAAGTTATGACCATTAGAAAGATTATGGAAATTACAATCACGAAGAAAGTGGAAGAAGCACAAGAAATAAAGTCAGAGAGGGGGACATAACAAAGAAGAAGAGGGACAGGAAGAGGAGGAGGAGGAGGAGGAGAAAGAGAAAGAAAGATAAAGAGACAGAAAGAAAGAGAAAGAGAGAGAAAGAGAGAGAGAGACACACACACACACAGAGAGAGAGAGAGAGAGAGAGAGAGAGAGAGAGAGAGAGAGAGAGAGAGAGAGAGAGAGAGAGAGAGAGAGAGAGAGAGAGAGAGAGAAAGAGAGAGAGAGAGAGAGAGAGAGAAAGAGAAAGACAGAGAGAGAGAGAGAGAGAGAGAGAGAGAGAGAGAGAGAGAGAGAGAGAGAGAGAGAGAGAGAGAGAGAGAGAGAGAGAGAGAGAGAAAGAAGAGAGAGAGAGAGAGAGAGAGATATTTTTGTTTGTGATGTAGTTATTCTGTATTATTGTTCATTTATGAAGTAGAGAGAGAAAGAGAGAGAGAGAGAGAGAGAGAGAGAGAGAGAGAGAGAGAGAGAGAGAGAGAGAGAGAGAGAGAGAGAGAGAGAGAGAGAGAGAGAGAAAGAGAGAGAGAAAGAAAGATAGAGAGAGAGAGAAAGAAAGATAGAGAGAGAAAGAAAGAGAGAAAGAGAGAGAGCAGGAGGACGGAAATCACGCGGAAAAAATGTCCCCATGAAGTGAAATGACCCGAGAAACGAATCTTAACAGGGAGAAGTGACGGATAACGAGAGGTGAGAGGGAAGGCGCGAAGGAGAGGGAAGGGAGATGTAGAAACAACGTAATTACATCGATAAAATTTATATAATTATGCAAATATAAGAAATAGAACAATGCGAGAACAAGGGAGGGGAATAAAGACAAGGATAAGGCTTTCGCGTGCATAGGATATTTCATTATTGGGAGTGAGAGAGAGAGTTGGGACGCGGGCGGGGATGGGGGATGGGGGGTGGGCAAGCTGGATGGGGGATGGGGGGTGGGGATGGGGACGGGGACGGGGAGGGGCGAGAAAAGGGACGGACATTTGGAGGGAACGGGGATGGCGGTGGACGGGACGGAGGAGACTGGGAAGAGACAAGCGCCATAAAGAAACAGACGGAGATCCCAGAAGGTAAAGAAAGATATCGAGACAGAAAAGAAGATAGACAGAAAGATAACTGATGAGAGAGGAAGCAGAGCCCAAGGCGTGATTTAACCATCGATCATGAATAAAGCACAGAGGTCAAACCAGGCCACCGACCCAACTACACATTGCAGACAAATGGAGACACAGACACACACTCATACACGCATTTAGGTCTGTCTACCCGATTGTTTAATACATGTCTGTCAGCCTAACTGTCTCATTTGTCAGTCTCTGTCACTCTCTCTCCCTCTCCCTTTCGGATGAATTAATGCTTTACATAAAAACAAGAAAGCAAAAAATAAACAAATTCAATCTTATGGCGACAACAAACCTAAACAAAAGACGCTCTTGCAATAATTTAATAAATATGATAGTGTTCGCCTTTGCAACAACCCGCGAGGATAACAGTGATTTGAAAATTTCCTTCAGACAAACCTCCTTTGACTAAAATAAAGTGCGGAATAAGATGCGAAGGAAAATAATAACAATGATAATAACAATAATAATGATAATATCAATGATGATGATGATGATGATGATGATGATATCAATACTAATACTACTCATAATAATAGTAGTAGTAATGATACTAATAAGGATGATGATCCTAATTATATCAATATATAATCGTAATGATAAGTAATACCAAGGAAAAAAAACATAATCATAGTATGACGAAGGACAGAAAATTATCAATCCTAGTAGGTATAATCTATGCATGTATGTATGTATGTATATATGTATGTATTTATCTATCTATCTCCCCCCACACACAGACACACATACATATATATTGTGTATATATATATATATATATATATATATATATATATATATATATATATATGTATATGTATATATATATATGTATATGTGTATATATATATATATATATATATATATATATATATATATATATATATATATATATATATGTATATATATATATATATATATATATATATATATATATATATATATATATATATATATATATACAGAGAGAGAGGGGGAGGGAGAAGAGAGGGTGGGAGGAGGGAGGAGAGAGGGGGGAGAGAGGGGGGGGAGAGAGGGGGGAGAGAGAGGGGGGGAAAGAGAGGGAGGGGGAGAGAGAGGGAGGGGGAGAGAGAGGGAGGGAGAGGGAGAGGGAGAGGGAGAGAGAGAGAGAGAGAGAGAGAGAGAGAGAGAGAGAGAGAGAGAGAGAGAGAGAGAGAGAGAGAGAGAGAGAGAGAGAGAGAGAGAGAGAGAGCAGGGACAAGGATAAGGACTGGGACAGACAGACAGAGGTCGAGAGAGAGAGCCAGGAACGAGGAGAGAGGAGGAAGAAACGCCCAGAACTCACATCCCTTTTTGCCTTCTGTTGAGCAGAAAACATATACTGACTCTGAACTCCTGCCTTGACCTTCTTTCGATGCCCTCCACTACCCTCCTCCTCCTCATCTCCTTTGGTCTCTCCTCCTCCTGTTCTCCTCCTCCCTTCGCCCTCTCCTCTCTTCCTTCTCTTACTCATTTCGTCTCTCATTTAGCCCCTCCCCCCTCTCCCTCTTTCTATCTCTACCTATTCCTTTTCCTATTCCTCTTCCCCTTTCCCTTATCCTCTCTCTCCCCTCTCCCTTTGCCTCTCCCTCTCCCTCTCCCCCTCCCTCTCCCTCTCCCTCTCCCTCCCCCTCTCCCTCTCCCTCCTCTCGCCCTCGCTCGCTGCTTTCGCGTAAGACTTATACGACCATAACAGTCACAACCATCGAGACGAGAGTTGTAATGGCTTGACGTAAATAAAGATCGCTGGTTCGTGTTTTCACTCACCCTGCCCCCCCCCCCCCCCCCCCTGCTCCTTCTTTCTTTTTCTCTCGATCGTTCTAGGCACATTTGCCTTTCTGTCTGTCTGTTTGTCTGTCTGTTCCCTGTCTGTTCTTTCTTTTTTTCTTTCTTACTCTCTTTCTCTGCATGTGTGTGTGTGTGTGTGTGTGTGTGTGTGTGTGTGTGTGTGTGTGTGTGTGTGTGTGTGTGTGTGTGTGTGTGTGTGTGTGTGTGTGTGTGTGTGTGTGTAGAAAGAAAGAAAGAAAGATTGGTAGATTGATAGATAGATTGATAGATAGAATCACTGAAATACCTAAAGAAAACACCACACACACACACAAGAAAAAACGCGCAGCCGGGGGTTTCTTTGCTTTGCTCTCACAAATCAAACTAAAATCGAACTTAAATATCCTATCCCCAAGGCCCAATTTAGCATCGATCATCAAACACTCAAGTCGGAGCAACAACCCTCCCTCCCCCCTCTATTCGCCCTCCCCTGCCCCCTCCCTAGGACCTCCTCCCCCCCCCCACCTTATTCCCTCCTCTTTTCCCTTAACATAGGACTAATCCACCCACTCCCCTTTCCCTTTCCCTTTCCCTTTCCCTTCCCCTTTCTCTGCCCATACCCCCTCCCCCTCATCCCCCTCCCTATACCCCCTCACCCTCTCCTCCCTCTCTCCCCCCTCCCTCGCAGCCCGCCTCACCCCGAGCGAAATAATTACATCGGAGGGATTAAGCTGAAGCAAGTAAGGGTCGTGATCTGATAGCTACTGCATACCGTTGTCACCCTTACGGCTCGTCCGTAAGGGAGAGGAAGGGAAAGGAAAGGGAGACGAAGAACGAAGGAAAAAAAGGATAAAGGTGTAGAGAAGAATAGGGCAAGGAGGAGGAGAGACGGAGAAGAAAGGCGGGAGAGGGCAAAAAAGAAATAAAGAGAAATGCGAAGCATAAGGAGAAGGGAAGAAAATAAGAGAAACGAGGAGATGAGGAGAGAAGGAGGAGGAGAAGGAGAAGGAGGAGGAGGAGAAAGACGTGGAGGAAGAGTAAAGGAGGAGGAAGAGGAGGAGAGAAGGAGGAGGAAGAGGAGGAGGAGAAAGGCGAGGATGAGAGGAGGAGGAGGTGAAAGGCGAGGAGGAGGAGAGGAGGAGGAGGGGGAGGGGCCCGAGAAATCACAGTATGACGAAGGACAGAAAATTATCAATCCTAGTAGGTATAATCTATCTATGTATGTATCTATGTATGTATGTATGTATGTATCTATGTATCTATCTATCTATCTATCTATGTATCTATCTATCTATCTACGTATCTATCTCGGGCGGGGCGGCGGCGACTCGGCAGAGAGCGAGTTGTGGCTCTTACAGGATTATCTCGTCACCGGTTCTTCATTATACGCTGTCGGCACGGCGGGGGGGGAAGAGAAAAAAAGGGAGAGAGAAAGAGAGAGAGACGGAGAGAGGGAGAGAGAATGAGAGGGAAAGAAAGAAAGAAAGAAAGAGAGAGAGACAGAAAGAGGGATGGGGTGATTGAAGGAGGGTGGGAGAGAGGAAAATATATGGAAGGAAGAACGAGACCCGGATACAGATAAAGACAGACAGACAAACAGACACAA
>BOPN01000111.1:341374-351374 GCA_017312705.2 Penaeus japonicus
CTAAATAATGCGTTGCCGACCATTAAAATAATCACATTTGGAAATAAAACCCTGAAATATACCGACCGCAAATAACGTAAAATAATAAGTGTAAGATAACGCTAAAGCAAAGAATAATATATACATACATATATATGTATATATATGTATATATGTGTATATATGTTTGTATATATATATATATATATATATATATATATATATATATATATATATATATATATATATATATATATATATATATATATATATATATATATATATATATATATATATATATTATCCGCATCCAAAAATACGACACTAAAATATCCACCCGCAACAGCTATCTTCCACCAGCCTTAGCCAAAACCACCAAAACAGTTTAAAACAAAAACAAATACTTACTCCACTACAACACAACTGCAACATCAAAAGCCAATACAGCAACATTACTCCATCAGGCCTCGTGCAACAAGTGCCACAGCAACTACAAACTCAAATCCTGGGCGATTCCTCTCGACTCGTAAGGCCGTGACCTGTGCTAAAGAGGCAATTACCAGCGGAACCAATTACAATTAAGTAATTTGAAGTTTAGCATCTAACAAAAATCATCATTTATTTTTCTTTCCATTTTTCTTTTACTGACGTTTTTTTACAGTTTATTTTTTATTATTCACCGAGGATTCTGTCTTAAATTCCTGTTACATTCTTAGACGAAATCTTATTCACGTTTTCTTCATTTTCAAGAAAGAAAGAGAAAAAAAAAATAGCCATTAGCAAGTAATACCGTTTCACAGCACAGTTCAAGTTTACTGTTCATTTCTCTTTCTTCTAATTTTCTTGAATTTATTTATCATTTTTCTGTAAGCTTTTGTTTTTCTTTCCTCTTTTTCATATATTTCCGCCCGTATCTTTCCCTTATCCTTTTGTCATTGTTCCCCATTCTCGTCCTTCATTATTTTCCCTTTTTCTGACTCCCTCGTTTTCTAATCTTCCTTCCGCCGTTCTCTCTTCCTTCCTTTTTTTTCTTTTTCTTTTTCTTCCTCCTTCTTTCTCTCTCGGGCGCGCGCGCGAGCGTTGAGAAATCCCGAGGAAATAACGGCCGAAATCGCTCTTGCAATAACTGCCGATTTCGCCGGAGTCGCCCGAGAGATAACGGGCCGACAGCCGGACCAATGCAATGGACTTTTCGCAATGAGAAGGAGTTGCGAGAGAGGAGATAAGAGATAAGCAGAAAAGAAGACTTCGAGGCTAAGTAAGAAAGAAAAGAAAAAGAAAGAAAGGAAAAAATGAAATATATATACAGTTAGCTCGTTACTTAATTAGTTGTCTATATAGCTATATTCCATGCGCGCCTGCGGATACGTGTGTATGTGCATGAGCGTATGCGTGCAATGCATTCATAATTCACGCCAAGCCGACTTTCCATCACACGCACACACCGACACACGCGGCCAGGAATCCTCGCCTCGCGGATTCCGAAGTCCTTCTACGGCGCCCTCCTTCTGCCGAAACGGGTACTTCCGCCGCCGCCGCCGTCGCCCCGCCACGGCGCCCTTCCCCTGACTGCCCAGTCTCCCTTGCGCCACTTCCCGATTCGATATCTCACTTTTATTATCTTTTATTCGGCTCACCTCCTTCGCTCCAGTGCGGCTTTCACTTCCCTTCTCGGCTCGGAAGATCTGGAGTCTCTCCCTCGTATCCGGTTTCCTCCTTTTTCATTTTCCTTCATCTTCGCTTCCGGTCTCAAGCAATTGCACTCGCTTCACTATCTATCTTTCGCACCCTCTCATTCCCTTCACTTCCCATCTTTCGCACCACCACTTCTATTTCTTTCCTTCGTCTTCGCTTCCGTCACTGCCTTCACTTACATCACTTCCCTCACTGTTATCTTCGCTTCTCCTCACCGTCTCCACTGACTTCACTTTACAACCACACCCACAAGTGCCCCCCACGGCACCTACGCCACGCCCATAAGCCTCTTGCCCTACAAGTTTCTAGGCACGCCTCATACTCGACTCCCGTACACCTAAGCCTACTAGCCACCCATACACCCACAAACGTCCACCCACGCCCGCTAGACTCTCCCTCATACTACACACCGCACACTTACCAATGCGCCACCGAACAGCAGCCCTGGACTCCGGTCACGCCCATTGGGTTGAGCCATTTAAGACAAAACACACACACACATACTCACACACGCACACACACATACTCACTCACACACACACACACATACACACATACTCACACACATGAACATACACAGACACACACATGCACACACACATACACAGACGGACACACACACATACACACACACACACACACACACACACACACACACACACACACACACACACACACACACACACACACACACACACACACACACACACACACACACACACACACACACACACACACACACACACACACACACACACACACACACACACACACACACACACACACACACACACACACACACACACACACACACACACACACACACACACACACACACACACACACACACACACACACACAGACCGAGCGAGCGAGCGAAAGTCCAGCCAGCCTCATGACACGACGCCTGGCCATGACATATTCGCGTGGGTGGGGTGGGGAGGGGGTCTCCCTTCCTCCCCTCCCACCATCTTGGATCTCTCTCTCTCTCTCTCTCTCTTTCCTTCCTCCCCCTCCCCTCCCCTCTCTTCCTTTCCCTTCCATCCCATCGCATCCCCTCCCCTCCCTTCTCTTCTCCTCCCCTCCCCTCTCCTCATCTCCGCTCTCCTTCTCCTCCCCTCCATCCCTCTCACTCCCCCCCCCCCAACAGTTTCGCGGCGCAAGAGACCCGATTGCCTTTTGAGGGATTTCTCGGCGAATGGCGAGCGGATGTAACGTCGTGGGGAGGGGGGGGGGGTGGCGGCGGAGGAGGGAAGGGGTAGCGGCGGAGGAGGGAAGGAGAGATGGAGGATGAGGAGAGGCAATGGAAAGAGGAGGGCTGGGAATATCGTGGAGGAAAAGGGAGAGAAGGAGGAGGAGGAGGAGGAGGAGGAGGAAGAGCAGGAGGAGGAGGAGGAGGAGCAGGAAGAGGAGGAAGAAGAAGAGGAGAGGGTGGGGGTGGTGCAGCGAAGAGATCATTATTACATAATAACGCTACACTCCGAAACCAACATCAGTTTTTTTCGAAGTAGGAGAGTATATGCGTAACATTCCTCCCCCCCCCCCCCCCCCCTTCCAGCCCCCTCTTTCCTCGCCATGATGTTGGTCGCCTCTTAAGCTCGCTCGATTAGTTGCTTGCAGTCACCGCAAGCCGCAGAAACACGAGCCGCTTCTTGCGTCACCGCACACATACACACATAATCACACACGCGCACACATAAACAGACATGAACAGACATACATATACACGCACGCATGCAAAAATCAAATAGACAAACAGACAGACAGACAGACACACACACAAAAAAAAAACTACCCACACAAACAATAAAAAAAGAGGGACGGTTGACAAAGCATCATTTTCCAAGCAACCACAAGCATGACAAAAATAAATACACAACATATATAAAACGAATCGTCCATTGCAACACCGAGACCGGTGGCGCGCTTTCACAAGCAGAGCAGTCAATTGCCTCGACCGTTGCATCTGAGAAAACATCGTTGTCATCATCATCAGTTAAGATCAATTACACAAGTCCAGATCTCGGCAAATGACCCGCGGTCTCCCGAGAAAATGGATCTTGCAACCTCATCAACGGCAAATCAACCAACCAACAAGAAAAATGGGTTCCTGCTTGTTAATGATTTTCGAGACGCAGATTCACACACACACACACACACACACACACACACACACAGAGAGAGAGAGAGAGAGAGAGAGAGAGAGAGAGAGAGAGAGAGAGGGAGGGAGGGAGGGAGAGAGAGAGAGAGGGAGGGAGGGAGGGAGGGAGAGAGAGAGGGAGGGAGGGAGGGAGAGAGAGAGAGAGAGAGAGAGAGAGAGAGAGAGAGAGAGAGAGAGAGAGAGAGAGAGAGAGAGAGAGAGAGAGAGAGAGAGAGAGAGAGGGGGGGGGGGAGGGAGTGAGAGAGAGAGAGAGAGAGAGAGAGAGAGAGAGAGAGAGAGAGAGAGAGAGAGAGAGAGAGAGAGAGAGAGAGGAGAGAGAGAGAGAGAGAGAGAGAGAGAGAGAGAGAGAGAGAGAGAGAGAGAGAGAGAGAGAGAGAGAGAGAGAGAGAGAGAGAGAAAGAGAGAGAGAGAGAGAGAGAGAATGAATTAAAGAGAGAGAGACAAAATGAGTAAAAGAGAGAGAGGGAGAGAGAGCGAGACAACGAGAACGAGAAAGAGAGAGAGAACGTAAACGAGAAAGAGAACGGGAAAAAAGAAAGAGAAAAACAAAGAGAGAGAGAGAGACACCGCCGCTCAGCCAAGCCTAAAGACCTCCAATCAAAGGCCTCGTTACAAATCGCCTCGACCAACCGACCAATCACCGCCTCCTTTTCCACGCCTGGGGGGGGGGGGCGTTCAACACCTCCACTAAAATAACCATTAATATCAATAGTAGATAAGTAAATAAATGAGGGCATGAAGTACCTAAGTAAATGAGAAAGTGAGTAAATAAATGAGGAAGTAAACAAGTAGGTAAATAAGTAAGTAATTCAGTAAATAGAGAAATAAATAAGTGAGGAAGGAGGAGGGGGAGGATGGAGAACATGAAAAGGAAAAGGAAAAGGGATGGGATAGGGGGAGGAAGAGGGGGGGCGGCGTAAGTGAAGGGGGAAAGGGGGGAAGACTGCATGTGTGAAGGTGAAGGTTGGGGGAGGGGGTGGGGGATGGGGAGAAGGAGGTTAAGGGAAAGAGTGTAAGTGAAGGGGGTAAGGGTGAGGACGTATGTGTAAAGGTAGGAAGAGGGGGGAGGGGGAGGGAGAGGGGGTCTCGCCGCTCTAATTTACGGCCGCCCTCTGCACGAAAGGGTACAAGGTCGCCGCACTTAATTGGCCTAATGATAAAGCGATCAAACGGTATTCCTTCGAGGGCTATTAACTCGCGGAGAAGAAGCGGCGACGGGTGAAAGGTATCAAGAAGGGATCCATAGGTACAGAAGTACAATATATATATATATATATATATATATATATATATATATATATATATATATAAATCAACGAAAAAAAAGTTTTGCTTTCAAGTCTTACGCTGTGAAAGAAAGAAAGAAAGAAAGAAATATAAATATATATAGATACAGTATTCAACAATAATAACAACAACAAAAGCGACAACAACGACAATTATGATGATGCGGTAATCATTTCCAGTATTTTGATAAATGATATTTGTAATTTGTAATGTATTTGTAATGGTCTACTCTTACACTGCTCTGATGATGAGAGAGAGAGAGAGAGAGAGAGAGAGAGAGAGCACTACAACAACATGCAACATCTGCACTGCTATAATGAACACCTCACCGGTTGTTCTTATGGTCATCGTTTCGTTTCATGTTTTATCATCCAAGACTTTTTCCTTCTCGTTTCTTTTCATCTTTTGTTCTCGGCCTCGCTGCCTCTCCCCCCCTCCTCGTTTCTTATCTCTTTCTCTTTCCCTCCCTCTCCCTCCATCCCTCCCCTTTCCCTTGCCTTTCCTTCTTCCCCACTTCCACCCCCTCCTCCTCCCCCCTCCTCCTCCTCCCCCCTCCTTCCATCCCCTCCCCCCTTCGCTCCCTCCTCGTTTCCGCCATTACTGCAACCGAATATTCAAAATGGCGCCGCTTCGTTTTCTCACGCGAAGGCGACCCCAAGCAACGGTAATTTTCGCCGCAAGATGGTCGGTCGTTCGGTCGGTCGCTGGGCCTAGCGCTTTGGATGAACGGACGACCGAACGCACGCACGCACGCACCCACGCACGCACGAACTGCTTCCCGCATACCCAGGGCATCGCTGTGTCGGCTCTAAGCTTCCTGCCTCAACCAAGTGCGCGTTTTCCCGGCGAAGGAGCGAGCGAGGCCGTGAGTGCCGTCCCGCTCGTTCGCTCGCTCGCTCCCTCCCTCTCTCCCTCCTTCCCTCCCTCTTTCCCTCCCTCCCTCCCTCCCTCTCTCTCCCCTCCTTCCCTCCCTCCTTCGTGGCGGCGCGGCGGCTGAATCGGCGACGGCATATGTCGCGCCCAGATGACGGCCGGTCCGAGAGCGGCTCCACCGGCGGCGGCGGCGACGAAGACGCAACACAACTCGTATGCAAAGTAAACGACCGCTGCCTCATTATCGTCGCGAGTGCGTACGGCGCGGGGAGCAGAGGCTGATAGAAGCAGAGGCGGAGGAGGGGGGAAGAGGGGGGGAGAGGGGGGGAGAGGGCGGGGGAGGGGGAGGGAAGGAGGGAAGGAGACAATTAGGGAGGGAGGGAGGGAGGGAGGAAGATAGGGAGGAGAGAGGAAAAGGGGGGAGGGGAGAGAAAGGCGAAGGGAGGGAAGGAGGACGGAAGGGAGGGAGAGTGAGAGAGGGAGAGGGAGAGAGAGAGAGAGAGAGAAAGAGAGAGAAGCGAAAGCACGGGGAAAACCGAGAGTGCGAGAGAGAGAGGGCGACGTAAGAGCAATGCCAACACGGATGGCGTTCGCGGCCCCGCCATCTGCGCGGATGAGCGGATGACGAGACGGCGTCGTGATCGCCGCCTCCTCGTCATCACCGCTTCATCCGTGCGCGCTCTTGTGAAACGACCGCTCCCGTGACCTTTGACCCCGCGGGCTGGAGGGAGACGGTCGGCGAGATGAGATGCCCGGCGCGGTCGCGTGTGTGCGGCTCTACGTGATCCGGAGAGAGCGTGTGTGTGTGTGTGTGTGTGTGTGTGTGTGTGTGTGTGTGTGTGTGTGTGTGTGTGTGTGTGTGTGTGTGTGTGTGTGTGTGTGTGTGTGTGTGTGCTTGTCTGCGTGTGTACATGTGCGTGTGTATGTGTGTGTACATTTTTTATGTCACTGTTTATTTGCTTTGTTTTGTGCGTGCGTGCGTGCGTGAGGGAGGCAGCGTGAGCGTGATGTTAGCCGCCCAGATACGCGGAAGTGTCAGCGGATCGACGGAGTATTGACACTGCGAGGCGTAAGAAAATAAGACGCGGTATTTACACAGCACATAAATCCTCCTTTCGCCAAATCGTGGCGTGACGAAGGAAGAGAGAGAGAAAAAAAGGTGAAAAAACGAAGTAAGGAAAAAAAAGAAATAGAGATAGAATGGTGGAAAGAAGAGAACGAGAGAGAGAGAGAAAAAAACAAGGCGGAAGTAAATACGCAAAGTGACTATAATAGAAAGAAAAGATATCGATCTAATTCCAATTAAGTGCCTTATCAAAAAAAGAAAAAGAAAAGAAAAAGAAAATCGAAGAAAAAACTACGATAATGACGATAGATAAGGAATACAACTAAAGGGAGAAATGAAGTAAAAAAAAAGAAAGAAAGAATGAAAAAAAAAAGATCACTCGCAAATCATGATTGTCAACCCGCAAAAGTAAAGAAAATGCAAAAAAATGAATATACAGGAAATAATGATGACGGAGCAAGTGAAAGAGAAAGGAAAAGACGAGGCGATTGAAAGTAACACTCCGCCCACATTAAGCTTACTTGCAACTAAGGCCCAGGGAAATAGACATGCACACATACATATAAACATACATGCATATAGTTGGATGGCCCTAGTTAGATGACCTTAGCGCCATGTCCGTAGATAGTGTTAGATACATCGAAAGAGGAGAGAGGAGAGAGAGAACGATGAGGAAGGAAGGGAACAAGGGAGAAAGGGAGAGGGAAGGAGGAAGGGAGAAAGGGAGGGAAGGAGGGAGGGATGAAGGAGGGGAGAGAGGGGGGAGGAAAGTGAGGAAGGTACGGAAGGAGGGAGAAAGGAAGGGAGGGGGGAAGGGGGGAAGGGGGGAAGGGGGGAAGGGGGAGGGAGGGAGGGAGGGAGGGAGGGAGGGAGAGAGAGAGCTCACGCTAATGTACGCCAAAATATTACCTCGTAAGCGGGTAGGTAAGTATACGATACCTAACACACTAATGTTCATTTACGCACCCATAAATAATAATGATAATAATAATAATAACAACTATTATCATCATTATAATAATGATAATAATAATAATAACATCTATTATCCTCATCATAATAATGATAATAATAATAACAACTATTATCATCATTATAATAATGATAATAATAATAACAACTATTATCATCATTATAATAATGATAATAATAATAATAACAACTATTATCATCATTATAATAATGATAATAATAATAACAACTATTATCATCATTATAATAATGATAATAATAATAATAACAACTATTATCATCATTATAATAATGATAATAATAATAACAACTATTATCATTATAATAATGATAATAATAATAATAACAACTATTATCATCATTATAATAATGATAATAATGATAACAACTATTATCATCATTATAATAATGATAATAATAATAATAACAACTATTATCATCATTATAATAATGATAATAATAATAATAACAACTATGATCATCATTATAATAATGATAATAATAATAACTACCAAACAAGAATAAAGAGAGAAGACTTCTGCCGCGTCTTCGAATCTTTCTTCATCCTGAGAGAGTGTCGCGGCGGCCGGGCGGGACTCAAGGCAAAACAAAAGAGCGACGGCCGGAAGAGCCAAGGCGAGTATGCGAGAAGGGAGCTTTTCTCGGACGTCACGAATAATGAATAAAGGAGAGGGAGAGGGAGAAGGAGGGGGAGAGTGAAAGCGAGAGGGAGAGGGAGAGGGAGAGGGAGAGAGAGAGGGAGGAGGAAAGTGAAAGGGAGAGGGAGAGGGAGAGGGAGAAGGAGGGGGAGAGGGAGAGGGAGAGAGAGTGAAAGCGAGAGGGAGAGGGAGAGGGAGAGAGAGAGGGAGAGTGAAAGCGAGAGGGAGAGGATAGGGAGGGATAGGTTAGAGAGAAAAAAGGGAAAAAGGGAGAGAGAAAGGGAGAAGGAGAAGAGAGAGGAGAGGTAGAGAGACAGAGAAAGAGAGAAAACAGTATGCAGTGATCAAGGGATAATCAAACCAACTAAAAAGTACAAATTAAATAACAAAAATCAAGGAGGAGAAAGGATGAAAAAAAAGAATATTCAAAAACGAAAATATTAAACACTGAAAAATCCGAGTCCACCTGAAAGTCGCCACCCTTCTCTCACCTCCCCTCACACTCACCCTCACCGCCACCTTCCCCTCCCCTCCCCTCCCCTCCCCTCACCCTCAGCGCCACCCTCCCCTCACCCACCCACCCCCACCCTCACCCTCACCCTCCCCTCGCCCTCACCGCCACCTTCCTCTCCCCCCACCCCTCACCGCTCAAACAGCGACTTCCCGCGACTTTTCCCCCGACGAATCTTCCGCTCGATTGGACGACTTGATGTAACACCTGATCTACGACTCGAGGGTGGGTGGGGGGATAGGGGGTGGGGGTTTAAGGGAGGGGGAGGGAGCATTGGAGTTGGGGAAGAAGGAGGGGGAGGGACGAAAGAGGTGGAGGGGTAGGCGGGAGGGTAGGTGTTGTATAAAGGAGAGGTTGGATGGGAGTTGGTTTAGCATAAGAAGAGGGGGGGGAGCAGGAAGAGAAAGGGAGGAGGGGGTGAGAGAAAGGGGGAAGTGGCCCTCAGGTCATTTGCTTCTGCTTTTGGAATAACGACGTTGATGGGGACACGAGCGTGGCAACGAGGGAGGGGGGGTGATGAGGGAGGAGCGGAGGGACAGGGAGAGAGGGAGTGATGTAAAGGGTAATGCTTTGATAATGACGACAGAGATCCTCTTCCCCCCCTCCCCCCCTTCCCTCCTTCCTCCTTCTCCCTCTCCTCCTCTCCCCTTATACGTCATTTGGCCTCTCTCTTTTCCTCCTCTATGCCTTTCTTCTCTCTGTTTCTGACCTTCTCTTCCTCTCTCTACCTTATCTCCCTCTTCCCATACCTCCTCTATCTATCCCATCTGTCTTTCCCACTCACTCACCCAAATTAC
>BOPN01000111.1:378874-381374 GCA_017312705.2 Penaeus japonicus
GAAATAAGGACGAGGCGAGAAGCGAAGACGAACGGAAAGCAAACAGATGAGAACAACGGGCAATAAAGAGGCAAGTGACGCGTGTCAGGAATGTGCATGACAACTCGGACTGCCTGTCATAAAATAGCGATGATTGGAACCGGACTGCCTGACCTCGTGACTTTGCAAAGCACGAGTTCCTGTCGAAATAAAATACGGCGTCTCAAAATGAATAAACAGATAACTAAAAGACATACAATCATGAATAAAAAATAAAAAAACGAATTACTTAAGCCTATTTTCCGCTTAGCTAGGTCTATTCGACGCATTATAACTAATAAGTGTTCTTCCCTCTGGCTGATTAACGGGCCACATGTTTTCCCGTTTGCTAATAAATCCGGTTATCGATTAGCGATGGAAGGCAAGCCCATAGAAGAGACGAGATGATCTCATTTCAGAGAGCGACCGATAATCACCGATAATCTCCTGAATTCTGCCATATGCCTTTAGGCCTAAGTGAATGTGGTGATGTGATTCGTTCGGTAAATACACTAAACAGTCTTATACATGCCAATAGGCCTATAGGATTACAAACGCTGAGGCATGCGCTGGAGACATGATTCCCGGCAGACCTCGAGGACAAGCCGCTGCCCCCAAAGGAAGCGTCCCCTCCCAAGGGCGCCTCCGCCCGGGACCCGCAAGCGGCACTCACCTGGCAGACTGAGCTTGACGATGGGGTAGGGGGGCGAGCCGGGCACCAGGAAGGTGGTCCCCCCGGGGGAGGACACCGAGGTGATGAGGTTGGCGTGGCACTGGTGGTGCGGGAAGGCCGCGCTGCCCTTGCGACTGCGGCTGCCGCTGCGGCTCATGGTGGCGTAGGGCGAGTCCGAGCCCGACGCCGAGCCGCCGCCGCCGCCGCACGAGAGCCGCTCGCGGTTGAGCTCGTGCAGGCCGGGGTTGCCCGGGGACGTGTTGCGCCGCTCCTTCTCCACGGCGGGGGGGATGGAGGTGAGGCTGCCGAAGGAGGAGGCGCTGGCGGAGGAGGCCACCTCCAGCAGGCCGCCGTTGCCGAGGGCGGCGCCGCCATGCTGCTCCGCCCACTGCTGCTGGAACTGGTTGATGAAGACGGGCAGCGACAGCTTGCGCTTCGTCTTCAGCGTCGCGCGGAACCTCGTCAGCTTCTTCTCGACCTTCTCCATCGCGACCGCGGGGGGGCGCCGCACGCATCCGCCGCGACACTCACACGACCGCCGCACGCGGCCCCATGGCCTCCCGCCTCGAGTCTCCTGCAGGGGACGGCCGCCCTGGGCCTGGGGCTGGCAGCGGGCACGCCTCGCTCAGGATGCTGTCTCGCGGGCGGGGCGGGCGCTCAGATGGCCCTTGGCATCCCGAGGGCGGACCGCGGCGCGCGACCAAGCCCCGAGGCGCCTCGAGGCCCAAGGCGCCCCTCGAAGGAATCCTCGGCCGCCAGGCACTCCCGCGCCTCCCGCACTCCGAGTCTGAGCCTCGCGAGGCTTCCGGAGAATCCCCAGCCTCGCCTCGGGCTCCCTCGTCGCGGACAGGCCTCTCGCGGATCAACGCTCCGTGCGGCACGCAGCGCGATCGCTCGACCGTCACACGCGGCTGGAACCTTCAACAGAATCGCCTCCGCTCAGAGCGCCGCTTCCGCCGACACTTTGTGGGTCTCGGCGCTCTTCCCCGACAGGACTCTCGGGCGACACCGTCGGCGAACTCTGGCGAAGGGACGGCGCCCGAGAGCAATCCCCTCCTTCTCTTCTTACTTATAATATATATACATATAATTCCTTCATCTATTTTTTCCCCTTTTTTCGCGGGTTCTATCACCATGTCACACAAAAGTCATACATGAACATCCACTAATCCGACGTCTTAAAAATGAAAAAAAAAAATCACCTGAAACACAAATGATCATCAACAAAATGTGCAGAAAGCGAGAAAAAATGTCACGCCACTATAAAAATAAATAAACAAAAAAAGATATACACCCACACTCCTTTTAAAGACTCCAGAGACCTTGCTCAACGCCGCGACTCCACCTGATCTGATCCACTCCAATAACCACGCCGCTCCTTTCGCGTAGGAAGAGGAGTAGTGTTTGCGAACGACTGGGTGCCAGCTCCTCTTGCTCCTCAGAGAGGCGTTTGGAGGGGGGAAGAAGAGGAGCGGGAGGAAGAGGGGGGAGGAGGTGTAAGAGGGGAGAAGGGGAGGAAGAGGGGGAAGACGGGGAAGAAAAGGGGTAGGAGGGGGAGGAATAGGGGGAGGAATAGGGGTAGCAGGTGGGGAAAAGGAGGTGGAGGAAGAGGAGGAGGTGATTCGAGAAGTGATGAGAGAGGAAAACTGAGAAGACGACATGGTGGAGGAGGAAGAGGAGGAAGGAGGAGGAAGGAGGAGGAGGAAAATGAAGAGGCGAAGGTGGCGATGGCAGCGGCGACAATGGAAGGAGAGAGACAAGACATAAACCAACTGAAAGCAAAACAAAAGCGACGATCCAAAAAGCCAA
>BOPN01000111.1:391374-393874 GCA_017312705.2 Penaeus japonicus
GGTTGGATGTGATGAGGGCTCGCATTAATGGTGTTGAAAGGGGTGGTGGTGTGTGTGTATTGGGGGGGGGGGTATTTGTCATGACGGTGACGTTGGGAGGAGGGAGGGAGGTGGAGGGGGGGTGCGGGCTTTGGTAAGGATAATGATGGCGAGTTATGTGATGATGCGAGTAGTGGCGAGAAGGGCAACACGCACACACATACAAACAGACAGACAAACACACACACACACACACACACGGCGATGCCTTTCTCCCCGCGCACACGCAGCCACGACGTCCAGGAAGGCTAGGGTTAAATGCCTCCACCCCCCCCCCCCCTACTCGGCATTCCGACGCCTCGCTACGCATCACGGGCGAACACACTTCCGCTGCGTACAAATGAACGCACATACGTACACGTACGCATATACACACAGTCTATCTATCGGCCTGTCTGTCGATCAGTTCGCCTGTCTGCTTTCATGTTTGTCAGTCTGTTTACCCGTCTGTTTGCCCATAAATCTGTCTGTCTGTCCGTCTGTCTGTCTGTCTGTCTCCCTCCCGAACAGATCTCTCTCTCTCTCTCTCTCTCTCTCTCTCTCTCTCTCTCTCTCTCTCTCTCTCTCTCTCTCTCTCTCTCTCTCTCTCTCTCTCTCTCTCCCTGAAAAGAAAACATACACCTATTCTTTCCCTCGCTCCGTGCACGAGATTATCTCCTCCTTCCCCTCAGGAACAAAATCCTCGGAAATAACCAATCCCCAATCACGGGAAGGAATCTCCCACGGTATACGAGACGGGGCTCCAATCACGCAGGCTCTTGTGGATGCTGTGAACGTCTCTCTCGCAGCGCCACAGAGAAACGCTACTTTCTATACTTGTTGAGAGAGCGAGAGAGAGTGGGAAAGGGAATTGGAGAGATGGAATGGGAAGGAGGGAGGTAAAGGGAGGGAGGGAGAGGGGTATGGAGGGAGGGAGAGAGAAAGAGGGAGGAGGTAGGGAAGGAGGGAGGGAGGAAAAGGGAGGGGGTGGTAGGGAAGGAGGGAGGAAAAGGGAGGGGGAGGTAGGGAAGGAGGGAGGAAAAGGGAGGTGGGAGAGAGAGGGGGGAGAGGGAGAGGGGGAAAGTTGGAAGAAAAGAAGACTCGAAAAAGATTAAGAGAGCGAGCGACATACCGAAGAGCCCCCCCCCCCCCCCCCGTCCAGTCTTCCTCCACTCCACCGAGGATCATCTTCAGCGGCATCCTCCCTCATTCCCTCCCGTCCTCCCCTCCCCTCCTCTCCCCTTGATTCCTTCCCTCCCTCCCTCCCACTCTCTCCCCATCCCTCCCTTCCCAAGCCAAGGGCGTACCACCTCCACCCAAGCCACGTCCCCGCCGCCCCCAATAACCCTGGTGGGCGTCCTACGCTTTCACAAATTATGATCCATTATTATCCCGACTGGAATCTCGGAGCTCGGGAAGTGGCCCTCGTTACGTCCTCCTCGTTAAGCGTTTGGGGATCGACTCGCGGACGCACGCGGGAGAGATTCCGGCCCGCTGAGGCAGCGTCGGGGAAGGGACCGGTGCCTCGCGGTCTTAAACTGACACCTCCTCGTCTTCCTCCTCCTCATCCTCGTCTTCCTACTCCTCTTCCTCCTCCTCGTCTTCCTCCTCCTCCTCCTCTTCCTATTCCTCCTCCTTCTCCTCCTCAAAAATACACAGACACTTTCCACGTGATACATCCTCTTGCTCTCTCCCGCTGTCTCCATTCAATATTATTAATAATAACAATAACAATAGCAACAATTACTACAATAACAACAATAATAATAACAGTAATAATAATGATAACACTACTAATATCAATAATCATTATCATTATCATTAATAATGATAAAAAATACATATTTATAGTAATAACAACGATAGCAATAACAATTCCACTACTATAAAATAATAACAATAACAGTTATGATAATAACAAGGATAAAATAAGTAGTAGTAGTAGTAGTAGCAGCAGCAGCAGTAGTAGTAGTAGAAGCAGTAGTAATAACAACAATAACGATGTTGATGATCATAATAACACTAGATCCAGCAGACCAACAAGGACATCAACGCCAACCCTTTCTTTAACCGAACAACAACAACAACAACAAAAGCATCAAAATACGATGTGAAAGAACAGTAAAGCGAAATAAAAAATCCAGCTCAGAACGAGTCTCTACGCCCACCGCCGCCCACGCCCCTGGGATGGATGCTTTCCGATGGGACCCAACGCCGCGCCGCCCATGCCTTTGGGGGTGCGGGGTGGAGGGGAGGGGGAGGGAGGGAGGGAGAAGGGGTGGGGGAAGGGGGAATGGAGGGAGGGAGGAGGGTTTGGGGGCGAGAAGAGTAGGAGGGTGGTGAGGGAGGAGAGGTAGGGAGCAGAGAGGGAGGAGGACAGGGAGGAGGAGAGGGAGGAGGAGAGGGGAAGACGGGCGTAAAGTGAAGATGGAAAGAGGATGATTACTTCCCAAACGACCTTACACAGCAGTCCATATAAGGA
>BOPN01000111.1:398874-416374 GCA_017312705.2 Penaeus japonicus
TACCCCTCCCTCTGTCTCTCTCTTTCTACCCCTCCCTCTGTCTCTCTGTCTCTCTCTGTCTGTCTCTCTCTCTCTCTCTCTCTCTCTCTCTCTCTCTCTCTCTCTCTCTCTCTCTCTCTCTCTCTCTCTCTCTCTCTCTCTCTCTCTCTCTCTCTTTCTTCCCCTCCCTCTGTCCCTCTCTCTCTCCTTCTTCCTCTCCCTCTGTCCCTCTCTCTCTCTCTCTCTCTCTCTCTCTCTCTCTCTCTCTCTCTCTGTCTCTCTCTCTCTCTCTCTCTCTCTCTCTTTCTTCCCCTCCCTCTGTTCTCTCTCTCTCTCTTTCTTCCCCTCCCTCTGTCCCTCTCTCTGTCTTTCTTTCTTCCCCTCCCTCTGTCCTCCTCTCTCTCTCTTTCTTCCCCTCCCTCTGTCCCTCTCCCTCCCTCCCCCTTCCTTCTACCCCAAGGCCAGTCGGATCAACTAATACCTGTTCAAAGACATAATAAAAGGCGAGATTTGTTCACTGTTCATGTTGGGTGGATTTGTTATGTTGTGTGACTCGATGACACCTCGTCCAGTGCAACGGTAGTGGGCATGAGCGTGCAAGTTTGGTCATAACCGGATGTCGTTAGAGGCATGGACTTACTATTACTAGTATCATTTGCTCCATTAGTATTATTAGTAAGATCATTATTATCATCATTGACATTACTTTCATTATTAATACTACTATCATGATCATTAATTATTATTATCATTATTACTATCATCATGATAATTAATACTACTACTACCCTCTTCCTCTATTTCTCTGCCTCCTCATACGTCGCATGTAAATCATTCTACATTTGACACGCAGTTATCAATGTTCTTTCATGAAGAAAATATATTGACTTGCAACTGCTCCTGCAACAACTGCCCCGCCCCTTGCTCCCTCAATCTCTTTCTTCCAAAGCCAGAGTGTGCGTTTGTCCTAAAATAATGATGATGTTATTATCACCATTATTATTAATATCATTATTATCATTATAATAATAAGTATTATTTATATTATTACTATCATTACCATTGTTATAATGAAGTAAAAATACTCATATTCATAATAACAATAATAATAACACCAACAACAACAACAACAAAACAACAACAATAATAATAATAGTAATAATAATAATAGTAATAATAATAATAAATACAACAACAAAAAACACCAGCAATAACACCGATAAGAAAAGCAAGGGCAGCAACGCTAGCTGAATAACCAAGACGCCCCACGAAGCGGCCGACGCGACGTTGCGACGCGCGAGCGACTCGTCCACTCGCTAACGGTTGCGACGTCGCTATAGGCCGCCCAAGGGAAGGAGAACACTAGGAAGAACAAGAGCGTGATTAATGAACACGCAGAACAACAAAGTCAAGAGCAATGTTACGCATGAGAAGAAACGTGTGACAAGTATAACATCAACGATAACATTAATAAGAGTATGAATAGAATATGAAGAACAAATGTCTGGGGATGAATGAAACCACGAATGAGAACATGAACAAGGATAAATGGCAAGAACAAGAGTAGGAACAATACCAATAACAAGAATAGAAACAATACCAATAACAAGGACATGAGTATAAACAAGAACAATATCGTAATAACAACCACTTTCTTACGTGTACAAAATGCATTTTTTCTTTGTTCTATAAACCTTTTTTTTGCGTTCTTTAAATGGTATATCACAAACGGACTTTTCTTAGGCTAGATGCACTCCATATCAATAAAAAGGCGATTCATTTGCGGTTGACAATAACCGAAAACATGACTTTCTGCTTTGATTCTCGGTTAGTTTTACCTCATATGTACTTTCTGGATTTTCTGAATCAGTTTTACGCCATGGTAGCAAATTCACTTTTTTTTCTAAAACCAAAGCACTGTTTGCTTGTTCATTTTAAATGTCAAGCAAATGTCACTTGTTGTACTTTATAAGTCAAGTTGTACGAGAGATCATCCTGACACACTCAGGAGCTCTGAACTCAAACAAAACAAGCCATTAAACATAATTATAACGCTTTCATCCTCACTGTAATTCAATCGTTGGCTAAAGTTTCGTGGAACGAGGCTCCACTCACCAACACAGTTATAGGGACACTGACATCTCGCCGAATTCTGTCACGAAAGATTCACAGGTGCGGCAGTTGTCGTACCGCGCTGCCGGGGTGTTGTGAAGGGTTAAGGTTTTACATGTGGGATATATATGTATTCAGTGTATTTTTTAAGCTTATACGTATTATCTCATAAAAATATAGTTTCTATTCTTTTCATGGAATCATATCTAAGAAATTTATCTTGCTAGCAAAACCGCAACCGAACTTCAACCATTTAAACTCGTACGCCTGGAAACGCCACCTTACCTGACAACAACAAAAAAAAATACTCAAAAGCCAACAGTAAAAGCACCCATGAATCCTGAACCAAAGGCAAAATCGTAAAAAAAAAACAGAACTTCCTTCACCTCTCCCCCACTCTCCGAGTCCTGTAAATGCCCCATCCTGTGCCTAGGAGTTCCGCTGACCGTTCAGTTAAGCGGATCCTTTCGCTCGCGGCCAAAGGCAACTGTTGACATGGCCCCTAAACAGGTAGGCGCTAAGATACAGTAACGTTTAAATCACTGGTTTGCACAGCTCGATTTTCTTCTTCCATCCTCGTACATTGGTGTAAAGGTTGAGGTTTCATGGGTGTTGATGATGTCTTTTCATTATTGAACTATCGCATTTCTACGGTGAATTATTGGGTTTGTTTACGTGTGTTTACGTCTTCATCCTTCGCATTTTGCCTCTAAAGTAATGTGTTATCATAGTTGAGATGTCTTTTGGTTATTTATCGACCGTATTCTGTCTACCCAACCCACCTTCCTTCTCTCTCTCTCTCTCTCTCTCTCTCTCTCTCTCTCTCTCTCTCTCTCTCTCTCTCTCTCTCTCTCTCTCTTTCCCTCCCCCCTCCCTCTACCTTCACTACCTGAATACCAATATACCCCGAAGTAAATTATCCTTACATAAAAATCAATCGCTAATTAAAAACTTCCACCAGCTCACGGTAATTAAAAGTTAAGGTTAGGTATCTAACCCCCTCCCCCCATCTGATCACCCTCCCCCACCCCCCCTAGATAAAGTTAGCCAGTGATATTATCCAGAACAACGTCTCTTAACCCCACCATTGGCAAAGTTTACACTGATGGTGGGCATCTGCGTTCTTCTGTTTGTTTTCATTCGCATTTTAGTGAAGGAACCTTGCAACCTCAGGATGTGTATCCGTAGTGAATGTTGTACTATAGACAAGAGAGATACATTATTGAGGAAGTCACATGTTTAACTTCGCTGTCATCAATGGCATCGTGTGTTGAATAAGAATAATTTTGATTCCCACTGAACTGGTAATTTCCACAATACAAGAGGGTCATCAGATCTGAATGCTCATTTGTTACCACAAATATAGTTGACCGAAATGGCCATTTAATATCCATCATGACAACTATTAATTCTTCCTCCACACAAATCCTGCCTTCTTAGTAGTCAGCAAACATCATTATTACCAAAAAAAATCAAGGCTACCAGCAGTCACTGTGCTCTCACGATTTACCTGAAAATTTGCGGTAACAAGCATAAACGCATTAGCACAGTGTGGCGCGGCATTCCCACCTTTAGAGCAGGGCGACTTAGGGGTCATTTGGCTTTTTAGGTTTTCATGCTAACGCAAGAGGAAGGGGGGGAGGGGGGAGGTAGTTGATATGGCTAATTAAGTTGTAAAATGGTTAAACAGCTGCTGGTTGGCGATGGTGCAGGCGTTATGGTGATACCGTTGTTATGGTGACGGCGGTGGTCAATGACTGCCACTAATATCAGACGCGTGTAGTTTGCGGACACCATAACGGCGCTGATATCGGGGTTTCGGTGGAAAGACTACGGGCGTAACGCAGAATGAGTTCGGTTGAGCGGCGCCCACCGTGGTCATTTGCAAGACAGAGATGCGAGGTTCTTACAGCGAGGGCTTCGATTATGATGATGTGTGAAAATATATATTATTAAAAAAATATTAGTCGTCAGACATAATGAGGCGTTTGCTGGTTATCGCTTCACTAGCAATACAGTTTACCTTATTAACCCCCTCCTCGCCCCCCCCCCCTTGAGAAAAAGTATTGACATCCTATCTGTCACGGCCATGACACAGACGTCAGCCATGAGCGAGGAAGCGGGATTGTGGGTTGTTTGCGGCGAACTAATGACACTCTGGAGTGTCGGGCTTGTAAAAATTGACAGGACACCCATTTTCTATGGCTCGTGTTCTCAACCGTAACTCTTTCAAAATGGCTTCATGCCTTGGTGAACAAATAGCAGAGTACATGTATACGTTTCCTCAGGTGGAGCATCTCTACTGATATCTTTATATCAAGGTCTCGAACCAAACGGCATCATTCTCTCCATGTTTGAGAAATGTTCAAACACTCGTCTTGACAAAAGCGAAGAAACTGTTCAGACTGAAATCTTTTACGGTCGAAAGTGCCGCTTTGTGAAGCAAGTCAGGCCTCATCACAGTGGTGGGTGTTTCTCGGGAATTTTCCGTTTTCATCTGTTACATCACTCGAACAACTGCTATTTCCCAACGGAACGAATCAAGTGTATTGCGTGAATGACCGCCCATCCCAATCAGTATCTTGATCAATTAATTTCTCAATTAATATTTCTGCTCACGGCATTTCCCGGCGAACACTCAGTCCCCGACGAAACGCGCTGGCAGACCCTTGGATTAATTGTCTTGTCATAACCAAGTTCTTCTCCCTCGGCCCTCAGCTCTTGGCTCCATTGTTTCTGACCTTTCCCAGCGAAATGCCGAGGCGGCCGATCGGGGAAGGTCGGGGAAAGGCCGAGAGGAAAGTGCGACGCAGGAAGCACGGTCTTCGTTGCCGTACTGCGGGCGGCATCGAGGCGAGAAGAGCAGGATCTCCCAAGACATAGGGAGGTGCGGGGAGGATGTCTTCGCTTGGCGCCGCTTGGAGGGGGTATTATCTTTGTCCTCTCTCTCTCTCTCTATCTATCAATCTATCTATCCCCCCCTCTCTCTCTCTCTATCTATCAATCTATCTATCCCCCCCCTCCCTCTCTCTCTCTCTCTCTCTCTCTCTCTCTCTCTCTCTCTCTCTCTCTCTCTCTCTCTCTCTCTCTCTCTCTCTCTCTCTCTCTCTCTCTCCCTCTCTGTCTCGCTCTTTACGCCTGTTAACAATATGAACACATGTACACGTCCTTGCCCCGTGATGCTTATCCACCGGACAAAGGTAACGTCAGATCAGACCTCAGATGCTCGATGGTACCAGCAGTTTCGACACCAATAACAATAACAATACCAACAACAACAGAACATATTGTGACAAATGTAGATGAAGGTATAAATGTGACTGGATAACTTGACAACGCAAGAAATGTTCTGATTATGTAATTCTTAGGAAAAGATAATCGAAAAACATTAGTTACACATCTTGCGTTGTGGAATTATTCAGTCTCACTTATATCTTTATCGACAAACAACAACAACGCCAGTAGTGACAACAACAACACAGTGTCAGCAACGTTTCTGCAATCTGTTAGATCCATCAACACCTGGAGACAGACATTGTCACTGCAAGGCTGCGCTAAAGATGCCTCCCGCCCGACGCCCTATTGAGTTACAATCACGAAAGCAAGCAAGATCATTCGTCCACGATTGATGAACCTCGTAAGATGACTTATAGCGATGGCCATGCGCTGGCCGGGACGTTCCATTACTCTAAGTCGGTTATCACGGGCGTGTAAGATGAAGCGCCGTAATTTATGGGCGCCGTAAGAGATACTTTAATTTGCCTCCTACTTAAGGAGAGGTCCTCCGATTAGATCTTGCCGTAAGGAGAGACATTCTTATTAAAATCTGCCGTAAGAAGATAGATTTCGATTAGGTCTGCTGTAGGGATAGATCACCCAGCGAAACTTTGCCGTGCGTGTTTCTATCCGCTGTTGATATCAACAATTAGTGTTTACTTCCAAATCAGGTGGGAAAGTAAGAAGGATTTTAGAGAAGTGAAGAAGAAGGAGACCGACAGATATGCGCGAGAATAAACATAAGAAGCGGAAGTCAAGGCTTAACAAATAGTATCTAAATGGTGGAGAGAGAGCAAAAAGACGTGTATGTGTGTGTGTGTGTGTGTGTGTGTGTGTGTGTGTGTGTGTGAGTGTGTGTGTGTGTGTGTGTGTGTGTGTGTGTGTGTGAGTGTGTGAGTGTGTGTGTGTGTGAGTGTGCGTGAGAGAGAGAGAGAGAGAGAGAGAGAGAGAGAGAGAGAGAGAAACTGCCTTGATTGATGTCAAATCGTGGCGAATCTTAACTCCCTGCACCTTCCTTTCCCGCCCCGCGTGGAGTCTCTCCCTTCTGACTGCATTTCCACAACTCATCTTCATCATTAGTATCATATTAGCACTTTTCCTTTTCTTCGTCTCCTTTGTCTTCCTTCGTACAAAATTATATTTTTCGCTTATTTTTTCTTCTTTTGTAGCGCAAGGTCTAAGAAGACTGGAACGTGCATTACGAGACTCTTGATTGTCTATGCGAATGATGATATCAGCAACACATACTGAATATCAGCAAAAGTAATAATGATGGTGATGTAATTCTAAATACTACTATTACTACTAATGATAACAATAATGATGATAACCTTGATAATAATGATATTACTAATAATAGGAAGAGGCACAAGAACAACAAAAATAACAATAAATGTGATAATAATGATGTAATCACCATTGATAAATACAATAATAACGCTAACAAAAATAGCAATAACGGCTCAATTTCACAAACTGCAAATCACGGTCACTCGCAAGCACACACAAACGTGGCTTCTCCGAGCGACTTCCGTGGAAAAAGAAAACAAATTTATGAATAAAACGAGCACAAAGGCACGTTCTCGCACCCCCCCCCCCCCTCTCTCCCTGCCCATACCCCCTGTCAGTTCCCCCCCTCCCCCTCTTCAGCGTCCGGGACTGCGATGTTGAAGGTTTCAAAATTTTATGGCTGACTTTGTGCAATATGGATAGACATGCAGGTTGAATATAGGAAGAAGCCGTTATGATACACAACAGATAAAGGGTTAGACGTTTGAAAAATATATGAAAAATACTTATGCAAACAAGAAGAGATGCTCTTGGAAAATAAATTGAGCTATATAACATAGCCGACAGAAAACGGAAATACGCAGAAATTAGATGTCAGACGTTGTAAAGAATCTAAATTAATGAAAAGAAGGAGAGAAAGAGAGAGGAAAAGAAATAATAAGATCAAGAAAATGACGACCGGAAATAAAAGGAAGATAAAATGGGAAAAAATGTATCTAAATAAATAGGATAAAAAAACATAGTGATACTGATGCCATAAATAAACATGAAGTGTATTCACTTAAGAATCACTAAAAGCACGAAGCGGAAGAGGAAGTGAAGAAGTAAAGAAATAAAAGAAAAAGAAAGAAGAAGAAGAGACATAAGGAGGCGAAAAGAGACATTACAGGCGACGGCTTTTTCTGTATCCACGAAACTTGTAGAAAATGCACCTTGGAGTAATAGCTGCTCCTCCGAGGAAGGACGAGGTACTCCTCCTCGGCCTCCAGCAGGGAGATTCTCACACCGCATTGCAAGAACGGCAGAACGGTGACGATAAGAACGTGTTTGGCGTGTGAAAAGAGGAAGAGGAGGAGGAGGAGAAGGACAGTGTCTAAACCTTGTTGCATCAATGTGGAATAAAAACACGTGATGCAATTCCGGAAGGTTGCACTGTCTGCTGGCAAGATGATTTTTTCAACAAACGGTGGCACGATCATACATGTGTTTACAGTATACATATGTGTGTGTTTGTGTGGTATGTGATATAATACATACAAGACGAATAAAATTATATCTATCATACGACGAGTGCAATGTATAATGTATGGGAATTGCAACGAATACATATAGATATTATATAATATATATACGAAGGACAATAATAGCACTAGGATATATTGATAGTACAAGAAAATTAGAAAGAACAAGGAAACAAGATAAACGAGAAGAAAAGGGAGAAAGAGTGGAAAATAATAACAGATAAAAGGAAATGAAACACTAATAATAATTAAGAAAGAATTAGGAAAGATAAAAGATAACAGCAAAGGAGACTTAGAAAATTGATAATAAACACGAGGCAATTGCAAGAGCCAAGAAAGCGCTATGACATACATGGGCGTTAGGGATGAAATCTCCATGCAATTCAGTACAATTTGACCCTTCTTGATCAAATACTCTAGCGAAACATATCAACTTTAGTCTGTAGTTAGGGAGCAAGGTCGATGAAATAAGTCAGAAAAATGAGCAAAAGCACATTTCATCCATTTATTCATTTATGGATATATGATTCACAAAGTAAATACAACATTAATCCCCGTAACAGAGAGAGAGAGAGAGAGAGAGAGAGAGAGAGAGAGAGAGTTATCATGGGGAATAAGACTCCGAAAAGAAAAGGTCAACATATGGACAAAATTGGAAGGAAATTTCTAAAGCTTAAATACCAATTAGCATATCAACTACCAGAGGAAACTTTGAGAAACTAAAGAATAAGTGACGAAAGGAAATAAAAAACAGAAATCATATTTTTACAAAACGAAAATGAAGACGAAAATATGTGGACTATCATGGAATATCCTCAGCTTATATTCGTGGAAGTGCAAAACAGAATTTGAAAAAGCAGACTGAAAATAACCGAATAAATAATGCACAAACGGATGCACGAATAAACAAAGAACTGAAAATCCTGCGCAGCGATTTGGTAAAATAACAATTTTAAGAATGATTATTCACACACACATACACACACACACACACACACACACACACACACACACATACACACACACACACACACACACGCACACACACACACACATACACACACACGCACACACACACACACACACACACACACGTGTGTGTGTGTGTGTTGGCGAGGTAATATCCAAAAGGTATGCATCAGAAAATGTATTCGAGTTTTGTCACTTCATCAGATCACCCTTCCCCTCCCTCCTTCCCCCTTCACTTTCTCCATCCCACCTTTCCCTCCTCTCTTCTTTCTCCTCCCTTCCTGTCCTCTCTCCTCTCTCTCTCTGCCCTCCCTTTCCTCCCTCCCCTTATCCTTAACCTCCATCTTCCCTCCTCCCTTCTCTCTCTCTCTCCCTACTCTTCCCTCTCCCTCTTCCCTCCTTTCCCATCCCCCTCTCCCTCTGCCCTCCCTTTCCTCCCTCCCTTGTCCCTTAACCTCCATCTTCCCTCCTCCCTTCTCTCTCTCTCTCCCTACTCTTCCCTCTCGTTCTTCCCTCCTTTCCCATTCCCCTCTCCCTCCCCCCTTCCCCCTCCCCCACGGAAAGAACTTAGTGACGTGCTTCATCAAGGAATTCTTGGAGGGAGGGAAGGTAATATGCAGCGCCGCTTTTGTTCCCTCGCCCCTTCATTTTTCTGTCTCTTTAATGAACCCAAAGCATGTTCTTGGAAAAAGTCTGCGAGCGAGAAGTTGTGTGTCTAATTGTACAGGGCAGAGGCACGTGCACGCCCCTGCATACATATCTATGGCCAGACACAGTTACCAGACGGAATTATTAACAGTCAGTTCTTAGATTGCAGACATTGTTGATAAGATGAAAAAGAATCTAAATGTTTTTGATCAAATATTCTCTTCTGAGTTGTTGCTCTTTTCCTTATTAAGACCCCCCTACCCCCACCCCCCCCCCTCTCTCTCTCTCTCTCTCTCTCTCTCTCTCTTGCCTCACTACGCCTTCCCCTATTGCTACTTCTTACCCCTATCTTATTTTTCGTCTTCCTTCTCCTTCTCCCTCCTTGATTTTCCTCTCTCCTCCTCCTCTTCCTCTTTATCCCACTCCCTTTCTCCCACACCATCTCTTTTCCCCCTCATTCTCTCCGTCTTCTTCCTCATCCTTCCCTCCCTACATTCAAATACTCCCAGCCCCCTCCCAATATGTCTTCCCCTACACCTTCACCTCCCTCTCCCTCTCCCTCCCCCCCCCCTATATGTCTTCCCCTACACCTTTACCTCCCTCTCCCTCTCCCCCCCTATATGTCTTCCCCTACACCTTTACCTCCCTCTCCCTCTCCCTCTCCCTCTCCCACTCCCTCTCTCTGTTTTCTCTGCCCCCCACCATCCCGCCCGCCATCGCCCCGGGCACGAGTGTTTATCGCCGGCCGGAGATCCCGCGTTCAACACCTGCTCACGGCCTCTCCTCTCGTACCTTAATTCCGGCCTGAAGAGCAATCCTAAGCTCGTGAAGTGAAGTGAAGGAGAAGGAAGCGAGAAGGAGAGAGATGGAAGGAGGAGGAAGGAGGGAGATTGGAGAGATGGAAGGGGAAGGATGGAAGGGGAAGAAAGAAGGGAGGAGAGATATGGAAGGAGCAGGAAGGAAGGATGAGGAAGGAGAGATGGAAGGAGAAGGAAGCAAGAGAGAGATGGAAAGAGAAATGAGATGGAAGGAGGAGGAAGGAGGGACATTGAAGAGATGGAAGGAGAAGGATGGAAGGGGAAGAAAGAAGGGAGGAGAGATATGGAAGGAGCAGGAAGTAAGGAGGAGGAAGGAGCGAAGATGGAAGGAGAAGGAAGCAGGAGGAAGATTGAAGATATGGAAGGAGAAGGTTGGAAGGGGAAGAAAGGAGGGAGGAGAGATATGGAAGGAGCAGGATGGAAGGAGAAGGAAGCAGGAGAGAGATGGAAAGAGAAGAGAGATGGAAAGAGGACAAAGGAGGGAAATTGAAGAGATGAAAGGAGAAGGAAGGAAGGGGAAGAAAGAAGGGAGGAGAGATATGGAAGGAAGGAGAAGGAAGCAGGAGGAAGGAGGGACATTGAGGAGATGGAAGGAGAAGGAAGGAAGGGGAAGAAAGAAGGGAGGAGAGATATGGAAAGAGCAGGAAGGAGAGAGATGGGAGGAGAAGGAGAGAGAGGAAGGAGAAAGGAGAAAGGAGGAGGATGTAGAAGTAGAAAGAGAAAGACGAATACAAGGAAACAAGAAGGTGAAGGGACAAGAGGGAAGAGGAAGAAGCAGGCGATGAAGAAAAAGAGGGAGAAGGGAAGATGATGGTGATGGAGAAGGAAGAGGGAAATAAGATAAGGAGAAAGAAAGGGAAGAGGGAGTTGAACGAAGAACATGGAAGAGTAAGAAGGTGAAGAGAGGAGAGGGAGAATAAGAAAGAAGATAAAAAGAGGAGGAGAAAGAAAGAGATAAGGAAGAGAAATATTTCTTATAGTGGGGAAAGCATGCGTGTGTATGTAACTGACTACATTAGCATATGCATTACACACATGTTCGTGAACAGCTCTGCAACTGTTCATGTGTTTATGACCCCAAATTTGTTCCGTGTCCCTCTAAAATCATAAAACTTTTTGCTGAATTAATTATAAATCTAATAATTCGATACCTTTACGTGAAAGCTAATTACCTGCACGGCGTAGTGGCACCTACAAGGGAGTATCGCTTACCTGAAAGAGAAGGAATATGATTAAAGCATAACTATTTTATGATAATCATGTAAAAATATATTGCATGTTTCAGACTCATGAAAACTTTATCAAGTTTCGATTAAAAGAATATGGCAATGCATGCACACATTCGCACATATGCAACAAGTGTGTGTGTGTGAGTAAACATATACTCACACACGCGCACACTTTCACCTGATAAGAAAAAAGTAATTGCGTTTTAATAATATCAAATCATCATTTCAACTTTCCCATCTTTGAAAGACCGTTGATGCATAGAGGACACCATAAAACGAAAACCCCCAAATCATCAAAATCCAAAGATAAAAACGGGAGAAAACGAAAGACAATCGACATCCGCACAACGACACGCCAAGACATCTTCGATCAACCCCAGAAATCTCTCGGTGAAAATAATAAAAAGTCAATGTTTTTACTCCGAGCTTCCCCCCTCCTCTCTTCAAACCTCTACTCCTCCCCCCTTACCCCTTATCCCCATACCTCTCCTCCCCCCCTCCCCCCCCCTTACCTCTTCCTCACAGACAGGTGTCTTCCCGAACCGCAGATATATCAAAGAAAATGCGACGCGCCTCGGAAATTGCGGTCGGGGAAGTGACGCCCGGTGAAGACAACGCCGGTGGAGTTTTGGCGGGAATGGAGAGATTCTAAGAGAAAAAGAAGAAAAAAAGGAGATAGATAGACGTTAAAAGACAGATAGAAAATGAAAAGGTGTTAGAAGAATTTAAGTTCGTTTTCTTTCTCCGTTCCAGTGTGTATTCCTTTATTTCATTTCCTAGGTGAATCAACGGCAGAAGGTGGAGAGAGAGAGAGAGAGAGAGAGAGAGAGAGAGAGAGAGAGAGAGAGAGAGAGAGAGAGAGAGAGAGAGAGAGAGAGAGAGAGAGAGAGAGAGAGAGAGAGAGAGAGAGAGAGAGAGAGAGAGAGAGAGAGAGAGAGAGAAAAAGAGAGAGAGAGAGAAAGAAAGAGAGAGAAAGAGAGAGAGAAAGAGAGAGAGAGAGTAAAAGAAACAGACAGACAGACAGACAACCCGACATACAACCACGCAACGAAGGAGAGAAAAAGTGAAACCGTCCAGAAAGTGAGTCTTATTGGCGACCGCGATAACCGAAGCAAAACATCCGGCTCACGACACCCCCCCCCCCCCTTCTTCGCCTCTTTCGCCTCAACAGAAAACGGGATCAGGTTGAGCAACTCGGAAGGACCTGTAGGACAGTGTAGGTACCTTTAAGGAAACTGCAGCAGCGCCTTGGAACAGGTGAAATAACTTATCCCGGAACACGTTAATCTCCCCGAGCAAACGTGGCGGAGTAACCGCTGGGGGTAACGGCCGAATTATTGAAAATACAAAAATTCATCCGGTCGTATAGCAGGGGGAAAAAGTAACCAAATTCAGGAAAAGTACTGGCGAGTGAGGCTGGATGTGCGAGTCTCGACCTTATCGCTGGAATATCTTAAGAGTGAATTTCCCGTATAATGTAACATTTTGGACGCACGACTGGCCGGGAGTAATGGGCAGCAGAGCAACAAGTTTGTTTGTTTGTTGGTCAACATGTGTTTCTTTTCATCTTTGTGTGTTGTCTTTGATTGCCTGAATGATTTTCGATAAAGTTGTTATTACTTTACATTACATCATATAAAACTTTAGCATAAATCAATAATCATAAATATCAGGTTAAATAGGCCTATATAAGATTTCTCTTATTTTCCGGAAGAGATTCAAGGAACTTCTTATATTAGAATTCTCATCGATAACAAAGCATTATACAATTAACCTTCAAAAGGATGTTCTTGAAAACGAACGATAAAAAACAAAGTATAAAAAAATCATCCAAAAAAGTAATATCAACTATAATAAAACAAATTCACTAACACATGGGAAAAAACGAATGAAACAACCTTCAAAACACAGAAACGACGGAAGAAACGGACATCAAACTACAAAAAACAGAAGGTCCCCTCCAAAAAATAGCCCCAAAAAACACACACAAAAAAAAACATAGGTAAAGAAAACACACAAAAAAAACACTCACACAAAGGGAAAAAAGACCATCCATTTAAAGCACGGATGGGAAAAAAAGCAGCAAGACAATGCCATAGGCTCTCTGACCCTCACGCCTTCGCCAGTGGGCCTTCGGGGAACAAAGCGCCTGCCTCGTCTTCGCCCTTTCTTTCTTTGCGATGAGGAAAAAGGGAGAGGGAAGGACGAAGGGAGGGAGTAGAGGGAGAACGAGGAGGAAGAAGAGAGGGAGGGAAAGACGAAGGGAGGGAGGGAGGGAGGGAGGGAGAGCGAGGAGGAAGAAGATATGGAGGGAAGGACTGAGGACCGGTGGGGGGAAGAGAGGGAGAGCGAAGAGGAAGAAGAAAGGGAGGGAAGGACTGAGGAAGGGAGGGGGGAAAGAAGAGAGGGAAGGAAGGAGGGATGGAGGAAAGAGAGAAGGATGGGGAAGGAGGAGTGAAAGTGAAAGGGATTGGGAGGGAGGGAAGAAGAGAGAAGAAGGAGAGGGAGTGAGAGAGAGAGAGAGAAAGAGAGAGAAGACAGACAGACAAACAGAGACAGATTTAGATAGAGGGAGATGAATAGGTAGCAACAAAGAGAGAATAAAACTAAAATCACACAAAACAACCTGCGTCCTTATCACCGCGTTCCTGCCAGCGGCGTGACGGGGACAACGCTTACCTAACCCTCTGCATATTAATCATGGAATTCAAGTTCGCCGGAATGGCTACAGACCGCCGGACATCCACAGCAGATGCTGGACAACCTCACCGCCGCAAAATCGTTCCCGAATCCACGGAGCAGAAAAAAGAAAAGAAAAGTGAGAAAAAAAAACAGAGCGAAGAACCGCCTCATTTCTTGAGGTTTCCCAGATGCGTAAACAAAATACATGGATTCGTTATTATGATTCTTCGTTATCATTATTATCATCCTTTCTTAGTTTAGTATTGTGACATTACAGAAAATGAAGAAAAACAACTATAGCATAGAATAAAGACTCTAGTTACCAGGCTCCAGCTGACGTCAACCAAAAGCTAATCAGAAGCAAAGACTAAAAGGCCGCTGAACCACAAGAGATGAAACGCTTGTCAGAGCAAAACGTGGAAGACCTTTTATTTACGTCAAACACAATAACAAACGCTAGTGATTTAACAAAGTTCGCAGTAATTTTACCTGAAGAGAACTTTACTAATGAATACAAAGACTAAATTAAGCCATTTAAAGTTAATTAAAGTCATCAGAGGCAACGAAGCTTAAACGATGAAACGCACACACTGGAAAATCACAATAAAAGCTGATACGTGTTAGTTTTTTCTTATAGTATTTACTTCTAGTAAACTTTAAGCATGTGGAGTGAGGCTCTAAATTATATCATTGCCTTTGCTAATTGACGCGTAATTGTTTAATGCCGTCTTTCGAAATGGGGCCGAGGGTAAACTCATATAAATTTCACTTTCATTGGCGGGGATAGCAGTTCATTCGAGAAGACTTACGAAATCATTAAAATTTCCAGAGCTCCTGATTTTTTTTTTTTTTTTCAAGCCATGATGAGTTTACCTCCATCTAAACGAAATGACAAAATGGCGCTATGAAAGAACGCAACATAATTTCCATCCCGTCTTCAGAAACGCAATTCAGTTGTTGTTGTTGTTGTTTTGCCTCTGAACATCTGGCCAACCAAACATATGGCGAGAACCTGTGGATTTACGTTCCAGAAAGAAATAAGCTTCCGGGCACGTAAACAAAACATCATAGCCACCAAGATAGGCCTATACCCAGTAGACCTTGTATAAGGCCTGTTGAGGAGTGAAAAAAGGGAGAGTGGCAGGGGGTAGAGGGAAAGGAGGGAGGGAGGGGGTGTAGGGAAGGGAGGGAGGGAGGGGGTATAGGGAAGAGAGGGAGGGAGGGGGTATAGGGAAGGGAGGGAGGGAGGGGGTGTAGGGAAGGGAGGGAGGGAGGGGGTGTTGGGAAGGGAGGGAGGGAGGGAGGGGGTGTAGGGAAGGGAGGGAGGGAGAGAGAGAGGGGGTGTAGGGAAGGGAGGGAGGGGGTATAAGGGAAGGACGGGGATGGGAAGGGGGAAGAAAGGAAGTATTAGGGAAGGCCTATGGAGAACGGAAATGAGGTTAAATTAGAGAGAAGAAATGAGATTTTTTTTGCTACTGTTGTCGAAAATGTGTTACAGGTTATGCGTAGGAAATGAATAAAAAATGATACCTTCATATTAGATATTTTATTTAGAAAAGGAACTCATGCGCATGGCTCTAACCGAAAACATCCGGTTATACGTATCATATACCTTTTTTTTTAAACAAACTACATCCACCTTAACTTCTTTGCTGTTTAAGTTCTTTCTGTTGATATTTTTAAATCCCTTAGACTAATACCATTCCGAGGCCAGGTGTACAGTACGTTTATATATATTTTCCAAGGGGAATGTACCTTGTGGAAGTTTTATTTAAACAGCTGACTCTTTTCTGGCAACTGTTGTAGGAAATCCGACTATCTAACTCGATTATGTGGACATATGGCTTAGTTTCATTATGATTAGTTTTTCAAATGATTATTTCTGTTTTCTAATTAAATATGGAAGGAAATATAGTCACGTGTGCAATCCAAATTCCCCGCTTGTAATTCACAAGCGTATACAAACACGTGCAAAACACAACTCTGAACAAAGACAATAAACAAGCCAAAGCTATAAAGACAAAACTCACGTATCCAGACACAACCAAAAATTACAATTCACTAACCTAAACAGACAATGCACAACCCTAATAAAAACACACATAAGACACACAACCAAACAAATACACAAACCATTCCGATAACTACACCCACATACAAACCAAAACATACACATAAACCACACCATTGACAAACCCTTAAACAAACACAGGACACAAACCAACACAAAGACACATGCCCGGACACATACAAACTTCCACCTTCACACGCAACCAAGACAATTGTGCCCGCTGGGTGGGTGGGGGGGGGAGGGGGGAGGCAAGGTCACGGGGGGAGGGAAGGAAGGTGAGAATTTAGCTGCGTTGTTTATTCTTTATCTTATCTTATCTTATCTTGAGAAAGAGAGAGAGAGAGAGGGAGATCAACTTCATCTCATTAGCGACATCCTTTGGTAGAACTTAAACACCCAGGATAAAAATTCTCCATCAAATTGAGATCAAGAAGTTTCAATCTTTTTTGTCTTTATTAACAACATTCCTAGACTCAGTGACAAAAACAAGCGTCAACATCAAAGAGAGAGAGAGAGAGAGAGAGAGAGAGAGAGAGAGAGAGAGAGAGAGAGAGAGAGAGAGAGAGAGAGAGAGAGAGAGAGAGAGAGAGAGAGATCTCTCTCTCTCTCTCTCTCTCTCTCTCTCTCTCTCTCTCTCCCTCTCTCTCTCTCTCTCTCTCTCTCTCTCTCTCTCTCTCTCTCTCTCTCTCTCTCTCTCTCTCTCCTCTTTTCCAGAGGGCCGAACCTATCACTCCGTGCAACCTCTCTTCCTGTTTACTTCCCGGTATACAAAGGGGCCGTGAGTGCAGAAGCCGCAATGAAAATTATTTCATTGCAATGCCATGCAAGGGGGCGTTGCAAAGCCTTTTGCGGTCATGGCTTCCAAGGATAAGGCTGAGGTGCGCCTCAGGACAAAAAAAAAAATGACGACAGAAAATTATCATAAAAACATAAATAGATTAAAGAATGAATAAGCGAATAATAATGATGATAATTATAATAATGGTAATAATAAACAATAAAGATAATCTTAATAATCATAATGATACTACTACCGCAAAGGTCATAATGGTAATAATAATCATAATAAGTATACTAACAATACAGAATAGTGCCAATGATAATACTAACTAATAATGATAATAATGATGAATACATAAATATAAATATTATCATAGATAAACAAATACTACCAATGAATAAAGA
>BOPN01000111.1:441374-446374 GCA_017312705.2 Penaeus japonicus
AAGAGGAAGAGAGTGAGAGGGAAAGAGGAAGTAAAGGGGGAAGGAGGGACAGATGGATGGGCGGATTTGAGTAAATAGATAGATAGATAGACAGATGTATAGACAGAAAGAAGAAAGAAGTATGAAAAGCGAAACCCAAGACTTCCCAAAGGCAACCCCGCGCACCTCCCAAAGCTACTCATTCACTAAATAGACTACATTACTCATACATACTCATACACTAAGAACCTCAATTCAACCCAAACAATTTAACTACGAAAACGGAACACCAAACGAAACCAAACTGCTCCACCAAATAAACCGAGCGACTTCCTTTCACCTCCTTCGACTTATCCCGAAGTTCGAGAAGACAATCGAAGGATAATCTTCAAGACAATTGGGACATTTGCGAGGCAGATTACGGGGAATTATGTCCCAATGAGATGGAGAAGAGAAAATCGTGAGGGATTTATGAGTGAATGGTCTAGGGGTGGGGATGGGGTGGGGTGGGGGTGGTGTGGGGGAGGGGGTACAGGGGGAGAGGGAGGAGGAGAGCAAGAGGGAGAGGTTGGGGGGAGGGGGTAAAGGAGGAGAGGTGGCAGGGAGAAGAGAAGGAAGAGGAGTAGTAGTAATAGTCAGACGATAACAATGATAACAATAACAATGAGATTTTAATTGTGAATATCACAGCAATGATAAAAAAACACTACCCCCCTTCACCACTCCCTCCCAAGCAACTCTCCCCCCTCCCCCCTCTCTTGTAATCACAACACAGAGCGAAATAAAAACAAAAACAACATTAAACTACCTAAAAGGAAGACTGACGTGACGGGGCGGTAATGACAGGGTCTCAGTTCATCTCGACTCGGTCTTTTGGCTCATGTGGAGGGAGGGGAGGGAGGGGAGGGGGAGGGGGAGGGGGAAGGGAGAAGGGGGAAAGGGGGAGGGGGAGGGGGAAGGGAGAAGGGGGAAGGGGGAGGGGGAAGGGGGGAAGGGGGAAGGGGAAGGGGGAAGGGGGAAGGAGGAAGGGGGAAGGGGGAAGGAGGATGGGGGAGAGAGGGGAGGGAGAGAGAAAGAGAAAGAGAGAGAGAGATTGAGACAAGTGGTTACTTAGAGAGTGAAGTAGAGATTAAGAGCGAGAGAGAGAGAGAGAGAGAGAGAGAGAGAGAGAGAGAGAGAGAGAGAGAGAGAAAGAAAGAGAAAGGGAGAGAACGAAATAAAAAGAAAATCAGATAGAGAGAAAGAACGAGAAAACAGGAAACAAACAAACCCAACGCACAACACGTCCTGAAACCCCGCATCAAAACTCCCCCCCCCCCTCCTCTGCCCCTCCACCCCGCCCGCCGCCTCTCTGCCTGCCATAATAGGCCGTAATTATAGGCCTAGGCTCGCCACCTCACACCAGCCTCCGCCAGATACTCCCGGAATCGTCTCTAAGTGTAGACTGGCACGACAATATGGCACGGCGGAGGCGGGCGTGAGACCAGGGCGTCGGGGCGGGCTGCGCGTGTACACATACACACAGACACACACACATACGAGCGCGCGGACACACACACACGCACACACACACACACACATACACACACAAACACATAGACACACACATACATACGCACACACACACACCCACACACATAGACCCACACATACACACATTCTCACATCAACCAAATCCCCATAATGCACATTTCCAAATCGAGTTTACATTAGTATCAACCTAAAGCCTTCCTCCCAAATGACCTCTGACCTCGACTGACCTCGCCACGGTCTCTCGCTGGAAAAATAACGTTCATGACTTGAAATCGGAGATCCCGGCTACGCCTTGTGAAATTGTTGCTGAGTATGTGCTATCTGTGCAATTTGCATTTAGAATCATGCAATTTCATCTGAAGAATGTGCTGTGGGTGTGTATGTTTGTCCACAGACATACACACACACACATACACACACACACACACACACACACACACACACACACACACACACACACACACACACACACACATACACCACATATATATATATATATATATATATATATATATATATATATATATATATATATATATATATATATATATATATATATAGAGAGAGAGAGAGAGAGAGAGAGAGAGAGAGAGAGACAGAGAGAGACAGAGAGAGACAGAGAGAGAGAGAGAGAGAGAGAGAGAGAGAGAGAGAGAGAGAGAGAGAGAGAGAGAGAGAGAGAGAGAGAGAGAGAGAGAGAGAGAGAGAGAGAGAGAGAGAGAGAGAGAGAGAGAGAGAGAGAGAGAGAGAGAGAGAGAGACAGAGAGAGCCAGAGAGAGAGAGAGAGAGAGAGAGAGAGAGAGAGAGAGAGAGAGAGAGAGAGAGAGAGAGAGAGAGAGAGAGAGAGAGAGAGAGAGAGAGAGAGAGAGAGAGAGAGAGAGAGAGAGAGAGAGAGAGAGAGAGAGAGACAGAGAGAGCCAGAGAGAGAGAGAGAGAGAGAGAGAGAGAGAGAGAGAGAGAGAGAGAGAGAGAGAGAGAGAGAGAGAGAGAGAGAGAGAGAGAGAGAGAGAGAGAGAGAGAGAGAGAGAGAGAGAGAGAGAGAGAGAGAGAGAGAGAGAGAGAGAGAGAGAGAGAGAGAGAGAGAGAGAGAGCGAGAGAGAGACGCACTCCAGCGACCATTGTATCATCATCATCAAAAACTGTCCCGAGTCACACGTTCCCATAGGCCTATGCACGCGGAAGGACGCAGGTCGAGTCGACAGACAGACAAACAGACAACAAAACGCTGTAACAAAAGCGGGAAAGCGTATCCTGGGGGGGGGGGGGGTATTCTGGGAAGGAGGAGAGGGGGAGGGAAGGGGGGGGGGTCGACATCCCTCCTGCTGGGGAGATGAAGGATGAGAGGACTCGCCCCGAGGGGATGCTGGAGGAGGAGGAGGAGGAGGAGGAGGAGGGGAAGGAGAAGAAGATGAGGAGGAAGGGGGAGAAGAGGAGGAGGAAGAGAGGAAGGGGGAGAAGAGGAGGAGGAGGAGGGGGAGGAGGAGGAGGAAGAGGAGGAGGAGGGGAAGGAGGGGGAGGAGAGGAAGATGAGGAGGCGTAGGAGAAGAAGAGGAAGAGAGGAAGGGGGAGAAGAGGAGGAGGATTAGGAGGGGAGGGAGAGGAGGAGGAATAGAAGGAAGGGGAGGAGAGGAGGAGGGGGAGAAGAAGGGAGAGGAGAGGAGGAGGAGGAGGGGAAGGAGACGAAGAGGAAGAGAAGGAGGGGAGAAGAGGAGTAAGAGTGGAAGGCGAGGAAGGGGAAGGGGGAGGTGGAGGTGGAAGGGAAGCGGGAGGGGGAGGAGGGCGAGGAGCAGGAGGAGGGGAGGAGGATAAGGAGAGGGTGACAAAAAAATGGGGAGGAATATGAAGAGGGGGATGAGGAGGAGTCGCTCACGATAAAGCAATCATACACACACACAGACACAAAAAACGGAACTCTTCCACCGCAACCTAGAAAGAGAGAGAGAGAGAAAAATATATATATATATCCACATCTCATCCGTCTTGGCCCATTCAAACCTCGTGGTGATAGACATCCACAATCTCCATCCATTACTAGCTTCAACCCCCCTCCTCCCCCCGACCCTAACCCCAACCCACCTTCAACCCTCCCCTCCACCCACCCCCACCTTCAACCCTCCCCTCCACCCACCCCCACCTTCAGACCCACTTCCATCCCCCTCCCCCCTCCTCATCTCACTCCCCTTCAACAGCCTCAACGAAAGAAATTCTCTGATTGATATCATCAATGATATCAATTATCATGAGCGACATCATCATAACTTTAATCTTTATCATCTTCATGTTATCTTTATCATCCTTGTGATTATGGATGTTCCTAGTATAATTACCATCGTAATTATTACTTGCATCATCAACACCACCATCATCCTCATTATCAATGCTATCCTTGTCAACCATACCATCAATACCATAATTACCCTCATTACCATTTGCATTATCCCATTTATTAAATCAATTGCACTGCACAGCACAGCCATAAAGTTCAAAATGGGAAATCATTCCATTGGTGTAGTATATGTTGTAGTCTGATGCACCGGACGGCATGCAGTGACACATTGCACGACGCTAAAATAGGAGCACACGACATAGCAAAGGCATGTGCATGACGGAGGTTGGTCATGCGTGGAAGGCAGCATGTCTACATAGCATACGGGCGGCGTGTGCGTCATTCGAAAGATTTACACGGAGAGGAATAACTTCTAAATCCAACGCGTACACGCTGTAGAGGGACATGTACGCACGATTGCGCTTATATACGCTCGAGCAAGCACGAACACACACACACACACACACACACACACATACACACACACACACACACACACACACACACACACACACACACACAAACGCACACGCACACACAAATGGAAAAGCAAAAGAATAATAAGTTTCTTGATTTATTTTCCTTACGAATGAGAAGGAAAAGAGGAAGGAAACAGATCGGGAAATTTAAAATAAAATGATAAAAATCAAAACGGAGAAGAGGGAGCAATGGGGAAGAAAGAGGCAAGGAAAAAAAGAAGAAAAAAAAAAGAAAGGAGAAACAAAGAAGAAAATAAATAAAGAAAAAGAAACAAAAACAAATAAAACCCACAAAAAGGAAAAAAAATGAATAAGAAAAAATCTGATTCAATAAAAACTAAATTATGAAGACCTATAATCTCTAATCTTTAGAAACCATTAATAAGACTAACAGAGATCACCATCCTACGTAATCAAAGCCCCTAAACAGGATTACAATTAACATGATAATCGTATACATTAGGTATTTACAAACGGCGATATGAAGGTTAATTAGTTGCTATATATGATAATCCTTCGTAAAATTGGGTTAATGAAATATGTTGAATTGATAATCAAAGCGGAATAATAATCAATTAAATCACTGTTTCCTAAACGTGTATAATGTTAAGTGCCACTAATTAACATTAATGTATATATGTATAATGTATTCATATGTACAAATACATCCAAACGAGAAAATT
>BOPN01000111.1:466374-473874 GCA_017312705.2 Penaeus japonicus
TGTTTCGAGGTTGATTCGTCTGGTTTTTGTATTTGTTTATTTGTTATTTTCTTTGTTTTTGTTTTTTGTTTTGTTTTTGGTCTTCTTTTTCTTACTGTGTGTCTGTCGTCATTCTTTGTTATTTGACTGTCTGCAATATTTCTTAGCTAACTCTTAATTTGTCTTCATTAGTTGCGCATGTTCTTTGTTTGCAATTGGTTAGCCTCATCGATTAGCACACTTTGCTCTGTTGCAAAGTAAGTGGCATGTGCAAGAGCCATGCAAGTGACCCCACCTTGTCTGAGTACATTCTCTAAAGCATCCTCTGTCATCATACTAGCACTTTCTCTCTCTCTCTCTCTATGTATTCATCCATCTCCCTCTCTATCTCGCTCTCTCTCTCTCTCTCTATCTCTCTTCAGCTATCTATCTATCTATTTTTCCATCTCTCTCTATATATCTATCTATCTATCTATCTATCTATCTATATATATATCTGTTTATCCATCTCTCTCTCTCTCTCCCCTTTCTTTAATATAACCCCCCTACCCTCCTACCCCCTTCCCTTGCCCCATAACCTCCTTCTTTCCCCCCATATACCCCTCCCCCTTTCCCCCCATATACCCCCCTTCCCCCTTTCCCCCATATACCCCCCTCCCCCTCTTCCACCCCCTCCTTCTACGCAACACGCGCCCATAAACTCTCCAGAAATGAGTCACGACGCCCACCTTCCCTTCGCCATCAATCGGGGGGTTCTCTTCGCCCCCGTGAAGGGAGCCCCCCCCCCCCCCCCCCCCCCCCCCCCCCCCCCCCCCCCCCCCCCCCCCCCCCCCCCCCCCCCCCCCCCCCCCCCCCCCCCCCCCCCCCTCATCTATTTATCTATCTTGTATTTTTTTTCATTATCATCTTTATCATTTTTTAATCTGTTTTCTCTTACCTTCTTGTAAGTATTTAGAGCTCTCTCTCTCTTCCTCTTTCGTTCTATTTTTTTTTTTTATTCTGCCCTACATTCTTTCTCTTCTTTTTGCTCTTCTCTCTCTCTCTCTCTCTCTCTCTCTCTCTCTCTCTCTATCTATCTATCTCTCTATCTATCTGTCTCTCTCTTTCACTCACTTCCTCATTTTTTTTATCCACACATCTTCTCCATCCTCTTTCTTACCTAAAGCACTTCCTCCTCCCCCCTCCCCTCCCCCCTCCCTTTACCCCTCCTCCCTTTCCCTCCCCCCTCCCTTTACCCCTCCTCCCTCTACTCCTCCCTCCCCCCTCCCCCTCCCCCACCCCACCCTCCCTCCTCTCCAGACTACAGGTGACTAGATAAATCAATATTAATCAGGCTGGCTTAAACACGGCACCAGAGCGCCTCATTTGCATAAAGATAGATGACTCGCGTGATCTATACATCCTCATCTTCCGCTGTCGGATGTTTCCCATCTCCTCTCATTCGTCGGAGTATCTGCCTCTCCCTCTGTCTGTCTCTTGTATCGTGCTTGTTGCTTTGTAGTTGTTCAGTTTGTCTGTTTCCATGTTTGTCTGTCTGTGGGAATTCTGGGAAGATCTCTTCTCTTTTCTTACATTACCTCTTCTCACTTCTTCCCCCTCTCTCTTTCTCTTCTTCTCTTCTCTTCTTCTCTCTCTCTCTCCTTTGGAAGCGATTGAATGTCCTGTGATTGACCGAATGATATTTTTAGAATCGATGGATAGAGAGAGAGAAAGAGAGAGAGAGAAAGAGAAAAAGAGAGAGAGGGAGAGAGGGAGAGAGAGAGAGAGAGAGAGAGAGAGAAAGAGGGAGAGAGGGAGAGAGAGAGAGAGAGAGAGAGAGAGAGAGAGAGAGAGAGAGAGAGAGAGAGAGAGAGAGAGAGAGAGAGAGAGAGAGAGAGAGAGAAAGGGCGGAAGGGGATCTGGGCTTGTGGTAGATGGGTGGGAGGGGGAAGGAGGGGGGTACCATTAACCCGATAAGGAGGGCGAGTTTTGAGGGCTAATTGGCAGTCCGAGAGATAAAGAACTACAGAGTTACAGAGGCGAGAACCACAGAAAACTACAGAAAATTAAAAGAACTGCATAAAACTACAGAGAACTTCAGAGAACTACAGTGGTTACCTTCCTTACGAGATGGTCGGGACGATGCTCTCGAAGCAAGGGAGATGCGAGGGAGGGTGGTGGTGTAGATGGTGATGGTGATGAGGATAATGATTGATGGTGACGATGATGATGGTTATAATGATAATTATAATGATAATGGCGATGATGATGGTGATGATGATGATGATGATGATGATGATAATGATAACGGTAATGATCATGATAATGATGATATAATGATGATTATGATATGATGATGATAATGATAATGATGATATAATGATGATGATGATATGATGATGATTATGATGATTATTATGATGATGATTATGATGATGATTATGATGATGATGATGATATGATGATGATTATGATGATGATGATTATGATAATGATGATATGATGATGATTATGATAATGATGATGATATGATGATGATTATGATGATGATGACGATGATGATGGTGATGATAATGATGGTGACAATGATGATGATGGTGATGATGATGATATAATGATGATGATAGTTATGATGATGATAATGATTCACTAAACACAGTTGATAAAATAAAAAAAGACTTCAATCTTGCGGGAGACTTCAACGCTGCCAAAGAAACCAATCTCTATGAAAAGAAAAAATCAGACAGAAAAATAATTGTGCAAATATCACAACACTATAGACTAATCAGTAAACATATTTCATGCAGTGTAAAGATTAAGAAAAAAAGAAGCTAATAATTATAACAAAAATAAAAACGAAATGGAGATAAAATTAACGATAAAATAAACCTGGGAAGAGATCAGTCACCACTGAGCCATTAATTACACGGCACAGGTAATGGGGACGGGCGCGCTAATGACACCTGCATTGTATAAACAGGAGAATCCTCTATGAGAATCTACGGGGAAAAAATCCAATTTATCAAAAATCCGAGAGGCCATTTATCAAAATTAGAGTGCGGGTAAATTGCTTTGGGAATAATTAAAGGCATAATCACAAGCATAGTGATGTAGTGGCTACGATGATGATGATTATGATGACAATCGCGATGATTTCGATAATGCAATTACTGCAAGGGTGAATGCGAGTATAGTGATGAAGGAGATAATTAGACAAAGGGATAATTACAGGTCGGTATAATGAAGAGCGAGGGAGAGAGAGAGAGAGTGAGGAAGAGAGAGAGAGAGAGAGAGAGAGAGAGAGAGGAGAAAGAGAAATAGTAATGGATTAAGAGACAAAGAGAGATAGTAAGTGAATGAGAGAGTGAGATAGATAGAGAGAGAGGGGGGATGGGAAGTGAGGGAGAGCGAGGCTAAGAGAGATAGTGAGGGAGTGAGAGAAAGAGAGAGAGAGAGAAAGAGAGACAAAGAGAGAGAGAGAGAGAGAGAGAGAGAGAGAGAGAGAGAGAGAGAGAGAGAGAGGGAGAGAGAGAGAGAGAGAAGAAAAAGATAGAAATATAAAGATAAAAGAAAAGAAAAACAAGGAGGGAGGGAGAGAAAGAGTTAAAGAAAGTGAAATAGATATAGACAGAAAATCCATTTTTGAATTATGAAATTGCCGCTGAAGGAAGTGAGATTCTTAGCAAATCAGATGGTTGTCTCCTCGGGTCTCTCTCTTTCTCTCTCTCTTTCTCTCTCTCTCTCTCTCTCTCTCTCTCTCTCTCTCTCTCTCTCTCTCTCTCTCTCGCTCAAACACGTTCTTATAATCTCAGACCCTCTCATTTTGCTCTCTCCCTCTCATCCCTTCCTCTCTCCATGCCTCCCTCCCTACCTTCCTCCACCTTCCCTCCTATCCCACCCTCCCTTTACCTTCCCTCCCTCCTTCCGCCCTCCCTTTGCCTTCCCTATCTCTCCTTCCTTCCTTCCGCCCCTCCCTCTCCCTCCCTCCTTCCGCCCCTTCCTTTACCTTCACTCCCTCCCTTTGCCTTCCCTCCCTCCCTCTCCCCCTCCCCCTCCCCCCTCCCTCCCTCCTTCCCTCCCCCCTCCCCCCTCCCCTCCCCGCAAAATCCCCCCCTCCGCATCCCGCACTTATCGAGAGCGACTCCTGGATGCTGGGAAGACGGAAGAGGAGCGCCCTGGACCCTGTCTCCTTCGCTCACCTTTGACCTCTCTCGTAATGTGGGATCCCCGTTAGGGTGAGGAGGGTTCGATATCTCGCTCTCGCTCTCTTGCTCTCTCTTCCTCTCGCTCTTATTCTCTCTCCCTGTCACTCTCTTGCTCTCTCTCCCTCTCGCTCTCTTGGTCTCTCTCCCTCTCACTCTTGTTTTCACTTTCGCTCGTTCTCGCTCTCTCTCTTATTTACGCTTTCTCTCTCTCTCTCTCTCTCTCTCTCTCTCTCTCTCTCTCTCTCTCTCTCTCTCTGTCTCTCTCTCTCACACACACACACGCAATAACATCAGACAAAGGTATCACTGACCTTCAGCACAGCTTCATTTCGAGAACAGAAGAGAATCAAACACTCACCTGAAAGAAAGAAAGATCTTTGATTAGTATTTACATTACACAGTCTGCGAAAAAAATAATTTAGTGTTCGGTTAGGTCAGCATTATACAATATCTATGCAACGTAAGTGGACAGAAATAGAATAGAATACAATCACACACACACACACACATACACACACACACACACACACACGTACACCCAGCCACAAACACCCACCCAACCACACACACACACACACACCTCCGTCATCTGCACCAAAAACCTCCACACACATGTTGCACGACGAAAAAAAAATCTTTCAAAAGGAAGAGTCGTGTTGCGAGCGTGCAATACCGTCTTGCGAAGTCCGTGGCTATTACGTCCAAACACGACGACTCGTAAAGATGTCGTAACATGTCGTGGAGAGAGAGAGAGAGAGAGAAAGGTTTTGTGATAACGACTACTGGCACGTGATTAAGAGATCTCATCACTTTCTAATGAGGTCAGTAATAATGATGATTATTTTGTAGGGGATCTTAAATACCGATCTTAAACGAGAAAGAATCAGTGGTAAAAAATGGCATTATGTTTATGAAATTATCAAGGAAAGGATTTATCACGAACTTGCAACATATTTCAACGAAGTGTTCAAACTCTATAAAAAATAAAAAATAAATCCGAAATAAAAAGAATAGATATTTCGACAATGCTAAGACACCCGCTTTCCCATGACCACCCGAAGGAGGAGGAAGAGGGGGGGAGGAAGGGGGCGGGGCAAGATATCCAACGGAGCCACGCCCCCTCCGCCTTGTCGGGGCGATAAGAGCCGCTTCTTCGCTCGCGACTCCCTTCCTTGACACGGTGCTGCGGGGGACTGCGAGATAAGGGGGATGCTGGAACCTCAGGGAGATAAAAAGGTGGTGAAGGTAGGAAGAGAGAAGAGGGAGGAAAATCTTAAAAGGAAAGAAAGAGAGAGAGAGAGAGAGGGGGGGGTCAGAAAGACAGACAGACAGGTAGATAGATACATAGAGAGAGAGAGAGAGAGAGAGAGAGAGAGAGAGAGAGAGAGAGAGATTGATAAATAAACATATAGATAGATAAACAGAGGGAAAGAGAAAGATGCTGAGACCTCACTGAGATTAAAAAGAAGCTAAAAAAATCACCAAGACACACAAACCACCCCAAGATAAGAAGGATGCTGAAAGTCCATCCGGCTTTCTCGAAAGGAGAGGAATTCTGGCATCTCAGCATGAAAAGGATGCTTGAATCCCCGTGAGAGGAGAGAGATCCTGAGGCCTCTTCAAGATCCCGGATGTTGTCGAGTTGAGGCGACGCGCAAACACTTTTTTCGACATAAAACTAAGTGGAGGACTTGTCGACAAGATACACCGAATGATTGCATTCTTTTCCCTCAGATAACTCACAAATGAAAAGTTCTTTTTTATCTTAATTACCTGTTGTAAAATGCCGGTGTTTGGAAATGAAAATTACAATATTTCGTATCGTGACCTCAAACAAATCACAAAATTTACTCGACTAAATTTACACACACACACACACACACACACACACACAAACACACACAAACACACACACACATATATAGTAAATAGTGGAAATATGTATATACATATATAGTAAATAGTGGAAATATGTATATACATAGATAAAGACATACATATGCGTATAAGCATACATAACGTACACAAATAATGAAGCGAAGTACTATAAGAGGCGAGAAAACATACTCACTCATCATGTCATTAGTTAACAGAGTAAGTATGATATGTACAAGATAGCGATTCAATATATACATGTCCATCACATTGACCAATTAGGTAAAAACAGGAAGACAAAAGGAAAATATCACAATAAAAAAATTTGAACAGAAATATCAAAAGAAATCTTAGAATGCTATGCTATATGCTCTTAATTTGAAACGTGTGACTATGCTTATATGTACTTCACCATACTTATAAGCACCATACATACCAACAGAGTCCACATAGCCAGAAGCCTATCTAATTAACCCTTCAAATAAGACACGCCCTTTCGGTTTACAAGAGAAGACACCTTACATAAGCCTATAATGAAATACAGTGAATCGTATATAGCGTCTCAGGAAGGCCACGAGGCATGTGTTATGTATTATGGGCGAGACTGAAAAAATATGAAAATGGTGTAACAAATCACATTTTGAATTCACAAACCAAAGGCAAATCTATGAATATCGAAGACATAGCGGCGGGGTGAATGATAGTATTTACTCGGCCGTTTCGATAAAAGGAAATAATCAAATTATATATCGTCCGTAATCACAGACATCATCCAGAACCTCTCCGTCTGTAATGGCGTCTACAGCCGTCATTATCTTCGACTCTTCAACGTATCTCACAGTCCCCCCTTTCACCCCGGCCACACAATAGAAAACGGAGACCATCATAAAGGGGACAGGAATGTTGATGTCATTCTCGTTAACATTACCTTCTCGTTGTCGTTAAGATACCATGAATGCAAAAGAAGAAAAATAAAGTTTGAATAATAATCAATAAACCGAAAAAGAATGAATAAACAAAACCAAAAGAAACAAAGGAAAATCAAATGTAATATCCTTTCCCACAACATCGTGTTTACGATCTCTTTAAACGATAAAAAAGGCAATTCAAGTTCGGCAGATAATTGAAACGAACACGCATTTCGTTAAAGGCGCGTCGTATGGGAGCAACGGGGATTACGCACACACCAAATACAGCCGTTACAGTGATATCTAATCTCTGTACTACAACGAAAATTACCCATACATGAGGAACCACCTTGCTCGGGTGATAAGGTGTTGCTAAGGTCGTTGTCGTGCTTAGATCTCTAGGGTTTTCAACTTTCTGACTTCATTCGCACGAAGAGACCCGCCCTAAGGGAGGAAGACAGTGGTAAGCAAACATATAATTCTCCTTGGAAGTGACGAAACGACTTAGCTATTATGATTTTTTTGTCTGTCTGTTCATTTCTGTCCTTTTGGGT
>BOPN01000111.1:486374-488874 GCA_017312705.2 Penaeus japonicus
ATAATAGTAACAACAGTAATAATGATAATAACAACGCTGATAACATCAATAATGATAATAACAATATTCATATCCACAACAGTAACAACAACAACGCCACCACACCCACAACCACCAACAAAAATAACAATCAAACTAACGAAGCCTCAACAAACAAACACCAAAACAGCTAAACAAACAAATTGCAATCGTGCGGAGACAAGTGTCGGAAATGAGCGTCCTTTGCGCCCGGTCTCATCTCCCGCCAGAGGTCAAAGGTCAACTGCATCGTAAGGCAGCCACGAGAAAGGATAAGTGAAGTTACGACCGTCCGTTTGTACGTTGGTTGCACACCATTGCAAGCTCTTTGAAGCCTTTTGTCTGAGGGTTTTGCTCTTTACTCGCGTTGCTTTTGTTGCAGCGTCTAGGTCTTGCAATGGAGGCTTTTCGGCTTGTTTTTGTTTTCTTTTCGGTTTGTTTTTGTTTTCTTTTCGGTGGCGTATGTATTCCGTTTACTGTTGTTGTTGATTTTTTTGTTTTGTACATTCTTTTTACGTTTAAAATGAACTGTTCTTGAGTGTAGTCATCGGAGAATATAATTCAAGTCTACAAGGAGTGATGGAAGATAGAGGGAGAGAAAGAGAGAGAGATATATATATATATAGATATATATATATATATATATATATATATATATATACACACACACACATATGCATATAAATAGATATATAAACACATACATGTGGCTGTGCCCTAAGAGGCTTATTTGGGAGAAGACAGAATAATAATCACAAGGCAAAGTCAGATCAGTTTCTCTATCTCTTGATCCATCTCTTCTGCCGCAGCACCAAATACGTCTTAGAAAATGATAATGATAATAATAATGATAATAAAAATGAAGTGTCATGTTCACATATAGATGATAAGAAATAGGAGTAGAGAAGGAGAGAAAGTGAGATGATGAGAAAGGGAAGGAGATAGATAGATAGATAGATAGAGAGCTAGAACGAGAGAGAGAGAGACAGGCAGAGAGAGAAAGAGGGAGACATAGATAGATGGATATATAAACAGAGAGACAAAACCAAAACAAAAGGTCACACAACTCTTCTTTTTTCTTCCCCCTCCCTCAACCCAACTGTCTCCTTCTTCCTCCTCTCCCTCCCTCTCCTCCTCCTCCTTCCCCCTTCCTCCTTCCTCCTCCCCTCCCTATCCTCCTCCTCCTTCCTCCTCCCCTCCCTCTCCTCCTCCTCCTCCTTCCTCCTTTCTCCTCCCCTCCCTCTCCTCCTCCTTCTCCTTCCTCCTCCTCCACCTTCCTCCTCCCCTCCCTCTCCTCCTTTTTCCTCCTCTCCCTCTCCTCCTCCTCCTTCCTCCTCCTCCTCCTCCTTCCTCCTCCTCCTCCTTCCTCCTCCCCTCCCTCTCCTCCTCCTCCCTCTCCTCCAGCCAAAAACAAGAAGCAGAACAAGCGAGAGAAAGCGCCAATAGGAGGCAGAAGCGAAGAAGGAAAAATGGGAAACGGGAGATACTCAAGCCGGCTAAGCAGGTCCTTTCCTCAAGGAGTCACGTGGGAGAACCGAGCTCAGGAGGGGGGGAGGGGTGTGTTGGGGAAGGGGGAAGGAAGGGGGCGTGGGGGTTCTAGTGTGGTCAGATAAGTGGTGGAGAGTGAGGGGGGAGGGGAAGCGGGGACGGGGGAGGGGGTGGGGGGAATTGGCAGTATGCAATGAGGTAGACCGTGGAGGGAGGAGTGATAACGTTTGCAATCCTCGTGTTGATGACGGGGGGGGGGGGGGGATCAATAGAAGATCGATAAAAAGTAATGAATAATCAAGATGCAAATATAAAATTATCCTGACAGATGTGCAGGATCATAAAAAGTGGAATGTGGAATGAGGGACCCGGCGCAGGAGTGGAGTGCCACGCATCAGGAGTGGAGTGCCACGCACCAGGAGTGGAGTGAGCGAAGGAACGAAGGAGCGAACCGACGGGCGGCGGCATAGCACGGGCGGACGTGAAGGAGCGTCTCAGTGCGGTGGAACTGGTCGTGTGACGGTCGTCTGAGTAAGTGCACTTTAGAGCAAGTGGTCGAGTGGGATGGAAGATCGGTTATGGCCACTTAGTATGCTTTACTTCGGGGGCAAAGCAAGGGGTTGTGTATGTCTACTTTAAAGTAAGTGGCTACCATTACTTAATAAATTAAATTAAATTTAATTTAAATTTGAATAATTTAAAGTGGTAAGTGGCTTGGGTGATTGGGATGGGTGATTGTGCACTTTACACACTTTACCTCGAAGTTAAAGCAAGCCGTGAGACTAAAGCAACGGTATGTACACTTTTAAAGCAAGTGTTCAAGTGGGATGGGAGATCGTGTATGTACACTTTATATACTTTGCCTCGAGATTGAAGCAGGTGGCAAGATTAACGTGACAGGCGGTTGAGTATGCACACTTTAAGCGCAGCGACAGTCTAGCAAGTGTTTAAGACTCATGTGACAGTCGACTGAGTATATGCAGATACTCTGAGG
>BOPN01000111.1:496374-498874 GCA_017312705.2 Penaeus japonicus
AGCGAGAAAAAGTTGACTGGTTATTTACACTGAGCGAGGATTTGGCGATCGCGCCCGTTACTCTGTCAGGCGGGAGGCGCTGCTCATACGTCATCTTTTAAACATCGGCCTTTCGTCCTGTTTCTCTCTCTCTCTCTCTCTCTCTCTCTCTCTCTCTCTCTCTCACTCTCTCTCTTTCTCTCTCTCTCTCTCTCTGTATATCTATTTTTACCTTTCTCTCTATCTCTCTTACTCCGCTCTCTTTTAATCTACTTTTCCCCTACTCTCTCGCTCTTTCTCTTTTTTACTCCCGCTTTCCTCTCTCTCTCTCTCTCTCTCTCTCTCTCCCTCAACCTTTCCCTCTATCTCAACTCCCCCCCCCTTGTTATTTACTTGCGAATGTAGGAAAATGAAAGCTCGTGTATTTCACCAATGTCAGATTAATGTTGTTTACGTTCGATCTTTCGTTGTGTTCTAAGTCGTTCTAAAGGAGGCCTGACCCGGGCTTGGGTTTCGGATTTCGTGGGGCTTCTAGAAGGACCTCAGTTGGAAGAAAGGATTTAGGTATTTCGGTTAGAGAGGAATCGTTGTGTGTACGAGATAGAGAGAAGGAGATAAGTGGTTAGTGAGGCACGTAGATAGATAGATAGATAGATAGACAGAAAGAGAGAGAGAGAGAGAGAGAGAGAGAGAGAGAGAGAGAGAGAGAGAGAGAGAGAGAGAGAGAGAGAGAGAGAGAGAGAGAGAGAGAGAGAGAGAGAGAGAGAGAGAGAGAGAGAGAGAGAGAGAGAGAGAGAGAGAGAGAGAGAGAGAAAGAGAGAGCGAGAGAGAGCGAGAGAGAGCGAGAGAGAGAGAGAGAGAGAGAGAGAGAGAGAGAGAGAGAGAGAGAGAGAGAGAGAGAGAGAGAGAGAGAGAGAGAGAGAGAGAGAGAGAGAGAGAGAGAGAGAGAGAGAGAGAGAGAGAGAGAGAGAAAAGAGAGACACTTTGACTTTGACAAGTTTATTGAGACGAAACGCCCTCTTACTTAGAGAGAAAGAGGGCGTGTGGGTAGGTGTAGGTGTAGGTGTGTGTTTGTGGTCATTCGTGCGTGCGTTTGTCTGTTCATATGTTTATATATTTCTTCATATCTATCTATCAATATATATATATATATATATATATATATATATATATATATATATATATATATATATATATATATATATATATATGTATATATATATATATATATATATATATATATATATATATATATATATATGTATATATATATATATATATATATATATATATATATATATATATATATATATATATATATATTTATATATATGTATGTATGTATATATATATGTATATATATATATATATATATATATATATATATATATATATATATATATATATATATATATATTTATATATATACATATATACATATATATACATACATACACACACACACACACACACACACACACACACACACACATATATATATATATATATATATATATATAACACACACATATATATGTATATGTATATATATATATATATATATACTTATTCCTTAATCTATTTATTATAGACACGCGATGATGTATACGTATAATTACAAGTATACGTGTACGTAAACAATACGCCAATAAGTAAGGTACTTATCCATTAATGAGAGCATTAATTACAAACAAGGTTAGAAATTCAGTGTCTCCGCGACAGGAAGAGACATAATACAATTAATACAATAAACAGGAAATGTATTTTTTTTCCAGAGAAAGGATCCAATAGTGTCCTTTCACTCACTATATCACATCCGTCACTCATAAACACTACAGCCCCATTTCAACACCAGGGACTAACTTTAACATCATATTTCTTATCACTTATGGGTCGTACCGTACACATATTCCTTCATGTGCACTATAACATAATTCACACACAGTAACACAGTTCACAGATTCACCACAAATCTCACCACACTTCAAAGGGACATTCGCACATGCCAGTCGATACGTAATCTTTCCTTCCTGGAACCTTCTGAAGTGAGGAACACTTCAGACCGTCAACAGAACACCACCAAACATGGTCTAGTTAGCTACAAGAGGGCATCACTTAGCAGTTTAAACCAGCGGTGTTCTCTTTAATTCACACTCTAAAACACGCGATATCCACGCCTCTTTTCCTCGGTAACTGTTAACACTTTTATGGAACGGACTTCGTGAAAAGAAGACGAATGAGAATAATCTTTTAAAACCAAACACATTCTTTTTGAATTTGACTGTCATTCTCTTCCATTCACCATAAACACATAAACATCGATAAGAGATTTATAGATTTCATTTTTCTTTTCTTTTCTTTCCAGCACTCAATAGAAACCGTGCGTTCACCCACCCGACACACACCAGCCATGCGCGAGAGAGATCGGCGCGCGTACACCCTCCTCCGGCCACTGTCAGAAGCACACTGGCCTCGCGCGCTCAGGTTAAGCTCTTCGGCGGCCATTAGAGATGCCAACGAC
>BOPN01000111.1:501374-503874 GCA_017312705.2 Penaeus japonicus
CCATCTCCTCATCTCCCTATTTTCTTCCTGTTCATTCATTTCTAACTGTTCTTCTAAGAGGAGTTATGAACAGATTAAATCAATAACAGTATAATTAAAAGGATAATGGAATAATGATTGATGTGATAATATTGAAGATAACTAAAACAAAAGTAGTTGGAAATAATAAACTAGAAATAGTTACGTTAACTGAAGTAATGATTGTAAGAGTAATTAAAACAATAATAATAACAATAATACAAACACAAAAAGGAAAAAATAATGAAAACAATAATATAACAATAATAAAACTAAAACATAGTAAAGATAATTGAAATATCAGTAATAAAGATAATGAAAACAATAAAACCAAAGATAATTAGAATAACAATAGTAAAAATAATAAGCTAAGAGGCGCAAGCCGAGAGTCTTGTGTTTCCAATAAGAATTTCCATTTGAATAGCAATGTTGAATAATGTTAACCTTAAAACATCTTTTACAGCTTTTTTTTACATGGACTTAAAAGGGTTAGTATCACGTGACCAGTGATTCCCATTCGGTCATAATCCCTAATCTATCTGGTTGTCATCTCTCTCTCTATCTATCATCCGTCCATTAGCTCTCTCTCTTTCTCTATACCTATCTATCATCCGTCTATTAGCTCTCTCTCTTTCTCTATACCTATCTATCATCCGTCTATTAGCTCTCTCTCTTTCTCTATACCTATCTATCATCTTCTCCCTCTCCCTCTTTCTATCTATCCATTATTTATCTATTTATATCCCTCTTTCTATATCTATATATTAGGTCTTCATTTCTTTCTATATATTCATTATCTATTTCTCCTTCCCCTCCTCTCTCTCTCTCTCCTTCCCTCTCTCTCTCTCTCTCCTTCCCTCTCTCTCTCTCCCTCTTTCTCTCTCTGTATCTATCACATTATTTATCTACCTATCAGCCTATCTACATGAACATCACCATCAACATGCCATAAATACGAAAGATAACTACTTGACCGAATTGAAGTCTCTTTTTTTTTACATCCAAGTCTCATCAGCGACTGGATGGCCTCTGCTGTCGCATCACTGTCATTATAACGAGGTTCCGATGTCCTACATTCACGTAACCACACACTTGACTTCTGGATGATTTAAGGACTTACCTCCAGCTACGATAACTCTCCGTGAGCATCCTTAAGACTCTCCATGATATATATTTTTTTCCAGAAGACAAAAGAAGAAGAAGAAGAAGAAGAAAAAAAAAGGGTTGAAAAAAAGGGTTGAGCGACGTGATTGATGAGGAAGAAGTTGATCGTAGAACTACACTCTTTCGGGGCGGGAGATATCGTAGGTGACAATTACTTGGTAGTAAATAATACCAGACTTGTCCACGATGTCATGGCTGATAATGGCGGGCTTTCTGTCGCTACGTCATCATTAGTGTCGGGAAATTGCCGCTTGTCTTTCACTCTTTATCTTGATTTGCCTCTCCCGTTCTCTTCGTCTTCTCTTTGTCTCTTGTCTCCTTTCCCGTCGTTTTCATTTTGATCTATATCTTTCTCGTGAATTTGTTGAGTCTCTTGGTTATCTCTCTCGTTCTCTCCCTCCTTCCCTCCCATCCTCTCTCTCTCTCTCTCTCTCTCTCTCTTTCTTTGGTATTCCCCTTTCACCCACTCCTCTTTTTATTACTCTTTATCTTTCTCTCCGTCGCGTGTGTGTATCAGTGAAAAACAATAGCTCTTCGAAACAAACACCCAGACTTCTCTTTTCTTTTTATTTTTCTTTCAATATTGACAACAACCAACAATACCGCTGTCACATAGAACCCACACAAACACACGCAAAATCCGACACACAGACACTCAGACACTCACAGGAATGACTTCACTAAGTCTGCCGCTCCTCCTTGGCGAAAGATACGTAACACAGACATCCTTCAGGATCGCGTTGCAAGATATCAATGTCACTCTGGTTGCACAGGAAGACCCTAAGTCCTCACGTGATCGGCCAATCCCTTTCTCGAACCCGTCTCTCCTTTCGCATTTTCTCTCCAGCATTTCCTCTAATCTTACATTTTTTTCTTGTACACTTTTTCTAGTTGATATGCTCTTCTTAACGGCGTAATTTGTGTATCTTCTGATATTTTTTGTAGGGTTTTATGACTATGTTGTATATTAGCTTTTACAAGGTCTTAATATATGATAATTTTTTTTCATCACAATGGCGTTAATTGGTGGATATAAACAAACGCAAATCAAGAAGACAGTTGGCGTAAAAAAAGCGAGGGAATCAAAGCCCTTTTTACGATAAACTATTTTGTATATCCGTTTTGAAACCAAGTACGCATCATCGCGTTTTTTTGTATTCCATTCTTTCTTTACAAATAAGGGTAACATATCCCATTATGGATATTCTAGGGGCCGTTTCCCACATTCCTTATTTCACTGTCATCGTGACCTTGGCAACCGAAAATCTCATGCTGGCTTTATTGACACTTTTACCCGCCAAAAGGAGCCGAGGGACCG
>BOPN01000111.1:518874-528874 GCA_017312705.2 Penaeus japonicus
GGCGCTTTGTTATGCACCACACGCCCTCACTCGCCTGTCTGTCTCTCTGTCTCTTCCGTTCTCTCTCTCTCTCTCTCTCTTTACTCCTGTCTTTGTCTATGTCTCTTTCAGATTTGACCTCTGTAGATTTCCTGTTTATCTGTCTTGCTTGTCTGTCTGTCTGTTTTTCTCTTTTTTTTCTCTCTCTCTCTATTTCTCTCTCTTTCTCTCTCTCTCTTTCTTGTCACGACGTCTCTTTTAGACAACGATAATAAAAATAATACCAATTATAACGATGATAATGATAATAACAGTAAAAACAATAGCACAAAAGTAAAAATAACAACACAATAACGCCAGCAGCACTAGCAATAAGAACGATAACAATAAGGACTGCAACAATGGCAGCGCCGCCCACAGTGTACTAAACGAGAGAACAATCCCGTTCAACTGAACAACTTCCTCGCCGAATAACGGAATCACTGAAGAGAAATCGACCGCAATCGAATTAATTCTCTCGCCACAATACAACCCTGCTTTATTGAGATCGTGGGGAGGTGGCGGGTCGCGTAGGGTCAAGTTCTGATGGGCATATAGATGGCGCTGTTTTTCTGGCTGTTGTTTTCGAGGCGTGAGGAGCTGAGTATCTTTTTTTCTTTCTATCTCTCTCCTTTAGTCATTATTCTATGAAGTCGCGTTCGTTTCGATTCGTTGTTTTCCTTGTTGTTATTAAAAATACTAACAAAAAATCTATAATGATCTTGGTTAGAGAAGAGGAAAAGGTTTTTAAAAAAACAAAAATTCGAAGTAGTTGGGATCATCGTACATCTGGAAGGACGAAGACGATCGTATTCCCGATGAAACGATAACGAACGATACAAGTGTTTGACTTTCCATTACCCGCTACGAAGGCGTCCGCCATCCTCTACCACTGTAAATAAACTCGGGGGACATATTTCATTACCGTAACCATGGTGATCTTTCAACAAATGTAGTGTGATTTATTTAAGTTGTTACAAGTGTTTCAGGACGAATGTTGCGTTTTAGTTATAAGAACATGATTTTTGATTTTGAGTTTTATACCTTTTTTCATGAAAATTATAAAACCGTAATGCAGTCTCGCATTATGGTTATATTCATATGCTTTTTAAATTCTACTTATAATGTGAGTTAGAATGAGCAAACTACACACATTCTTTACCCTCTTAACTAAACAATGTCTAGCCAATTAGCTACTCTTTGTAAAAAAAAAAAAAAAAAAATATCCCATTACATATTCACTTATACCTATCACTTGCATAACACTTATCTGATCAACAAAGTGTACCCTGAGGACTCGTGCCATAGCATTATCTTGACCTCAATTCATCCGGACGAGTTGATAGAGAAGAAAATGATATATGCATATGATGAATCTCTCGCCCTTAAGACGAATGGTCGCGTCACCCCGGGGGCTTAGCTGGCTTTGTCTTTGTCTTCGTCGATAACAAATTGAGAAAAAGAAACAGATCGAGTAATGGTGATGGAGTGAGAGGGGGAGAGGGAGGGAGAGAAGGAGAGGGAGAGGGAGAGGGGAGGAGGAGAGGTAGGGGGAGGGTGGAAATAAGGAGAAGGAGAAGGAGAGGAAGAAGGAGAGGGAGAGTAGGAGAAGGAGAGGGAGAGGAAGAGGAAGAAGGGGAGGAGGAGGGGGAGAGGGAGGGGGATGATAAAGAGAGGGAGAGGGAGAAGGAAAAAGAGAAAGAGAGGGAGAGAGTGAGAAGGAGGAGGAGAAGGAGGGGGAGGTGGAGATAAGGAGAGGGAGAAGGAAAAGGAGAGGGAGGGGGAGAAGGAGAAGGAGAGGGAGAAGGAGAAAGAGAGGGAGAGGGAGAAGGAGAGGGAGCGGGAGGGAGAGGGGGAGAGGGAGAGAGGAGGAGGAGGGGGATGGGGAGGGGGGGAGAAGGGGTGAGAAAGAGGGAGGGATAAGAGAGATGAGAAGAGGGAAAGTGAGAGGAAGAGGTAGAAGGGGAGAGGAAGGAGAGGGAGGAGAGCGAGAGAGAGGAGGAGAGGAAAAGGGAGACAGATTTACACGCATACACACAGTATATATGAACATACTACAAACATAGACAAATAGATTTTATACCTATCAATTAAGCAGCAAGAGGGAGAAAGAAAGAAGGAAAGAGTGAGAGAGAGAAAAAGAGAGAAAGAGAGAGAAAGAGAGATAACACAGCAGCGCTACTGAGGACAAGAAAGGAGAGAGAAAAAAAAAGAAAAGAAAGAAAAAAACGTGCAATGCAAGTCCATTAGTAGGGCATCGCCAATGCTATCAAAATTTCCTCCAGGCCTCTTTCTTGCTTCCATTCGCAACCACTCCAGGTATGCTGAGGATGCTCTGCAGGCAAGCATTCCCCAAGCATTCATAGCATACTTCCGAGATATCCAAATGATTTGCTTTCTTACCGCATGCCCCATTATATTCATCAGGGCGTCTTCAAACACCCTTTGGAATTTTCTTTCTAGACCCCCTCCCCCCTCCCTCCCCCCCTCTTTATCGTATTCCTATCACTCCCACTCCCCCCCTCCCCCCCTCTTTGTCGTATTCCAATCACTCCCCCTCTCCCCTCCCCCCCTCTTTATCGTATTCCAATCACTCCCTCTCCCCCCTCCCCCCCTCTTTGTCGTATTCCAATCACTCCCCCCTCCCCCCTCCCCCCCCTCCTTATCGTATTCCAATCACTCCCCCTTCATCATCCGAACTATATCTAAGGATTCTCTACATATCTGCCTAAGACTCTTTATTTTTTAGGATGCTCGAAGATCTCCCCCAGGCTCCTCTTGAGACATCCTCGGCATTCTTAAATCGCTCTTAATTAATGCCAAGATGTTCCGATCATTAGGCATTCGCCATCTTCTGCAGGTGTTGGTGGAGATTTTTTTCTTTTTCTTTTTTTTTCTTTTTCTTTTTTTTTCTTTTCTAAGTGTAATTGGGAATAGTTGCGTTCTCAAAGGGATTATTTTTCCAAATTGAAATAAAATATAGATGGGCTTAATTGGATTTCGAGATATCTTGTTAGATTTAAACTCTGTTTGCTCTTTTTACTAACTTCCCAATTCAAACTTATAATATGTAGGATCTATTTAATGTATATATATATATGTATATTTATATCTATATATAGCTAAGGCTAAGGCAAGGTGCTAAGGTGATTCATGTGGAAAAGTGTATATATATATATATATATATATATATATATATATATATATATATATATATATATATATATATATATATATATATTGTTTTTTTTTATGGGGGAGGTATTTTTTGTTTGTGCTTTATCATTACTGTCATCATTATTATTGTTGCTGCTGTTATTATCGTCATTACTTTATAATGTCATTATCCTGACTATTGTTTTCATCATCATCATTATCATGGCTATTATTCTCATTATCATTATTATTAATATTATTATTTATTACTATAATTATCAACATTATCAATTCACTATCAATATCTAACACAATCACTTTCATTCCTAGGAGTAATAATAGTAGTAGTAGTATCATTAACATTTCTATATTGTCACGAATACTAATAATACAATTTCTCTTATCATAACCACCATTATGTACAATACAGTTATTTAAATCATAAACATCAATCAGCCCCAAAAAAGAAAGATAATTATCATTACTAAAGCGATCAAAAACTGATCCGAGAGTGTGTTTCCTAACCCAATTTGAAAAAAAAAAAAAAAAAAAAAAAAAAAAAAATTAAGAGCCTTTTCGATCTCCTAACGCAGCTCTGCTTGTATCTCTTTCTCTTGCAGTTGAGTTGTGAGAGAAAGATAAGCACTGCAATATGCCCGGGGATGCAAAGAAAGAAATGCTTTGGAAAGAAAGAAAAGAAGAAGGGATATATATATCTGGAAAAGTGCGTGTGTGCTTGAGAGTCGGGTGGTCTTACTAAGGGCTCTGTGTGTGATGTATTACTGTGCCTTATATCATGTGATATATATAGTCAGAAGTGTATTACGAAGAAAACAAAATAGGAAATAAAGAATGGAGGGAAGGAATAGAGGAAGAAAAAAAGAAAACAAAAATAGACAAGAAAGAAAATAAAAGACTAAATATTCAAAATTTAGCCCCATAACCTGTTTCCAATATCTCTTCACGAGAGAGAGAGAAAAAAAAAAAAAAAAACGAAAGAAAAATAAGATTTTGGGTGGTCGAAACCTTCCACCTAGATCTTATTAAAAAAAAAAAAACTCATCCAATTATCAGCTGACAACTCCATCTCATTCAATTATGGGCTGACTAATTCATCTTCTCCGTTTATCCTTCTACGGTCATAGCTTGCACTCACGAAGGATTCCTAGGACCCCAGGGAGTCCTACTGGGATCCTCGGCGCCCTCTCCCTCCTCTATTCTTGAATCCTGAGGGCGTGCGAGTTCTCCTTCAGGTAAATAGTCACTTGGGGCGTGTGATCTTAATAAGGAAAAAGGGTATTCTAGTTCCAGTGACTCTTTTAGGCGAAAGACGAAGGGAAGGTTTGTAATACTGAGGGAGAGAGAGAGAGGGGGGAGAAAGAGAGAGAGGGAGAAAGAGAGAGAAGAAGAAGAGAGAGAGAGAGAGAGAGAGAGAGAGAGAGAGAGAAAGAGAGAGAAGAAGAAGAGAGAGAGAGAGAGAGAAAGAGAGAGAGGAGATAGATAGATAAAGACAGAGATATAGAGAGATGAGATAAATAGATAGATAGATAAAGAGAGAGATAAGGAGGGATACAAAAGTATCTCCCACGCCATAGGCCTAAAAGCGCCGGGGGTAAAGAAAGAAGAAAAAAAAAAAGCGGTCGTGCAACACAACCTCGCTCTCGCAACAGGGCCCGATTGCTACTCAACATAACACCATTACGAAGGTTAACGAGCAACTCATTATATGAGAAGGACATAACTCAAACCGGCGGAGCTCCGTACCTGCCTCGCCGCGACGCCGCTCAGGTAAGGACATAAACTAAGCCTCGCTCTCCCGGACTCACAAACTAGGGTTCTTTACGGCCGACCGCGTTACCGATTCGCCAATCATCGCAGGGACTCTCGAGGGTCGGTTGCGAATCGTCGACTTCCGTGGGATCTGTGCGCAAAGAATCTTCTGGAGTGTTTCCTTTCCCACACTTCCGTGACGGAGGAAAAATGACTCTTTGATTATCTGTCTTCTTGTGAAACGATGTATCTTTTTTCTTTTCTTTTCCCTCTTTTTCTTATTTTTTCCTATCGGGTTTTCCTGTCTGCTGGAACAGGAAGGTGGTTTGGATGTCTCTTTCCTGCCAATTCCAGGCGCTGGCGGGAGTCGATTGCGTGTGTGCTTGGGAGTCGCGAGGTCTTGCTGGGCTTTTTGCGTGTGGTGTATGACTGTGCTTTGTGAATTGCGTGTGTGTGTGTGTATGGTGGGGGGATGGGGGGATGGGGGGTGAGTGTGTGTGTGTGTGGTGGGGGGATGGGGGTGAGTGAGTGTGTGTGTGAATGTGTGTATTAGTGAGTCAGTAAGTTAGTAAGTGAGTGTGTGAGTGAGTGAGTGAGTGTGTGAATGAGTGAGTGAGTGTGTGAAAGACTGTGTGAGTGAGTGTGTGAGTGAGTGAGTGTGTGAACGAGTGAGAGTATAAATGATTGAAAGAATGAATGGATGAGTGATGAGTAGGCGAATGAATAAAAAAACGAGAAAAGACAAACGAAAACAAATGCAAATGGCAAACGCAATTTTGTACAAGAGAAAGTAAAAAAGGAAAGAAGAGAGAAAATAACAAATGAATAACACAACCAAGAATAAACAAAGAATAAACAGAAGAAGAGGGACGATGAGAGAAAGCAAGAAACGGGGGTGACACAGAGAACCATGAATAAAAGCGCGCCAAAGTGTGACCTTCAGACGCCGGTATTTATTTTCCAACAACCCTCTTTGTCCTCACGATTAGCACAGTTACCTATTTTCCAGCTGTTGCAAGAAAATGGAAGGTGGGGAGGGGGGTAGAGGTGGCAGGGAAGGGGAGGGAGGAAGTGGGGGCAGGGGAGGGGGAAGGAAGGAGGAAAGGGGATAGGGGAGGGAGGAGAGAGGGGTTGGGAGGGAGGAAGAGGGGGCAGGGGATGGGATGGAGGAAAGGGGGGAGGGGAGGGATGAGAGAGGGAGGAGAGGGAGGAGAGAAGGGTGGGGAGGGAGGAGGAGGTGGCAGGGGAGGAGAGGGATGGGAGGGAGGGGGAGGGAGGGGGACGGAGGGGGAGGGGTCCGCCTGCTAAATTGGTCGGGAACAAAAAGGTAATTTCCGTGCAGGTAACTCCATACCTGTAATTACAATTCATCTTCTTTCAAAGATTTCGCAAGTTGCTTTGACTCCTATTTTATCGTGTATTTTTCTTTCTCTCTTTTTTTGTTTTTCCTTCTCGTCGTGTCATTCATTCATTCTTCCCACTTATTAGTCGTGGGACCTTGTCACTTTAGCTAAGAAAATGGTTGAAGTTAATAATTTTGTATCGGAATTGTAGCGTATTGTTTTTGCAACATGGCATTTTTGAATAAAAAGGAAAATAAAATAAATCAAGATATTGTTACCTAGATGAGTGGATTAGTGAATGACTGCATGACATTTTTTCATACACATAGGTGAAAAAAATCACATATCTTTAGATACTGATGTTATTACCTTGTTCGTTTTGTTTACTTATTTATTTTTTAGATTGGTGAAATAAGAATATAAAGAATTTTGCCAAACAGGATGACGTAACACGAACATACAATAAAAATCAGACAATTGCTTACGAAATCCACTCATTCACACACTCAACTACCTCAAGACACCAAGACTGATAACAACAACAACAACAACAAAGAGAATTTCACACAATTTCCTTTTTCCATTCCCCCCTCCCCTTCCCCTTTTCCCTTTCCTCCTCTGCCTCCCCCCCCTCCCCCCATGCAACAGTCACCTACATCCTTCACCCCATGAATGCTGTGTTTTCTACCCTTCTCCCCAACCATTCCCTACCCACCTGCCCTCCCTCCTTTCTTCCCCCCTCTCTCTCCCTCCCTCCCTCCTTCCCTCCTCTTCCCTCCTTCCTTCCCTCCCCCCTCTCTCTCCCTCCCTCCTCTCCCTCCCTCCCTCCTTCCTTCCCTCCCCCCTCCCCCTTCCCTCTCCCTCCCTCCCTCCTCCCCTCCCTCCTTCCCTCCCTCTCCCCCCGCAGCCCATTCCACACGAAGGCAGGAATGTACGCGTTAGTATGTCCACCAAGCACAGGCTTCGCTCACTCTACTTACATACTTCCATTGACGACCAACCACTGTAATAACTCTCGCATCAGTAATCGTCAAACCCATCACCTCTGACTGTAATTGCAAACTATGGTTATTGCAGAATCTTATACACAACAAAACAACAACAACAACAACAACAACGTGTACTTGTCACACTAATAACCCGCAAATCGCTCCCAGGTAATCACCACCCAAGCTTTTAATTACCTGTTGTAATTATCATCCTAATGGCTTTAATCACTCGCTCACAAGGCTCTTTAAGAACCGGCGTTTATTCTAACAACTTTATATCTAGACAGTCGAACGGTTCTTTTGCAATTGAGCAGATGCAATGAATAAGCCAAGGTAAAATTCATCTACCTTTTTCATTAATTATTAATTAGTTTATTTAATGACTCAGATATCTACGAGTCAGTTATCTATGAAAAATAAAGTTTGATGCAATTTGATTAAAATTGTGTCGGGATGTTTATATTTTGTTATATAAAGCAATATTTGTTGATGTGATTATTACCACATGGATTTCTGTTCACTTCTATCTATCTGTCTATCTGTCTATCTAGATTCTTTATGAAAAACCAATGGAGTCATGATAATGATAATGATAGTAGGACGAATTATAATAATAATGGTAATAATGATAAAAGTAATAATGATAATTAAAATAACATTAAGATAATCATGACAATGCTGATAATAGAGATGATGGTAATAACCATAACAATAAGACAGTAATGATAATAATAATAGTAATGATAATTATGACAATAACAATGATGACAATAACTATAATAATAATGTTGACAATAAAGATGATAATAATGATAACAATAATGATACTGATAACAACAATAATAATAAAAACAATGACTTGATAATAAAAATGAATAATAAAGATATTCATATTATCAATAACTATAATAATATCATAAGGATGATAATATAATCGACCTCTAAATAACACGAAACCCAAAACTACATCCACGAACGGCGATCAAACAAACAACTGCAGAAAATCGCTACATCTGTCGCCAAAGACTAAACACAATTCCCTCACATAAAAACATATTCCTATAAAAGAAAAAAAAACGTAATTATAATAATAATGATAATAATGATAATAATAATAGTAATAATAATAATAATAATAATTATAATAATAATAAAATAATGATGATGATGATAATAATGATATTAATAATAGTGAGATAAACATATAAAAAACAGACAAAAGAAAAATAACAAATAAAACAGACTAAATAAATAGTTTAAACCCGCGCCCCCTCGAACGATCCCGCGCTCTCGGACAGCTATGCAAGAAGCCAGGGGAACCGCGGGCATATGTTCCTTAATAAGATGGTAGACGACCATGACGGAGGGCCTAATGATCTGCTTCTCTTCTCCTCACCTTCTCTTTCTCTCTCTCTCTGTTTATCTGTCTCGTTCTTTCTCTCTGTCTGGTTATCTAGCTTTCTGTTTCTTTGCCTCTGTCGGTCTTTCTATCCCTCACTTTCCTCTCTCTTTCTTTCTTTCTTTCTCTCTCTCTCTCTCTGTCTCTCTCTCTCTAATAATTCCTCATGTTCTTCATATCTTTCCCTCTCTCGGTCTCTCTCTTCCTCTTCCCCAGTTCAATATAATAATAAGAATAAAATCTCTTGAACAAATTTGTTGAAGATTATAAATGTAATCCTCTAAAGACAAAACAAAAGAAAGAGAGATAGATAGATAGAGAGAGAGAGATAGAGATAGATAGAGAGATATATAGATAGATAGACAGATAGAGAGAGAGATAGAGAGAGAAGGAGAGAGAGAAAGAAAGAGAGAAAAAGAAAGAGAGATAGAGATAGATAGATAGATAGACAGATAGACAGATAGAGAGAAAGAGATAGATAGATAGAGAGAGAGATAGAGAGAGAAGGAGAGAGAGAAAGAAAGAGAGAGAAAAAGAAAGAGAGAGAGATAGAGAGAGAGATAGAGAGAGAGAGAGAGAGAGAGAGAGAGAGAGAGAGAGAGAGAGAGAGAGAGAGAGATTTATTCATCATTATAAATAGGAAAGATCCATAATGCTGAAGTAAAACGGTGTTATTACAGACGACCTCGGGGGAGAGATGACAGAGGTGCGGTCCTGGAGATGGATGGGGGGAGGGGGGGGAAGGAGAGGGAGAGGGGGGAGACGGGGAGAGGGGGAGAGGGGGGAGAATGACGATGATGATGATGATGATGATGATGATGAGGATGAGGAGGAGGATAAAGATAAAGACAAATGATAGCAATAATAACAGTAATAATAATAAAAACAATAAAACTAGTAGTAATAGTAATATCATTAACAAAAATAACAAGAACAACAACAAAAACAGCAACAAAACACAAACAAACACAGACTCAAAAGATCGCCCAGCCCAAGGGTGGGGGCGAGGGGGGGGCGACCAGTAATGGGACCCCCGACTAACACAAGCATGACCTTCGAAATGCTGCAAGAATATCACTTTTTTTTTTTTTTTTTTTTTTTTTTTTTTAGACCATTTGCAAAGTGAAGGGAATTCGGTTTGGATTTTAGGTTTCCAGTTTGCCTTTTTAAATGTTTTTGGTTGCTTTTGAGATGAGTCTGTTGTTGTTTTTGTTTGTTTGTTTTTGTGATGGAATTTTATTTAAAATTTGATAGTTTGTTATTCAAGATTTGAGTTCGTTTTTGATGCTAGTTTTCGAAATTATATAGGATATGGATTCAAGACT
>BOPN01000111.1:533874-536374 GCA_017312705.2 Penaeus japonicus
ACTAAGTAATCTGAATATTTTTTAACTCTCCACAAATATAGCAAATTGAAAACAGTTATAAAAAAAGGAAACAAAACTACGTCTCAAAGATGCATTTGTCGTTATGTCAATTCATTTTACATATAGTTGATTGCTGGATTTATATTTTTAAAAATCAAAACAAAAAGAGTCAGCATTTCTTGACTCAAAAAGAACAATCCAAACAAAAGTATCATACAACTGAAAAAAGTGAGTATCAGGGCAGTTTTCGTTCTGTCATTCTTTTCACGTGTGGTCAGACGGACGGAAAGACACACTGCAGATAGGAAGGATATGGCATCTGCATAAGAGAGAAAATAATATGGATATATAAATGAATATATATATATATATATATTATATATATATATATATATATATATATATATATATATATATATATATATATATATACATATATATATACATATATATATATATATATATATATATATATATATATATATATATATATATATATATATATATATATATATATATATATATATATATATATATATTATATAGAGAGAGAGAGAGAGAGAGAGAGAGAGAGAGAGAGAGAGAGAGAGAGAGAGAGAGAGAGAGAGAGAGAGAGAGAGAGAGAGAGAGAGAGAGAGAATGAGAGAGACAGAGAGAGAGAGAAAGAAAGAAAGAAAGAGAGAGAGACAGAGAATGAAAGAGACAGAGAGAGAGAGAAAGAAAGAAAGAGAGAAAGAGAGAGATAAAGAGAGAGAGAGAGAGAGAGAGAGAGAGAGAGAGAGAGAGAGAGAGAGAGAGAGAGAGAGAGAGAGAGAGAGAGAGAGAGAGAGAGAGAGAGAGAGAGAGAGAAAGAAAGAGAGAGAGAGAGAGAGAGAGAGAAAGAAAGAGAGAGAGAGAGAGAAAAAAAAATAAACAGAGAGAAAGAGAGAGAGAGAGACAAGGAACGGAGTCACAGAGGAAACCCGTTATTTAGTGCACACAGAATGGGCGTGGGAGAGGAAAGTAGGCGGCGAGAGTCCCCGGGCACGTAAGGCTCGGCCGCCATGTGCTCAGCGCCTCTTGGTCGTCCATGACACTGCCCCGCGAGCCTTCGACACCATAAACACTACAGTGCACCGAGCTCACCATAAGAGGAAAGCGAAGCCATGTGGTGACAAAAGTACCGTTTTTTTTTTTTTTTTTTTTTTTTTTTTTTTTTTTTTTTTTTTTATCTCTCTCTCCGTCTTTCTCTTCCTGTTTTTTTCCTTGTCTCTCTCCTCTCCCTGCCTTTCAATTTCTCCCCCATTTATTGTCAAGTGAAAGACCCTCACCTCCCCTCAAAAAAAAAGAAAAAAAAAACACGACATTCTTTCCAAAATCAGACCATTGATTAAAAAAAAATAGATAAAAAAACGCATTCTTTCATCTCTTACTCATACCACGCCGATGGTCAAAAGGGAAATCACAAATCAGTCATCAAGTCTTCAAATATATATATATATTTTTTTTATCAAACTTATCCCAACCGTCGGGAAATAATGAGATAACACCAATCATTGATTTAGATAACCATCCATTGCCAAGGTAATTGCAGGTGTGACCCAGACGAGGTCATCCTCTGATTTGAATATTACGAGAGAAAGTTCTGGAGTCCTTCGGTCTTTAAGAATCCCCGGGGAAATCCTGGGGCTGCAGCTCTTCCACGAATGTAGGGAAGGATGGAGGAGGAGGAAGGAGCCATCTCGGGAAATGTTGGCTCTTGAGGTGACTTGGAGGTCCTTTGGGGTTGCCCTTTCTCTCTCTCTCTCTTTCTCTTTCTCTTTCCCCCTCTATATCTCTTTCTACTCTTTCCCCCTCTATCTCTCTTTCTTTCTCTTTCCCCCCCTCGCTCTCTCTCTTTCTCTCTATCCTCTGTGGCTCTTCTCTCGCCCTTTGTCTCTTTCTATCTTTCTCTCTCTCTTTCTATCCTCTGTGGCTCACCCCTCGCCCTTTGTCTCTTATTTTCTTTCTCTCTGTCTCTCTCTGGCTCTATATCTACTTTATGTATGTAGAAATGTATTTATTGTTCCGCCCTTTGTGTTTACGTGTGCTGACACATGAGGAAAGATACAGCAGCAAAGACCCTGTAACTTCTCAATTCCTCTTTTTTTCTTTTTCTTTTCCTCATCATTATTTTTCTTCTTTTTTCTCCTCCCCCTAATCCCCTTCTTCCTTCATCTTCTTCTCTTATTTTAACTCCACTTTTTTTTTCCTTCCTCTTCTCGACCTCCTTCTCCTCCCTGTCCTTCTATTTCTTATTTTTTTCCTCTCCTAATTCTCTTCCACTTCCTCCTCCTATTTCTTTCTTCTCCTTCATATTATCCTCCACTTCCTCATTCTTTCCTTCGATCATCTTCTCTTCCATCTTCATTTTCTACCTTTCCTCCTCCTAAGCCTCACTTGTCCTCTCCTTCCTTTTCTCCTCCTTCTCCTCTCTCTTCTTCTCCTTTCTTTTCTCCTTCTCCTCCTCCTCCTCCTCCTT
>BOPN01000111.1:546374-548874 GCA_017312705.2 Penaeus japonicus
CGCACTAAATCATCTATCGGGGAATCACGACGCCCGATCACGCCCTTGGCGGTGCCACGCGCTGTGCCAGAGGGTGCCAGGCACGCCCAGCGGATCGAGGGCGGTATTGGGCGACGGCGAGACGGTAGGTGGGCGTGGGGCACAGAGCGGGAGGGTGGGGGGGAGGGTTGCGAAGATGGAGGGAGTGAGCAGGTAGAGGGGAGGGGGGGGGGGGTAGGGAAGAGGGGAGAGGAAACGTAGAGTAGGAAGAGGGGGAGAAGGAGGGTAAACAGGAGTAAGAAGGAGAATATGGAGGAATAGGGAGAGGGAAGACGGGAAAAATAGGAATAGAAAAGCGGAGTAACTGGCGGGGGGGGGGGGGGGGGGCGAATAGATAGTGGAAAATAAAAATAGGGAAGTAGGAGATTGGAGGGGGGGGGGGGAGGGAGAGGGGGGGGTGTAAGTTTACGATAGCCTCACGTTCTCAGGCAATTTCGGAAGCGCGAGAACCCGGACAACACGCGGCCGGTACACGTGAAACGCCCCTCGCGGAGAAGACACGAAAAAAGCCGTGATTACCAGGCACTCCCTTCGTCCGCGATTGTGTTAGCATTAAGATGCACCATAATTACACTCCCGCCGTAACTGGGCCGACGACGCCGACGCCGACGCCGCTGCCGACGCACCACGAGGCCGAACACGGAGCCCGTAATCGGCGCTGGACAATTTGGAGCGACGCGGCGGCGCCCGGACGCCTAATTTACTCTCTTGACCTTCGGAAGGATTTTTCTCTTCCTTCTTCTATTTCTCTCTCTCTCTCTCTCTGCCTAGTGTGAGTGTGAGTGTGAGAGAGAATGTGTGTGTGTGTGAGTGTGTGTGTGTGTGTGTGTGAGAGAGAGAGAGAGAGAGAGAGAGAGAGAGAGAGAGAGAGAGAGAGAGAGAGAGAGAGAGAGAGAGAAAGAAAAAAAGACTATAGTAGGTCACTTTTAGTTGCTATCGCCCAGAAAAGTTGCTCTGATCAAAATATCAAAATAATCATCTAGTATCAATCTACATACTAGAAAGGGTTTGCATCACCTTGAGTATACACTGATATTCTCACATGAGCTACGAGAAAAAGAAAAAGGAAAAAGAAAAAGGAAAAAGAAAAAAGAAAAAAGAAAAAACAAAACACGTACAGCTAACAAAACGAACATGTACAAACACCTTTCCCAAGTGACTTCCGGCCACGGTGTACACACGACTTTGGAAACCTGGAAACTGAGGAAAAGAAGAGAGGGAAAAGGAAAAAGCTGTGAGTTTCCCCAAAGCACCTCGGGACAGCGTATATCATCGGATATTGCTCTACGAATGTTCTATTTCTGTGATTGTCTAGTTTGGAAAGTTAATCATCGTTTTATCATTGTCAGTAGCAGCAGCAGTAGTAGTAGAAGGACTAGTAGTAGTGGTAGTGGTGGTAGCAACATCAGTAGTAGCAGTTCATAGTAGCAGACGTTGTTCCATCAGAGGTAGTCTTAGTTGTTCTTGTACTAGGAATAGTACTAGTAGTTGCAATAGTTACTACTACATTATTATTGATAATGGTCTCACAAGTATGTTGTACAGCAAGCAAATATAGCCTATAGCATTACATAATAAACATGGCCGTAAGAACAGTATCTTATTTGTCTTCGAAACATAGCAATACTCATAACAGAGGTAGCTGTAGTTAGTGATAAAAGTGATAATGAATATAATAAATAAAAAAAATACATATAATAACAAACATCAACAATAATAATGTACTACTATTACTACTACTACTATCTTATTTCGGAATGAGAGGCTCAAGTTAATTTCGGATTAAAAAAATATATATATATCAACGTCACTCCTGCTATTGCAATACTGTTATTATCACTACTATTACTGCTAATCATTATCATTGATGCTGTCATTATCTATAGCATTTTCAGTATCCTGTTTTACTACCATTGTTGTTGTCATTATTATCGTTATTCTTATCATTCTGTTATTATCATCATAGTTATCACCTTGACATCACCTTCATCGTCTTCGTTGTCGTCGTTGCTATCATTTTTATTACTTCATCATCGTTACTCATGCGATCATCCTCACATTAGATATGCGTATATATATATGTATATATATGTATATATATATGTATATATATATGTATATATATATGTATATATATTTATATATATACACATATGTATATGTATACATATGTACGTGTATATGTGTGTGTGTGTGTGTGTGTGTTGACATGTCCTTAAAAACAACTAAAGTAGACAGATAATGTATCAGTGAGAGAGAGAGAGAGAGAGAGAGAGAGAGAGAGAGAGAGAGAGAGAGAGAGAGAGAGAAAGAGAAAGAGGAAGAGAAAGAGAAAAAAAGAGAAAGAGAAAAATAGAGATAGATAGTTAGATAGACAGATAGAAAGAGAGAGAGAGAAAATAAATAAAAACAACATACTCCTCACACCTTCAACCTGCCTCACCAAGTTCACTATGTCACC
>BOPN01000111.1:561374-563874 GCA_017312705.2 Penaeus japonicus
ATGCGTGTGTGGGAGGAGTAGAATTGTGTGTGTGTGTGTGTGTGTTTATGTTTGCATGTGCGTGTGAGTGTATGTATGTATGAGTGCGTGTGATACATGTGTCTGTTTTGGTTTACATATACCGAGAGATAGGCTTCTTTGCAAACCAAACAGAACGCAATCCCACCTGTGTGCAATTCGTATTTTACATAAAACATTTAAGTATTCATAATACGTATTAAAAGTACTTGAGATGTAAGATGCATTCCTCGCGTGGAGAAAAAGAGGGATATCACCTTTCAAATGTAAACCATACTGTTGTACAAAGTCATCCAATAATCACTAAGAGCGCATATCCCTCCTTCTATTCAACAGACCCCTTCGAATCCAAGCTTAAAAACAAACACACAAGCACAAAACAAACAAAATTGCTCCCCTTCCATTAAAAAAACAACTAAATAATACAAACTCATAATTCGAAAGGTGTACCCCCTACGGAGCCGGCGTGCGCGGGAACCTCATGGAACTCCGGGTCGCCGCCATTCCGTCATGCGCGACCCTCGACTTCAAGCTGCGCGTAGGACTTACAGCGACCTGGATCCATCATGGAGTGGACGCGAGGGTCATTACGTAAGCATGTTTTGACCAAGTCGAGACGGAGGCGGTGTAAATATCGCCCGCGATGCTCTTTTGGAAGTTGTCTTGATTGCGCGGGAGAAGGGTTGGGTCGAGGGAGGAGAGGGGCGCGGGGGATGGGGAGAGGGGGCGGATGTAAACTTATCGGGAAATAAATAAATGTATGAATATATATACATACATACATGCATACATACATACATGCATACATGTATATATATATATATATATATATATACATATATATACATATATATACATATATATATATATATATATATATATATATATATATATATATATATATATATATATATACATACACACACACACACACACACACACACACACACACACACACACACACACACACACACACACACATATATATATATATATATATATATATATATATATATATATATATATATATATATATAGATTGATATATATTGATATATAGATAGAGAATGAGAGAGCATAGAGACATAAACATTAAAGAGAGGGAATGGATGGGAGATTGACCAATATATATATATATATATATATATATATATATATATATATATATATATATATATATATATATAAAGAAATAGAAAAAAGAGGTATAGGAGGAGGAAGAAGAAAATAAAAGGAAGAGGAGGAGGAGGGAAAAAGAAAAAGAAGGAAGGAAAAAAAGGAAGAAGAAGACGAAGAAGCAGAAGAGTTAGAAGGAAGAAGAGAAGGGAGGAGAGGAGGATGAGGAGGAGGAGGAGGGGCAGGCATTAATGGACTGTTAATAACCTTTCTCTCTCTCCCTTGCGTTATCAGAAGTTTAACCTTGCGTATGGTGACTCGACTCTCTGTGTCTCGTACTTTCTCTTTTTCTCTCTCTTTCTCTCTTTTTTCGTTCTTTTTTCTCACTCTCTTTTCATTTTTATTGTTGTTGTCTTGTTAGATTTTCTTCATTTGTTTTTTTCTTCTTTTCTTTCAGTCTATTTCGCTCAATAATAACAACAACTGTGATGATAATAATTTTGATAATGATAAAATTAAAAAAATGATAATATGATGATAATGATGATTATGATAATAATGACAAGCATAATAACAATGATGATGATGATAATAATAACAATAATAATAATAATGATAACGATAATAATAATGATATCAAAAACAACAATAATAGCAATTATAATGATAATGACAGTTCTAATAAGAATGAAATAAACCTAATGAGAGTAAATGACATGATTTTCACGTCCATTACATAATAAGCTTCACCTCCGACCTCCGACGCCGCCCCGTTCCGTGTTCCTCTGTCCACGTAAGGCATGCGGGGGGGGGGGATAACATTCCTAGCGCCGTTTAGCTTGACAGGTGGAGAGTAAGAGGGGGGGGGGGGTGAGAGGAAGAGGGAGTAAGGGAGGGAGGGAGGGAGAAGGAGGGGGAGGAAAAAGACAGAGAGAAAGAGTGAGAGGGAGAGAAAGAGCTAGAGAGAGATAGATAGATTGATAAAGAGAAAGAGAGAAAGAGAGAGAGAGAAAATAGGAGAACGAGAGAGAGAGAAATGAAACAAAAGAGATCGCTGCCGTTCTATACCCCGAAAAAAAGGCATAGAGAAAATGAAACAAGATAATCACGATAAGATTAACATCTAAACGATTACTAAATAAAGAATAGACAAGCAATGAGCGACAGTTAGAAAGGGCTGAGGGAGAGATAGATATCTGGATGAGTCCGCGATAAGTATCTACTTTCCCTGAATTATAATAATGTTGATGGCGAGATAAACTTATAATGCGTTTCGAATTAGCTATCTCTCCCTCTCTCTCTCGCTTGTGGGAATCCTGGTCTATGTATGTACGCCCGCGCGCCCATGTGGGAATCACTGTGTGTG
>BOPN01000111.1:586374-588874 GCA_017312705.2 Penaeus japonicus
TACGGGGCCCCCCAGAGCTGACCTGCTGACCTGCCTCTGCCTGGGTGTGAGGGCGGCGTATGCAAATGAGATCATGAGGAGGCTACGTTCACACAAGTCTGACGCCTGCGAGGTCGCCCTGGCTGGGTCACGGGGCTGGGTTTATTATCATTGTTGTTATTATTATTATTATTATTATTATCATTGTTATTATTATCATTATTTTCTACTTCTTCTTTTTCCTTTTCTTCTTCTTCTTCTTGTACCTTTATTCATTTTTTTACCTCTTCTTCTACTTTTTCCTTTTCTTCTTCTTCATCTTCATATTCTTCTTCTACCTTTTTGTCTTATCATTATTCTATGTCTTCCTCTCGTCTGTTATTTATTTCTGTCTGTTTTATCCATCTCGTTATTGTTATCCTTTTGTACCTTTATTTCCATGGTTTATGTCCTCTTTCTAACCCCCCCCCCCAAAAAAAAAAAAAAAAAAAGAGAGAGAGAAAAAAAGGAAGAAACCACGCAGGAGTGAGTCTCTTGCGCAGGAGCGAAGAGACGAGAGCTGCCTAGTCAAGCCACAAAGAGACACTGATGAAGAATCTTGGTAATTTCCTTGACACGGATTCCTCCCGGGGAGTTCCCTTGAGCGTCTCGCCTCTTTGGGCTCATTTTGGCTACTTTGGGACGTCTTTTGACGTGGCATTAATAATACGGTGGAACACGCACGTAAACATGCCATGCAGTGTGTGTGTGTGTGTGTATATATATATATATATATATATATATATATATATATATATATATATATATATATATATATATATATATATATATATATATATATATATATATATATATATATATATATATATATATATATATATATACATATATATATATATATATACATATATATATATATATATATATATATATATATATATATATATATATATATATATATATATATATATATATATATATACACACATATATATGTATGTATGTACATATATTTATATGTACACACATGCTACGTTCACACAAGTCATGATGAGGCCATCATAAATACCACCACACAACCAAAACAACCATGAAAAGAGACGAACCGCGAACCGACATCAACCCGCCATTCCTGAAGCTCTCGGCGCCCCGTCCCGAGCTCTGACCTCAGCCAAGAGAGGTGAGCTTACGCTTTTCATCTCCCTCAGTGGGCGGAGCAAGGACGACGGAGGGAGACAGTGGGCGTGGCCAAAGATACTCTCACAATACCTCCTTTCTAGACACACAATAAGTGGCTAACGGTGTCGCCATCGTGCATGTCATCTATAATCATGAAACAAGGGAGCATCACTACCTGCCGGGACGATAGGGTGTCTGGTCGTGACTCAGTGCTATTCGGAGGGAATCGAGATCTCGAGATGTGGCGGGAAAGGGATTGGATTGCAGGCGCGCGCGTTTCGCTTGATTTTGACTTTTCTTCTGACTTTGTTCTCTTCAATTCTTGTTCTCGGATTTATTTTCTTACTCACATCTAAACATGTATTTCTAATTATCATTTTTGATTCCTTTGTTATTCGTCAGCATTCGTGAGCATCGACCAAAATATACGAAGAGAATTGGATTGCATTTCCTCGCGTTTCTTTTGTTTTTCGATTCGTTCTGTTTTGCGTCTGAGCTCTCGCGTTTATCCAAAGACTTATTTCTTTATCTCCTTATTTTCTTTATCTCTATATCCATAGCTATCTGTATCCATAAACTCTGACTACATCAACAATACGTAAAATATTAATGCCAATTCAAACCAATTGCACCAACATAGAAAAAAAAAATGTGATTACACAAGTACGTATAATCAAAATATAGTCCAGTGCAATTTCTTGACCAGTTCTTATTGTTAGATCAAAGCAAGGTGTTGCAAAATTGATATTGCAGATAATTGTACAAAGAAAGAAAGCAACAGTGATGCCAATTATAATCTTATTGAATTCTCATGATGCATATGAACGATTATTTTAGGACCTGAACATATGTTTTGAAATTTGATGCTGAATCACTTGCTGTTCATAATAATAATAATTGTGATTATAAGAAAAATAATGAAAAGAACCTTATGGTGACGATTATGATGATAAATGTTAAAGATAAATAAAAATATGATAAAAGTGATGAAAATATATATTGACCAAGAGTAGTGTAATGTTGATAATAGTGATAGTAATGATTTTAATAATATTGATAATAATGATAATAATGATAACAACAGTGATCATAATAGCTATAGTAATAATAATAGTAATAACAATGATAATAATAACAATGATGATACTGAAGATAATGATGATAGGGATAATGACAATAATGATAAAAATAATAATAATAATAATAACAATCAAAATGATAATAACAGTCTCAAAGATGATAGAAAGTATAATGTTAATATCAACAATGCTAACATCAATAACAAAACCAATGATAACAAAAGCATTGCTGGTATTGCAGTATTAATGATAATGATCATCAC
>BOPN01000111.1:596374-598874 GCA_017312705.2 Penaeus japonicus
TATCCAATCCGTTCCCCTTGTATTGTACTCGTCAAAACATTGTCAAAGAGCTTTCGATTATCCAGAACGATTCTCTTAGATTGTACTGTATGAACAACCACGCCATATATGGAACATCATCGCTTAATATACATCTATAGAGGATTAGAACCCATATTACAAATACAGATCCTATTTATATGTAAATCTCAAGCAATCAGACGAAAAAACAACTTTCTATTTCTATTTCTATTTCAGAACCGTATTTCTTGCAATTTTCGTCACTCCCTTTTCTGCAACATTCCAAATCCCTTTATCCTAAAACCGTGACTAAGAATCTTTCGTATAATTCTTCCGTATAACTTTCGCATTGCTAGGAATCTAAGCTTACATTGCGAATGGAAGTCAAGGGTTAGTCAAGCCAGGCTGTTCAAGTACCGGTCTCAAGCTTGGATAAATGGGTAGGGGGGGGGGGGGGGGGGGGGGGGGCGTTGGCCGCAGGAAGGGCATCCGGCCGTAAAAACAAATTATGAAGTAGAGTAAGGATGAAAATCACGATTAATTCGCTCTGTCGCGTCTGCTTGATCAAAATAATGGCAAGAGAAAGACCTGAATAAATGATCTTAACGACCCCATCACGTGCTCGTTCTGAATCGAAATATTTCCAAAGTTTATGCAAATGAAAAACAAAAAACAAAAAACAAAAAAAAAAACCGAGAGATAATACTCAAACCATCATGACGAAACAACGAAAAGCAAAAATCTCCTCCACCCTTCGCCCTTCACCCTAAAAAAAGATATTCCCAAATATCTCAAAAGTCCCTCCAGTGCGGTTCTTACATTACCACACACAGAACCGCAAGAACCGGAGGAAAAATGATCTTTCCCGTGACAGGTTCACACACTCGGATTTTTTCGTCTCTCGCTCCTGCAACAGAGAGTCTCATTGTACTGTCAGGATCGGAGTCTCTTGTCACGTGACCAAACAGATGACAGTCGCAGGAGGGGGAAGGAGAAGGGGGGGAAAGGGGGGGGAGGGGGTGGTGGAGCGGAGGTCCCTCTCTTGAGCCTCCTCTCTATCCTTTCCTATCTCTCTAACCTGTTTCTTGTGTTCCTTTCCTGACCATTCCTTCCTTTTGCTTTTCCTACTTTCCTTTTCCTCCTCTTTTCCATCCTTCAGTTATTTTGTCTTTCCTCTCTTTCTTTTCCCCTATTTCCTCCCTCTTCCCTTACGTCCTCTTCTCTTTCCATCTCTCTCCTCCTCTTCCCCCTTTCCCTTCCCTTCCCTTCCCCCTCCCTCTCTTTCCTTCCCTCCCTTCCCCTTTCTTTCCCTGCCATTTCCTTCCCATCCCATACCCCTACCCCTTCCCTCCCCTCCTCTTCCCCCTCTTCCTCCCCTCCCTCTTCCTCTCCCCCCTTCCCTTCCCCCTTCTTTTTCCTCCCCTCTCCCTCCCCTCCCCCTTCCCTTCCCTTTCACCGCCGCGTAAAGACGTACATTAAAACTACGCATCTATAGCGTAGGAGAGAGAGAGAGAGAGATAGATAGATAGATAGAGAGAGAAAGAGAGAGACTGAAAGATAGATATATAGATAGATAGATAGATAGATAGACAGATCGATAAATAGATAGATAGATAGATAGATAGATAGATAGATAGATAGAGAGAAAGAGAGAGATGGATAGATATAGATAGATATAGAGATAGAACGAGAGAGAGAGAGACTGAGAGATAGACAGATAAATAGATAGATAGACAGACAGACAGAGAGAGAGAGAGAGAGAAAGAAGTAAGGTATACAGAGATTAAGAAGAAAGTTATACCACACCAGTCATAGAAAAGATTATTGCAAATGCCTCCTCATCCTTAAAAGAGCGAAGGACGAAACCCCACGAACTGCATGTGCCTCTCTTGGGATCTCCCGTTCTAAGAGGTCATCAAGAGGCGACTTTCAAGAGGATGACATGAGGATGCATTCAGAAGTTGTCAAGAGATTTTCATGAAGTTACCAAGAGACTTCACGTCAGTTTGACAAACGGAGATTTCAGAGAGATTGGCAGGTCTCTCTTAAGAGGTTGACGAGATATTTTCAAGAAGAGTCCTTCAAGAGGAGTCCCCTTGGACACTGAGAAGACACACATGTAATGTCCTCTGACTGAAGAGTTTAGTGAAAGGAATAGACATGAAACATTGCACTTCATTGCAATATTCTTTATAAAGAATGTCATTGTATTACGTAAACACATGAACTTTGCCTGCAATGGATAAGATGGCAAGGCCCTTTCTTAGAGTGATATACATGTACGACCATATCTTATGTGTAGTTTTACCCGAGTATACCAATCGACAGGCTCACATAATGTACGTTTTACAATCAATATATGTCTCAGAACTTAGCATGAACTGCTATACAAACCATTTAAGCACAGTCCCTATGCCTATTCATGTGTATACACTGTATATAGTATAAATAAACTTTTCAAAATCAGAACCCATTTACAAGAAGAATCTTCCAAGAAGAG
>BOPN01000111.1:608874-613874 GCA_017312705.2 Penaeus japonicus
TCTCTCATGATTTCCTAAATGTTCGTAATCCATATCATCATTAATATCGTTATATTATTAGTTATCGTCACTATTATAGATCTTCCGTATCTGTTATCCTATCGACGCTTCGAAAGCCTTCCATTTTCCTGTAGAAAAGGGAGTGAGCCACGGTAGTTATGTAGATCTCGGCGCCTCGGTGTAATTGCCGGCTGGTTCACTCGTTACAATTGGGTCTTGCTTTCTCTTGGGCTGAACTCTCGACTTTTGGTGCAATATCTTGTCGTCTCTCTCTCTCTCTCTATATATATATATATAAATATATATATATATATATATATATATATATATATATATATATATATATATATATATATATATATATATATATATATATATATATATATATATATATATATATATATATATATATCTCTCTCTCTCTCTCTCTCTCCCTCTCTTTCTTTCCTTTATATCTTCTCTCTCTCGCTCTCTCTCTTTCTGTTTGTCTGTCTGTCCGTCCGTCTCTCTCTCTCTCTCTCTCTCTCTCTCTCTCTCTCTCTCTCTCTCTCTCTCTCTCTCTCTCTCTCTCTCTCTTTCTCTCTCTCTCTCTCTCTCTCTTTCTCTCTCTCTCTCTCTGTTTCTTTCCTGTTTCCTTTCCTTTTCGTTCGCTTGTTTTGTTTTATTTTTGTTGTGTTTGTATTTGTTTATATTTCTTTCCTTTATTACTCGTTTTTCTCTTTCTCGTTCTCTCTCTCTCTTTCTCTGTCTATCTGTCTGTCTGTCTCTTTCTCTCTCTCCACACACACAACCACACATACACACACCCACACGATTTTTCTTTATGCTCACTCTGTTATTACGGTTTCTCCCCCTCTGAATATAATTTCCTCTCCCCTCCCCCCTCCCCCCAAAAAAAACAACAACATGTATGCGTATATAATATTAGTTCTGACTAACCGAATCCGTACCCAAAGTTCAATCATTCTAATCGTACAAAACAACCGACTAAAACACGCAAGTTGCCAATCTAATTGAACAGATGCAATGCTTTGTGCCAGTCACCCCCTACCCCCCCCCCCACCCCACCTTTACATAGAAATAAAAAAGAGAGAAAAACAATAAATAGCAAACGAGTGTACAGTCTCATACTAGCAATAAATATATAGATAAAAAATAATTAACAGCAAATCAACGTGCATTTTCACACTTCTCAACCTCCTCTCGCCCCATTAGACAATACCAAGGCGTCCGCAGACTTACCGCAGCACATGTCGCCGCGGCACATAAACGCATAACAGAGACTCTGCACACGCTACCTCGCCCCTGCGTGAGATGCTACCTACGCCTGCCGCGACGTCGCTACACGAACGGCATATGGATTCGTGGCAGGCGATGGACAAGCTTTACAAGAACGGAGAAGTGAAAGCTAGACGTTTTCGTTCTCTCGGTTTGGATAATTGGCCACGAAAGAGTGGATAATTAGTGATAAAAGTGATTTGTTTATGTCTTCTCAAGATGCTACTGTGTTCTGTTTGACTCTCGCTCTTAAAGGGGCCTCGGCTAACATGCTTATTGACACGGTATATGCAGCATATATTTCTAGAACAGCATTGCTGAAGTTTACGTAGATTTCACTAGTAATATTGTGTATTTGCTTTGTGTTTATCTGTGTGTGTGTGTGTGTGCGCACGCGTGTGTGTGTGCGAGTGTGTGTGTGTGTTTATGTATATATATGTGAGTGTGTGTGCGCGGCGTGTGTTTGTGTGTGTGCGCGGCGTGTGTTTGTGTGTGTGTGTGTGTGTGTGTGTTTATGTGTTAATGTGTGTGGCGTGTGAATGTGTTTAAATGTGTTTGTGTGTGTTTATGTGTTTATGTGTGTGGCGTATGTATGTGTGTAAATATGTTTGTGTGTGTAAGAAAAGGAATAAATTCAAGGAACAAGTTGTTACGAAACCTCAAGAACTGAAAGGTTGTTTACAAATTGCCACGCACCCCTTTATCATATCTGGTTATTTGTGTACATTATCTCTCTTTGGTATTCGGAATTATAAAGGTATTCTGGCGTCGCGCGGGTATTGAATATTACAAATGGAAGATCGATGTGTCAGCGAATCCTTTCACTCAGTTCTGTTCATCATCTTAATTGCGAGGCGTTAGATCTGTTCTTTTGTTCAGGAATGGATAAGCACAACGAGATCATGGACACGGTGATGACTTTGGAGATAAACGCACAAGTGAAAGAAGAAGATATATGAATGTTTTTTCTTTCGTCGTCCTTCTTCCGTTCCTTTCTCTCTCTCTCTTTCTCCTTGCCTCTCTCTCCCTCTCTCTCTCTCTTTCATTCTATCTTTCTCCTTCCCTCTCTCTCTCTCTCTCTCACTCACTCTTTCATTCTCTCTTTCTCCTTCCCTCTCTCTTTCTCTCTCTCTCTTTTTTCTGGGGGGAGGGGGGCGGCGGCTCACATATATATTATAAAAACTGAAAACTATATCAACAGATTGAATCTACAATACATAAGACATTCAAATTACAAGAATATTGAGTCAAGTGTTTATATTCAGGAGAGCAATAAAACACAACAAATTCTCACCCTCACTTTAATATCTGACTAACTGGTTCTACATCTTCCTGTCTATCCTCCTCCTCCTACAGATTATCAAGACCGAATCCCTTGATTCGGAGAGAAACAATTTTTTTTCTAGCCATGATCGGGGTCCTTAGATGAAGCTAGCAAGGAGCAATAGTAATTTCCTAGTATCTATAAGAATCTCAACCTCTTATGTCGATCTTCTTAATCTAACGATGGAATATATCACTGCAAAGCCTCTTCGTTTTACGTTGAAGCATATTTTGATATGTTCGTTGCTCGTGTTAAACGAAGTCACTGTATATTCTGTAATGGTTCTTACGCCGAGCGTCCCTTCCTATTCATTTGTTGAACCCTATAATGGCATATTCTTATATTAAACTATATCGCTGATATCCTCCTTTTAATTCACGAGTTGAACCGCGTCACTGCATGTCCTATCATCCTTATTTCAATCCACATCACTCCATAACTCTCTTCAGAACCTTAAGTCGTACCATGTGATAACATACCTTCTCTTCTCTTCTCTTCTCCCTCCATTGCTGCAATGCCAATCACGTAATACCAGTCCCCAGCCGTCCCCAGCCCCCTACCTCCCTCATCCCACCCCAGCCCCCACCTCCCCCTACCTCCCCCGCCCCACCCCACCCCTCCTGCCCTCAACCTCAAGCCTCGCCACCACCAACCTCCTGCGGGCGCAAGTTTGTGTTTCACTCTTGCCCGACCGCAAGACGCGCGGCAGAGGCCACAGGAGAGCCGCTGGAGCCGCTCGTTCTATCTGCGTGACTCGGGTCTGTCTGTCTGTCTATCGCTCTGTGGTCGGGGGGGAGGGGGGGGGGGGCAAGTGTCTGGGCTCATGGCGTCGGTCCTCCTCTGAGAGGTTTTAACTTATCCTTTGATTGGCCATGCGCTCGTAGGACTCCGCGGCGCCGTCTGTGCATGAGGAATCATTCATTAAGCAGGCTTGAGGAGCAATGGCGCCGGCGCTGGCTTTTCCACTCCGGACCATTCACTTCCTTTCGTCGGCGTTCAACCATGCGTTCTCTTCGAGAAGTGAGAGTTCGCGGGAGTAAAAGCCAGCGGTGGGTTTAGTTATGGCTTCTGCTTTTCTTTTCTTTTTTTTGTTGCGAATAGTAAAAGTATCATGCTGTAAAGACTAGTGCAGTTGTTGTTGTTGTTGTGTGATGCAGTTGAGAAGATAACGTATATTTACTGTTCTGTTATCATAATAATGGAAAGCAGTCTTCAGGGTGTGTCTGGAATGAAGATGCTCTACCAATGACGTCAACATATATTTCTCTAGCGAAAGGAAGGTTGATATAGCACCAAAGATAAAGCCTGCAACAATGCAAATAACTATTATCACATATGCCTTTGTCAATATGCAAATGAAGCACCCCCGAGAAACAAGTGGGAGACAATTGCTAATAACAATCTTGATAAAGCTAGAAATTATTACTCCTGTAAGTATCGATCGATTAGACTCAGCTTTAGATAGTAAGGTCTTCCAAAGTTTAGACCCAAGCTGGTTCTTTGACTCAGCTGTAGAGAGTGAGGATAGTGAGGTTATCATCCTAAGCTCAGACCCAAGCTGGTCCTTCGACTCAGCTGTAGAGAGTGAGGATAGTGAGGTCATCATCCTAAGCTCAGACCCAAGCTGGTCCTTTGACTCAGCTGTAGAGAGTGAGGATAGTGAGGTCATCCTAAGCTCAGACCCAAGCTGGTCCTTTGACTCAGCTGTAGATGGTGAGGATAGTGAGGTCATCCTAAGCTCAGACCCAAGCTGGTTCTTTGATTCAGCTGTAGAGAATGAGGATTGTGAGGTCATCCTAAGCTTAGACCCAAGCTGGTCCTTCGACTCAGCTGTAGAGAGTGAGGATAGTGAGGTCATCCTAAGCTCAGATCCAAGCTGGTTCGACTGAAGCGGACGAAGTATTGTGTGTGTGAATCGAGTGAGGAAAGATGAGGTTTATGAATTGATCATGACGTTACAATAATAAAGATGTTGTTGTTGTTGTTGGGTTGTCTTGCTTATAGTGTCTGGTCGGTGATGTTTGGTTAAGAATAACGATTAAAGACTTATAATGCTTTTGTCGTTAGAGAAAGGCACGCACAAAGATTTACTTTTGTCTCATACACGAGAGGAAAATAATAATGGGAGAAAGGGGGGGATGGAGGGGGAAGAATAACAAAATAGGGGAGAGAGAGATAAGGAAATTAGAGAATTTTTATTTTCTTATAAAGAATGAGAAGTAAAGAAAGAAAAATAATAATAAAAAAGGACAATTCAATGAAGAAAGAGATAAGAAGCAAAGAAAAGAAAGACCAAAAAACAACAAAAGAAGAAAGAACACAAAAATAAATAAATGAGACTTAAAGCAAAAGAAAAACAAAACAAGGAAACAGAAAGACCAAAAACAATGAAAACAGA
>BOPN01000111.1:626374-633874 GCA_017312705.2 Penaeus japonicus
CTTACACTCCCTGGTATGCATGGTAAAGAAAGTCCACGAAAGTATGTATTCCCGAGCAAGTATTTCTGTCATGCTGTGCTTGAGTGCTTGCGTACGAAAGGAGGTGAAGAGGGCAAGCGGTGATGACAAGAGAGAGGGGCGGAATTTAGCGAAATTAGTAAGCGGGAAATTGCTAGGTTAAATGTAGCGATGATTATGAAAAGACGGCACCCAGCGCAGTGGAAGCTCGACTTTTTGTTGAGCGTAATTTCTTGTCGAATTTACTTCCTGCTTCCTTTTATCTATCTATTCATCTAGTTTTCGTTATCATTTTTGTTTGATATCATTGTTATCATTTTAGTTATTGCTGTCATAATTATTAATAACATTATCATCAGTATTCTTCTGATACTGATAAAAATAATTATATCAATAATGATAAGGCTATATAAATGATAATTATTAGCATTATCATAATTCCTGCCACTGCCATTTTCCTCATCATCACTAATATTTCTATTAATTCATCATTATCATAATTACTGTCTTTAATGTTTCTCTATCCACCTATTTATCTGTCTCTCTTTAGTCTGACCTTCATCGGAGGTGAGAGCGACTGTATCTTTTTTCTGTATCTCTTTTCTGTATCTTTTTTTTGCTATACATCGTTTTTACTTGTTTGTTTCCCTTTTTTGTCCGTTTCAAGTGAGATAATGCAGGAAGTGACACGAATATTGAAGTCACGAAAAACGGTACAGTTGGTTCACCTCCTGTCGACCCTCTAAGCTTCCCTGGCTGATGCTACTCTCTCTCTTTTCTCTGTCTGTCTGTCGCTCTCTCTCTCTCTCTCTCTGTGTCTGTCTGTCTGTTTGTGTGTGTCTCTTTCTCTGTATGTCTCTCTCTCTCTCTCTCTCTCTTTCTATTTTTCGTTCTCGTTCTCTGTCTCTTTCTCTGCTTCTCTCGCTCTCTCCCTCCTTTTCTCTCCTCTCTCTCTCTTCTCTCTCTTTCTCACTTCTCTGTCTCTCTTCTCTCTCTCTCTCTCTCTCTTTCTCTCTCTCTCTCTCTCTCTCTCTCTCTCTCTTTCTCTCTCTCTCTATCTCTTTCTTTCTCTCTTCTCTGTCTCTCTTTCTCTATTTTTCTGTCAGTTTCTTATCATTCCATCATCCTCATTTTCTTTATCTCATCGCTCCATCATCATCACTTTCTCCATCACTCCATCATCATCACTTTCTCCATCACTCCATCCCCTCCTTCGTCGCTCCATCATCATCACTATCATCACCCAATTTAGAATGTACCTTTCCCCTTATTACGTCTCCCGCTCGGTCGTGTGAGGTTGTGTGAGGAAACGAAGGGAGGGAGTGAGAGAGAATGAGGAAAGATGAAGATGATGAGGAGAAGTGATGAGAAGGAATGAGGGAGGATGAGGGAAGATGAGGCTGGAAAGGAAGAATGAGAGAAAGAGGGATAAAATAAAAATGAAGGTAAACAAGATGAGAAAAAAAAGCTTGGGAATGATGAGTAAAAATGAGGCTGATGAGGAGAAGCGAAAGAAGGGAATGAGGGAGAGGAATGAGTAAAGATGAGAATAAAGGAAAAGAAATGAAGAGAGAGAAAATTATGAGTAGTGGAAAATAAATAAAAATAAGGAAGAGTAACCTATGAGTGAAAATGAGGGAAAATGAGAAGAGGGGAAAGGATGTGTAGTTGTGGTTGTAGAACAGGGACTGATATGATCGAATGAAAACAGTGATAATGATAGTAAGGATAGTAATTATGATGATGATAATAATGATAATAAGAACAATAATCATGAAAATGATAGTAATAATAATGATAATGATGATATTAAGAGTAATGATAATAAAACAATAACAATGATAATAATAATAAAATAAAAACAATAATGATGATAATAAAGGCAAATATAATAATAATAACAGTAGTAATAATAACAGTAGTTATAATAATGATAATAATACAAACAGAAAGAATACAGTAATAGCAACAATACTTATAATGACAATAATATTGACATTTATGATACAATAAAAAATCCAATGATGATGATAATGATAATGATGACAATGAGGATACAGTAACAATAATAACAATGATAATAATAATTTAATGCACATGTAAATAACACACTAACGTTACCATATCATAAACCAAAATAGTTTACACCAATAACGCTAAATAATACCAATACCACTTCATTTTACGGTTTTAAGTTTTGAAAAGTTGTTTACACTACATGCTATATAAGACAACCAACATCACGGTTCTCTAAAGAAACATGACATAAGAATATTTTACAGGCAGACCCTCATCCAAAAAACAGACATTTTAAAAGCCATATTAGTTAAATTGTTGTAGTATTAATAGATACGAAAAAAAAGATATTGCGTATCCCGTTTCGATAAGGGTTTGAATCTCTCAAGCAGATTCTTTGCAAATCCCAAAGTCACTGAGTCAGATCGAATGGTTGTCGTGTTTATGGAAATTTCGGTCATTAAGGCTTTGCGAAAGTTGGGTCGGTTTCTTTCTCTCCTTGTTTCTCTCTCTCCCTCTTTCTCTGTATTTTTCTCTTTCTCTGTATTTTTCTCTCTTTATCTCTCTCCCGCTATATTTTTCTCTCTCTCCATCCCCACCTCTCTCTTTCTCTCTCTCTCTGTATTTATCTCACATTAAAATTTTTCTCTTGTGCGCCATCTCTCTCTCTCTCTTTCTCTGTCTCTCTCCCGCTCCCCAATTTTCTCAAACTATTTTTTTTTCTTTTCTTTTTTTCTTTCTTTCTTTCCTCGTAGCATCGGGTATCATAAAATCAGTGAATTAAAACATCGGTTTTATCTTCATTTGGAGCTTCTCTGTCACAGCTTTCTAATAATTTTCGATCGATTTTTATATTTTTTTTCATATTAACGAAAGTGTTTGAACTTGATGTAAACGAGGACCTCATATCTCTCTATACGTAATAAAGAAAGAAAGTAATTCGAGTAAACAGATAAATCATTCGATAAACAAATAAATACAATTAAAACAAACAAATAATTTTCAAATAGATGAGTCCTAAAACAACAATAACAATGAAAAAAAAGAAAAAAGAATAGGAGTTATTTCACTCATTCTCATTCACTTTGGTCTCGTTACGTCTGGAAAATTCGGATGGAAATATCTGGCAACTCTGGTTTTCCTCATGCCCGGCGCCTAGAACAAGCTACATCATTGGTATTAATGTTATTATAAGTATTATTGTTGTTACTATGTTATAATATCAGTATTGTTTTTATTGTTTTTATTGTTGTTGTCATTATTATCAACTTTATTATTATTGTTACTATGTTAGAATATCAGTATTGTTGTTATTATTACTATCGTTGTTATCATTATTATTGTCAACTTTGTTTTGTTTATTATTACAGTTATTGTGTTACATTATTATTAATATTATCATTATAAGTATTATTATTGTTGCTATGTTACAGTATCAGTATTGTTGTTATCATTATTGTTGTTGTTATCATTATTATTGTCAGCTTTGTTATTTTGTTTATTATTACAGTTATTGTGTTACATTATTATTAATATTATCATTATAAGTATTATTATTGTTACTATGTTACAATATCAGTATTGTTATTATTGATATTATTGTTGTTATCATTATTATCATCAACTTTGTTATTTTGTTTATTATTACAGTTTTTGTGTTACATTATTATCAATATTATCATTTTAAGTATTATTATTGTTACTATGTTACAGCATCAGTATTGTTATTATTGTCATTATTGTTGTTATCATTATTACTGTCAGCTTTGTTATTTTACTTAATATTACAGTTATTGTGTTACATTATAATTAATATTATCATTATAAGTATTATTATTGTTACTATGTTACAGTATCAGTAATGTTATTAGTATTATCGTTATCATCATTATTATTATCAACTTTTGTTATTTTGTTTATTATTACGCATATTATGTTACATTACTATTGATATTATGATCACTATCATTGTTGTCGTTATTAACATTATCTTTATTATGATTATTATGTAATTATTATCAGTATTATTATCATCATTATTGAAATGATTATCATCGTATTATTATCATAATCATGATCATTATTACTATTTCTACTATTACTATTACTACCACTACTATTAGTATTATCCTTTCCATTATTATTATTTTATTACTACAATTGCTGACGTGAATACCACTGCCATGTGATCATATTTGAATGACATAACTTACCAATTATAATTATGCATATTACGATATATTTTTTAATGATTATGAAAGACGCTCACACACACACACACACACAAATATATATATATATATATATATATATATATATATATATATATATATATATATGTATATATATATATATATATATATACATGTATATATATATATATATATATATATATATATATAAGTGTAAGTGTATGTGAGTGTGTGAGTGTGTGTGTGTGTGTGTGTGTGTGTGTGTGTGTGTGTGTTTGTGTGTGTCTAGGTTGGTGCAAGCGTGTATATTGAAGTATCATTGAGATAGATAGTTAGATAGACACGTACAGAGACATGTGAAAGAGTGAAACATGGAGTGAAAGACAGGAAACATCTGCAAATGGAGACTCTAACCTACGTATTATCTTATTTATTGCGCATTGCAAAAAAAAATATTGTCATTTTTATTATTGAGATTTTACGACCTCAGTATGACTTTTGTATTTACAATGAAGGATAGATAGATTGTCTTTTAACTCTCAACATTTACTTCTAATATTATTTCGATAACAAAAACAGTCACGAATCAACGGCTCTTGGGCAGCCGGGTTGTAAATCTACGGGAATTCGTCTGCTCATTTGGCAAAAAAAGAAAGACGGCGTATTCGGTAAAATACGGTACTTGCAGTATTTTTTTCCGCAGATTTAAATCAAGGGTCAAAAGAGCTCACATGTGAAGTAAATATGAAAAAAATATCATTATAGGAGTATTATGTTTGATTACAAATAGCAAATGACCCAAATGCATTTATTCATAATCAGCAAAAGCATTAAGATAGTGGAACATGAGAATCTACCCTAACTTTTGAACCTAAATAAACAAAGAAAAAAAAATAAACAAAACAATGAATCAATAAATAAAGATAAACAAAGAAAACCATTCAGCGTCAGCCAATCACAGCGCAAGAATTATGACCAATGAAAGCGTACAAAAAAACAACAAAAAAAAAACTGCAATTCGTACATCCCTGTTGGCTCGTTCGTCTAGAATCCATAGTGTCACGGTCAAGGGTCACGATCCACTTAGCTTCAGAGAAAGAAACAAAATCAAAGAGATGGATATTAGTAGTAGTATCGTATGGCTTTTCTCACACCCCCATGTTTGTATTTGTCAGCCAATCTTTAAATATATGATTTGCTTCGTGGATAGTTTGAAATCCACCGGGCACTGTTGTGATTAGACAGTGGAGAACTATGTGGTCTGCATCTTGGGGGGGGGGGGGGGGCGTTCTGGCAGTCTGGGCACGTGGGGGTATCTCTGTACCCCCATCGATGGAGATTGACAGCTCTTCTGCCATGGCGTGACTGACCTTAACCTGTCGGCTTGAGGTCCATTCTCTTCTGGTTAAGTTAAGGTGTGAATCCGGGAGATAGATTAATTCATGCCACTTTGGGATCACTCTTGGTTTTCCTCCAACCTGAACTTCAGCTGTTTTGCCTGAGAGGAAAACTTAGCTGGCGTGGCTTTAGTGGATGTTGGGGTACTTAAGCCACTGTACGATGACAACGTATGCAGTGAAAAGGCAGAACGCATTAATTCCAAGAATGCGATTTTTATGAATTTGGTACCTGTGGAATCGTCATTTAAAGACGAATTTAGATACAACCATCATGGTGTCTGAATGTCAATAAAGGTATAGTCAGTTTTGCATATCGATAACGATGATAGGAGTAAATGTACATGCAGCCAAACCTTTAACATCGATTTTCTCAAAACATGGATTTTGGAGTTAATGCGTTCTGCCTTTTTGCTGCAGACTTGTGGTTGTGATCCAACGCGGTGGAGCTGTCCAGCGAGGCCGCTTCAAGATGCGAACTAGTTCCTTAGTGATTTTGGTTCGTTTACGTTTATCTGCGTTTTGGGGAAGAAGAGAAACGGGAAGTATATTTTCATCCTTTGTAAGGTTTCTTTTTAGGATGTGTTATACGTGTTAAACCTTTATTGGATGTACGGACTGAAGGATACTTAGTTGTTGCTGTTGTTGTTTTTATTGTATTTTAGTTTTGTTTTATCCTTGGTTTGTTTTTACTTTATTTTACTTTCATTTTTGTTATTTTACATTTCGTGAATATTGAAAATCAAGAGATGAAGGATGATTAAAAATTACTAATTGGGAGAATAATCACAAATGAAAAAATTAACAGAGTGATTTGTAGAATGATAATTAACCATGAACAAACATGAGAACGACAAATAGTAATTACCATGTTTGATTCCTCACTACGATCTCTTGTACAATGGTTCACTCATTCAGAGATTGCACCTTGCAATCTATCTACATATATAAATTGCAATCTTGCAATTTCACAATAAAAAAATAGGACATTGCGTTATGGTTTTATTGCAAATAGAGAGTACACTGTCACTGCAAGATCTCCGTAGATTTTTTTTTTTAGAATTTAGTAGAATCCATAGTCTTCATGCAATGTTGCATCTTTACTATATCATGCAACGAGAACAAGTACCATTGTGAGGGATTTTTTTTCCATTTAACTTTTTTTCCGTTTTAACTTGCTTATTAAAGAGGTTATTTCCTGTTGAAGAACATATATATTGGGCTTTTTAAGAACATTTACCGCTTAAGAACAAATGAGAAGGAAAATTACCGTTTGAGAACAGATAAGAAGAGGACACTTTCCGTTTAAAAAGCTACATATCTACATATCTATTCTGAGAATAGGACATTTTCCACTTACAAACAGATATTCCATCATATATATGAAAAAATAAGAACAAATTAGATATCTTGTTTTAGGAATTAACATACTTTTTTGTAAGTAGAGACACTTCAAAAATAATATTTGTCGTTTGAAAAAACAAATGATTCGTCAGGGAAAAGATCATAGCACTGAACCGTTCTATTCTACAAGTACTTTGTCTTGGAAAAAAAATAAGTATAAAGATATTCGTTTTAGATTTAAAATATTTATATGTAGAGGTTATATTTATATGTAGAGGTTATATTTCTTGCGTGAGAAAAAAAAACATTTATCGGTTATGAACTTTGCATAGAACCATACACTCTATAAAAGTCGTCTCTAAGACTTCGGATCTAAGGTTGGCACAGAGATTATACTAGATATAGTGCCAGGGATAATTTGCTGCTTTGTTTCAAGAAACTCATATGAAAAAAAAAAAAAATACAGGTCAATTTTCATTTGTGTGCATTACTATAATGAAACCAGATAGGACATGGAATGGAAAGAGTGTCAA
>BOPN01000111.1:653874-666374 GCA_017312705.2 Penaeus japonicus
TTTTTATGCTATTTACGTATTGAGATAATTTTAATACTCTGGGAACGTTTTCTACGTCTCAAACCCCGGATAGAATGCGTATTTTCCTAGAAGCTGTTCTGTGGGTAACATGGCGAAACCCACTGCGTGTGCGTGTTAGTGTGTGTTTGTGTGTGTGTGTGTGTGTGTGTGTGCAAGAGATAGAGAGATAGATGGAGAGATGGAGAAATGAAGAGATTGAGAGATGGAGAGATAGAGAGATGGAGAGAGAGAGAGAGATAGAGATAGATAGATAGATAGAGAGAGATAGATAGATAAATATGTAGATAGAAAGATAAATAGAGAGTATGTGTGAGTGTCTTTTAGCGTCTCCTCTCCATTCCCATCCATCTTTATCACTTGTCTTCTTTACAGCATTAGTCTGTCAGTCTGTGAGTTTGAATTTACGAAAACAGGCGTATATTTACATGTTTACATTTGAGTGAAATACATTTACGTGTGCAAATAAAATATAAATCACACGCAAATATCACTCAAATTTCCTTTATTGACAGTTCGGTTAGACAAAACAAGTGATTCGAATTATAAGAAAAAAAATAAAAAATAAAAAAAATAAAATAAAATCTTGAATGAACTTAAGATGGCGGATAAACTTGAAGATAAGGCCTGTATTAATCTCCCGCTTACGTATTTCGCTGAAAATATTTGTCTACAATAAAATAAATATTCATTCATTCGCGAGAGAGAGAGAGAGAGAGAGAGAGAGACAGAGAGAGAGAGAGAGAGAGAGAGAGAGAGAGAGAGAGGAGGAGAGAGAGAGAGAGAGAGAGAGAGAGAGAGAGAGAGAGAGAGAGAGAGAGAGAGAGAGAGAGAGAGAGAGAGAGAGAGAGAGAGAGAGAGAGAGAGAGAGAGGAGAGGGAGGAAAGAGAGAGGGGGAGAGAGAGAGAGAGAGAGAAAGAGAGAGATATAAAGATAGATACATATATAAAGAGAGAGAGAGATAAAGATAGATAGATAGATGGAGAGAGAGAGAGAGATAAAGACAGATAGATAGATAGATAGAGAGAGATTCTGTTTACGTACATGTCATGTAGTCATGAGCATCCGAGAATTCCACAACGTTCTGACTGATAAGGACATCACATTACGTATTCACGGGGAGTACGTCCGGATGTGCAACTTTTCAACGAAATGTCGGACAATAATTGAACGAATGAACATTCTAAAAGGATTATATGAATGTTCTACAAACTAGCGTCCTTATCTAACGTAAAAAAAAGTAAAATGAAAACTATGCTAACCGCCATTCTCTTAAAAATGAGTCTACGTGAGTTAAACCCATTTCAACCGCCATTATTTTAAGATCTTGTAAAAAGAACAGTGTTAAGATACTTCTGCGATTTCTATTGTTCTAACAGAATTCCATGTCCCACAAAGTAAACACAGGAACAGTATTTTTTGTTTTAATTCAAAGAGCATTCTAAGAAATGTCTGCGTCCCTCGAAAGACAGCATTGCAAGACGTCTGATTGTGCAAGATCCGTTCAGTGTAGCCAAGTCCCCATGGTACGAATTTTCCTACTATTAATTCCTCACCTTTGAATGGTGTGTATTTTCTTTGTACTTTAAAACTGTTCTTTGAATAGGAAACAGTCTATCGCTGCCTGTCAATAAGCTTAGGCAGATTAAAGAACAAGTAAGCGGTAAGAAATATTCAATTATATTTCTTCAGGGTTGGTAATGCTATCAGGGTATCTACTTGAACGCCATACGAATTGGCAACATGATTTCAGGTATTTATTTTGCATATCTTAGGCTGATCAGAATGAAATGCGGAGCTAGATTTAATGTGTTAGAGGATGTGCAATTCCGTGGTGCCAAAAGTGCCACTCAAACCCATCCATTAAGTGATTGTTAAAAATCATTCAAGTACACGTGTCCAAGCCGTCATCGGGGTTATTTCCATTTACATTGTATTTAAAAATTTAGAGACCAAAGTCAGTCTCTGCCTTGCGGATCGCCGAAGGTATCTGGTTAGAAACAGAAATATGAATCTACTATGGTCAAAACTCGTAGTGGGCGAAGTAGTCTTTAATTAAGGTGGTTTTAATAACGGAGAAAAGGAGCTTCGGCAACGTGTAGTGGCTAGAGTGTTGGAACCGGCGAGAAACATCTGGCAACGTTACGTTACGTTTCCAGTCGCGTTCGCTGCATTTGGATGTGTATTGGTGATAAGTCTGGTTGAGTTTTTCTCTTCTTTGTTGGGTTGTAGGGATAAGTTGAAAAGTTTCGATGTATTCTATCGCTTATGTGATGTAATGTGTTGGTATTACAAGATTTTTGAAAGGACTGAGCGACAATAATTAAATCTAAGTCGCAGCCACTTTTGGTGTTTGAAACATAACAAGAATTTTCAACGTTTGCTGCCTATCCTCATTTTATAAACCTTACAATTTTCAATCCTCAAGGCACCCTTAGGGAGTGAAAAAACAAACCATGTCAACAAAGACTTACAATTCATCCCTTCCGAACTACGAGGAAGGCAAATAAGATGAAATATAAAGCCTTCGACAGTTTTTAGAAGACTTAACTCTCCCTCCTCGGCCATCACGAGAACCTGTCCTTGAGAACCTAAACATGGAACACATTGAGGAGAATTGAGAGGAAAAAATCGCTCCTATGCCTCTTCTGCCCGCCTGACAGCCTGATCAGCGGCGAGAATTGAATCAGGTAAGACGCTGGAGTGGGATTCGACCGTAGTGGAACGTTCGGGCGACGAAACGTTCGTAGAAAAGAGGATTGAAAAGAGGAGGGGGAAGGATGGGTGTGGGTGCGCAATGGCGATCACGGAGATAAAAAAATCGGATATTCGGGATGTCTCGGGTGCGCACGGGCTCTGCAAGGGTCATATTGCACCTGGGAGGTTGCAAAACTACCACTCGTTGTCGTTGTGGATGGTTAGTGCCTGGCCATGACCTTGCCAAGGGAAGAGGAACGTTTAATAATCGGGGATCCGGGAGGCTCTGGCAGCGGGTGAGTCAGGGAGTGAGGCGTAGTTGCGTGACTCATCCTCGGTGACTCATCTCCGTGCCTTTAGACTCATCCACGAGGCAGACACGGGTGAGTACGTGACACTCGGGTCTATTTCGGCGATTCTTTTGACACCGAATCGCCCCTTTCGTTAATCAACAAGTAATCAATGAGTAACGAGTGAGTAATGACGAGGCTTCAGGCAGGGAAGGGGGTGGGGGGGGGGGGCGAGAGTGGTTGGGAGGGGGGAGGAGGAGGTGGGGAGGGGGGAGGCGGTTGAGATTCATCTCGGGTTCAACTTTTGCAATGGCCATGTAGGGTGGGAGGGACTTTGGCCATTTTGTTGTAGGTTTTTGCCTTTTTTGGGTGGGGGTATTTTGCAGAAAAGGGGGTGTGGTTGAGTGAGTTTTTTGTTTGTTTAATATTTGGATAGGGTAATGGTAGATATCAACTGTTGTTAAGGTAATAATCAATTTTGAATTATGTATTAGAGATAATGAAAAGAATTACATTGAATGGCTAACGAGTTATCATGAATTCATTAATAATTATAGAGATCATACTGGTAATAAATGACAAGGCAAGAGTCTAGAAGATCCCTGCAATAGCCAACGAAATGTGATTTTTCCGTATCATTATATCAGGTGTATATCTAAATGCACTTGAAATTTCCTGTGAACTATGAAACTTGGCCAAGAATCTGAAGTGCAACATAATTGTGTTGCAAGCATCAGTAGGTGAGATCAGAACGATGCTTGTGGCCGATGCTTGGGTGTATTCTTATGATGTTTAGGTATTATTATTCAGTGTGTGTGTGAAAGTATTTGATTTTCCCCCCCTTTAAATGGCTGTTTTAATGTCCTTGGGTTTTGGAGGTCCCTGTAAAGATGAAAAGTATGAATAATGATGCCAATAAAAGGAGCGGGAATTAATTTTTTGATAGATATTCAATCTGCGCTAGGAACAACACGTATTAAAGATGGTACCCACAATGATGCAACTCATTGCTGAAGCTAAGGCCAGACAAACATCCACCACATGCATATTCTGGTACGACTTCTGTGACAATATACTGTCTAACAAATATGCAGTCACATCTCTGTCTTGCAAGAATTCTGCATTGGAAGTTTATTTGCCTTTACTAAAGTGCAAAGCGCAGAGGTCAAGGCTATTGCTTGATCCAATCCTATTTTGGACAATTACCTGGTCTTTCACAATACTTAATTGTATAATTGTTGATATATAAGCATGTACTCTTTAACCCATTGATAGTGGATGGTATGATTTTCTGTCGAGGCAGAATCGATGGTAAACGTGGATGGCTCCATGTCATGTATCGTAAACCTGCCACATGACTGTTTACATATTTTATTAAAACTGCAACCAATGGGTTAATAGGGAATCATTCAGAAAAGACTCCTTATTCTTCTGCTTCTTATTCTGGCAGAAGTTGGAAAACTTCTTCCATGTATATTCAGGCAAGGTTGAGCTTTATATTGTTTCAATTGTTGACAATAGATTTCCAAGGAGGTCTGCAGGCTCTATCTGCAAGCATATGAGTTATGGACATCATGCTAATTGCTATTATTTTATATAACTGTGAATAGCAATTTTCTAAAATACAAGAATTAAATATTGGATGTGATGCACTTGTTAGATTGATTGATGTAAATATTGTTTAATCTTTTGAGTTGAATGTTTGGGAAAGGTTACTGAGAAATCTGCTGTGGGCGTTGAAATGGTACTTTTTCTCTTATTTACTCTGGCTGTGTTCTATCCAAATCTGCTTGGACCTTGCAATTGTGGCACAGTGTTATGTGATTGTCTCCTTCCTTGTGGCTATCAGGCAAAAGCAAATGAACCTCCACTTTCTGTAATTCTAACTGAGCTTAGACTGGTTCCACATTTGGAGATGGATCGTCAGGTAGGTCAACAAGCTCTGCCTAGCCACCTGGATGGCAGAAGTTTGCTAGCCTTTGCCTAAGTGCTAACAGGCATGCAGAGGTGGTGGGTGATCAGAACATTCAGTAGCATTTACTGAATGTGTTATCTCTATGGAGTTTTTAACCCACTCACGCCGGATGACGTGCTGACATGTTTCGTTGTTTTCGCGTCAGACGCCGCCGACGAGATATCTGGCCAAGGCCGGCGCTCGGGGTGAGCGAGCGGGCAGCCCAGGCTCGTGGCCCGTGCGCCCGAGAATCTCGAAGCGTTCGGGTGATGCGTTCGAAAACCTCGGTATAGCGACTGTGCAAAGCCGGAATGGCCCCGGCGTGAATGGGTTAAGATTCAAGTTGTGTAAAACATTAAACATTCAAGTTCAAAGGAAAAACAATGTCACCTCTTTTGTTTCTATTACTTGTACAATAACATGAACACATCATTGTCATTCACAGAAAATAAATGTTTAATCATTCTTTGAATACCTTTGCACATGTCATTTCAATGTATATCAATAGTTTGAACAAAGAGAATTGAAGAATTAATTATAATTAAAGAAGAGAATAGGATGAATAGTTGTGGGAAACAGATGTCATATATTCCTACATCTGTTTACTGGTATGTAGTGTAAATGTTTGTAAAGATGCATTTTAGGACTGTTTGCAGGTCAGGTAACATCCCTTCCCACACCCCACTGCTTTGTTTACTATTTTAGCAAACATGTTAGTTCTTTGGAAGTTCTTTGGTTTACATGAGTGTATCCTATGATTGCGAAGAGCCAAATAGTAAGACATTATTTTGAAACAATATTCATTAAGTATCACAAATCACAAAGTATGAATAAGTTACAGGGTAAGATTTAGCTGAATGACACATTTGCTAATGTAAGATCTTGTGGTAAAGTATCTCTTTGTCCCACTTAGAAAAATGTTACAAGAGGTTGCAAGTTTGAATCTATTCTAATGGATTTCCCAAGTCGGTTTGTGGTATGAAACTTCTCTTTAAGGATGTCTCTAAAGGATGTTGAGATATGTCCGATCTTTGTTTTAAAGGATTGTATGGCATATCCATTGAGATTTTAACCAGGAACTTCTTTAGTGCCTCTTGATTATTGCATTACCAAAGTTTACCCTTTAACATTCTTTGCCTATCGTAAAGGAAGATAATTTACGTGTCTTGATAAGCAAACGTAATGAGTAACGAAGCGGAGATTATCCCTGGAACGTTTCCTGCCATTTCACTGATAACGTTGAGACAGAGTTTAGAGGACGTGCTTTTTGTGTTGTTTAAGGATTCTGGATGCTCTCTCTTAGTCCGAGCTTGTCATTCGTATTATTTACTGGGTCAGCTGATGTTATTAAGGAAAAGATATGGGACAAATATTCTGTAGCCGTTTGTTATGAGCTTACCATAAAGCTTATCATCAGGCTTTATCAGTGAATTGGATTAGGTAAGCAGAATAGGAAAACTTCAGGCAGGATCAGTTGTGAGTGTGAAGGGAGGCTGATTAGAGGCAAAGCATTATCTTCTCTGGTGGTGTAATTTAGTGTGCTGTTTGATGAAGTATTGCTGACATTTTTTCCAGTTTGGATGCTTTGTGAGATGTCAGATCTTGTGATTTCTGTAGACCACAGGTTTTTTAAGATATGAATTGGTGCATTTGTATTACTATTATGAACTGTTGTTTTAGTTTTCTTGAAAAATTGCACTACACTTGAACATGAAGGAGGAATATTTTTAGTGATAGGTTTTAGTGATTGGATACTCTGATGAATCCAGAGATGTTATTTAGCATTTATTCGTTTGTATTATTGTTTATTTTTGATACTGAATACAAGTTCTTCAAGACACCTATCTTGTTTTTATTGATTTTGTCCAAGCTGGTAAATTGCATGAATTATGATTTGAAACATTATAGGAAACATTTAAAAAAAAAGAAAATTTTCCTACTCCCTATTAGCATAATCAGTGCTAAACTGCAATATCATCAGTCTGGAATATATAATGATCCAGTGATGAATCAGAGTCAGAAATTTAAACCATATGTATTTGATTCTTGTTATCATTCGATGTGAAAGAAGGGTTGGGAAAATCCCTACTAGTTTCTGATTAGTCACTATGGTTATCTCTAGACTTTGACTACGTTGAATGAGCTGTTATGGAAAGTTCTTTTTATATTTTGATATTATTATTATATTATTATTTTTTTTGCTTTACACAATTGAGAAGTGATTCTAATAGAATGACTTGATTTTCAGCTTGAGACATGGAGGAGGGCCTCCTGTCATTAAAGTGGAACAACCACAAATCCACATTCTTCCACGTCCTCTCCATCCTACGGGAAAAGGTAAGTAATGAGCAAGTGGATGAGAGAATGAGAGACTGAGTGAGAAAAGGAATAGTGGTATACATTTTAGGCTTTAAGAAATGGATGCTTTGAAGGAATTGTTATGAAAAGAAGACTTTTTTGATGTTTCCTGTAGTAACCTTATAACCCTTTGGCCTTCCAGCACACGTACACGGATGTGACGTTGGCCTGTGATGGGAGACTATACCCAGCCCATAAGTTTGTGTTATCGACGTGTAGTGAGTACTTCAGTGACATCTTCACTTCCACAAGTGGCAACAACATTGTCATTGTACTTAAAGATGTGAGGAGACAAGATCTTGAATATTTGCTAGACTACATGTACCTTGGGCAAGTTGATGTTGCTCAGTCTGAATTATCGAGCCTTATAAAAACCGCCGAGTGCCTTAGAATCAAAGGTCTAGCCATACCAGATGATGAGCCACAGAAGACGCCCAGAAGAGTGGCGGAGGAGCGGGAGAGGGAGGGGAGCCCCCCCGTCAAGAAGAAAAGACACCTAGTAGACGAAGACAGAGGAAACAATTTATCGAGTAACAGTAGTGCGAGTAGAATACCCCACCTCACCCTCCCGCCCCCCTCCTTGCCCCCCCCGTCGCAACCCCAACCGGCGCTCCTGCAGAGACTCCAGCAGCAGCCCACCCTGGTACAACCTCCGCAACCTCAGTCCTCGTCGCAGGCCGGCGGCAGCAAGAGTCACGCACCCCCGCTACCCCAATCGGTAGCCACACCACCCCAGACCCCCCGGACGCCCCAGGTCCCCACGAGCCCCTTACCTCCCACCTCGGCACACCAGGTGCACCCGCCCATCTCGTCGCCTGCGCAGTCACCCACCACCATGCCTGTCATCAAGCAGGAGGTTGCCGACCCCCCAGAGGCCCCCGAGGTATACATGAATGAAGGGTATGACGAACAGGAGACGAAGCCGGACGTCTCGGAGGCTGGCCACCTCGATCAGGACCTAGCCGTGCCGGGGCCCTCGGGACTGCAGGGGGTGAGTCTTGCCTGGACGCAGGTGTTGTCCTTCATTTTGTAGAGGGTTCTTGGTCGTCAGAGCTGGAACAAGGAGGGTCTTACCTGATCAGGTTATGATTAATTTCATTTGTTTATCAATAATTTTTTTGCAACAGATATTGTGATTATTTTTTTATGGATTATTTTTTTTTCCCAAGGTATGCTTTCTTGTTAGAGTGTAATGATTAATTGATTATGATTACAGTTTCATTACTAATATTTGCTCTTCTTTGTATCATTAACATTATCCTTTATTATTATGGTTATTATCACCATCTTATTTCAGTTCCTCAGCTGATTACCATTTGTCAGTTATGGAGATTGTGAACTTGAATGCGTCATCTTGGATTGGATTTAGTTTGAATACTTTGGGCTTGATTGTTTTATATTTTTTTATTCACAGGAGTTCATAAATTTTTATTTTTATTTTTAAAGACACATAGGAGATGATAGTTTCTTTTAGATACATAGGATTGATATATATTTTTTTTAGATTCACAGATATTCATATATATATATATTTATATTTATATTTATATTTATATTTATATTTATATATTTACATATTTACATATATATATATATAAATATGTATATATATATATGCATACGCACATGCACACGCACATGCACACGCACATGCACATACACAGGCACATGCACACATACACGCACATGCACATACACAAGTACACATGCACATACACACGCACATGCACATACACAAGTACACATGCACATACACACGTACACGCGCATACACACGCACATACACATGCATGCGCACATACACATGCACACGCACATACACACATATGCACACACGCACGCACGCATGCACACGTACACATATATACGCACATACACATATATACACAAATATACACACACATACACACATATACATATACACACATACACACATACACACATACACATATAGATAAACACATATACACATACACATACACATACACATGTACATTACATATACTTGTACCTATACTTATACTTATACATATACATATACTTATACTTATACGTATACTTATACTTATACGTATATGTATACTTATACTTATACTTATACTTATACTTATACTTATAGTACGAACACGTACACGTACATGTACACATGCACGTACGTACACATACATATACACACATATACACATACATATACACATTTATATATTCTTTTATATACACATACATACACACATACATACACATATATATATACACATACATATACACATACATACACACATACATACACACACACATACACACATACATACACACATACACACACACATACATACACATACATATACATACATATACATACATATACATATATATACATATTCATATACATATACATATACATATACATATACATATACATATACATATTCATATACATATACAGTATGCATATATATATACTTACATATACATAGTGATATACATAAACATATACATATATATTTGTATACATATACATATACATATGTGTATACATATACATAAATATACATTTATAAATATACAAGGACATACATATATATACATATATATATACACATATTTATATATATGTATGCATATATATGTATGCATGTATATGGATGTATATGTATATGTATAATTATCTATATGTATATTATTTATATAATACGTACAAACATAGATACATATATGTATGCACATATATTCATATACATATATATTTTACGTAAATTGATTAAAAAAAAAATTTATATATACAAAAACATGTATTTATATATACTAATATATATATATATGTTGTAGGTATATAGATATTTATTTGCATATATAATTATACATATATTTATATATATTTGTATATATGTATATGAATATCTATAAATATATATGATATATATATAATATATATGACACATAAGAGATACAGATGTACAGATATAGATGTATATATATGTACATATATATATATTTATATAAATATATGTATATATTTATTGATATTTTTATATATATGTAGATATAGATACATGTAGGTATTGATGAATATATATATATGTATGCATATATAATAACATATATATATATATATGTATATATAATATTTTTTCTATTTTATTGATTATTTTTTATAGATGAATAGTCAATCATGTTTTTTCCACCTTTTTTCTCACAACAGCCCATAGGCTCTGACAAATATCAACTTGAAAGTCTTTCAGAGTCAGTGATTATAAGTCATATATAGTAATAACTTAGATGAATGGGGTAAATCATCATTGGATATGATAAATAGGTATGATAGATGAGTTTGATGAATAGATATAGAATAACCTTGATAACAATTTAGTAACAACTTTATATATATGATATGATAATGATGTAATCATGTTGCTCAAGAATTCATTAATCATGGTTGACTCAAGAATATTTCTGATATTGATAAGATGAATATTATTGTTAATTGCTGTATGATGACACTTTTAGAACCTTTTTGGTGCATCATTTTTTATTTTTTATTTTAAAATGATATTGACTTATCATCATTGTCTTATGATTGTTAAATTGTGGTATTGTCATCATATTGTTATCAGGGATATCATTAACATTTTATTGTTATTGATATTATTACTGTTAATATCATTGTGTTATCATTATTATTATTATCATTATTATTATTATTATTATTTTTATTATCAACATTTTTATCGTTATATGTATTGTTGATAAATTAGTATTGGTAATAAAATTCTTTAGGGTAATGACAATTGAGTAGATAATTATAATAACAATAATGATGATTATAATGATTCTGATAACATTAATGATCACAATTTTCATGACAGTAATATCGATAATAAGAATTACAACAAAATTGGTAATGATATCAACAATGATTACGAAAACAATAGCAATAGTAATAACAACAGTAGTAACCCATTCACGCCGGGGCTATTCTGGCTCTAAATGGTTGGAATACTGGGGTTTTCGATCGCATAAGCCTAACGCCTCGAGATTCTCAGGAGCACTAGCCGCGAACCTGGGCTGTCAGCTCGCTCACCCCGAGCACTGGCCTTGACCAAATATCTTGTTGCCGGCATCTGACCCAAAAAAACACGAAATGTGTCAGCATGTCAGCTAGCGCGAATGGGTTAACAATGATAACTAAAAGGAAGAGGAGGAGGATTATGGTTAATGATGATGGGTTTATGATGCTCATGTTTCCCGTCATTGGACATAGTTTACCGTCCCATCTTCTTCTAGCCCCCTGACACCTGGGACGGCGACAACGACCTGGCGGGCTTCTCTGGGGGCGACGGCTACCCGGAAGGCCGCATGGAAGAAGCCGGGGACTCTGAGGTTCAGGGGGTGAGTGTTACACGTCTCGTTCTCTCTCTCTCTCTCACTGTCACTCTCTCGCTGCTCTCTTTTTTTTTTCTTATTATTTTCTCGTTTTTTTATTTTATTTATTTGTTTATTTATTTATTTATTGATGATGGTTTAGGGTTTGGTTGGGGAGGGGAAGGGAGAGGGGGGGTGGAGGGGAGTCGTATTGGGGACGATGGATGGGGTATTAGGGATTGGGGGGAGGGGAGGGGATTGGTGATTGGGGAAGTGAGAAATAGGGGATTGTGTTTGGTTTGAGGTATGGGAAGGGAATAAAGAGGAGGAAGAGAAGAAGGAAAAGAAAAGATGAAAAAAAGGAAGAGGAGTGGGGGGGGGGGGGACATAAGAAGATAAATAGGGAGATGGAAGAAAGGAAGAATGAGGAGAAGTATTATAAATATAAAGATAAGGAGGACAAAGTGGAGAATGAGGAAAAGAACATGGCGAACGAGAAGGAAGACGTGGAGAAGGAGAAGGAAAAAGTTGAGAAGTACAACAACAAGGAAAGGGAGGAGAATGAGAATGAGAATGAGAATGATTAGGATAATAAGCATAAGAATAATGAGAATAAGGAGGAGGAAAAGGAAAACTAGAATGGAATTTGAATGTGAGAAGAAATATAAAGGAGAATAAAAAAATGAGAAGGAGCAGAAAAAGAGGAGCGTCTTCGGTGCAGAAGAGCTGTGTGATATGAGGGAGGGGGGGGGGTATGGGAAGTAGGGGAAGGGGAGTAGGGGACGGGTTGGTATTCCAAGGCTTTCCCAAGCAGACCTCTT
>BOPN01000111.1:690978-693478 GCA_017312705.2 Penaeus japonicus
TATATATATATATATTTATATATATAATGTAAATATATATATATGTATGTATTAATATATATAAATAAATATATATATATATATATATATGATTGTATTTATATGTATATATGTATATACATTGATATATATGTCTATATGTATGTATATACATATGTATGTATATGTATATATATGTATATATGTATGTATATATATTTATGTATATATGTATGTATATATATATGTATATATATGTACATATATATGTATATACATATGTATATATATGTATATACATATGTATATGTAATATAAGTATATATATATGTATATATATATATATACACATGAATATATATAAATTATGTATATACACACATATATATATATATGTGTATAAAATTATATGTATATGTTTTTATATATAAGATTTTATATGTATATATATACACATATGTTTATATACATTATATATATATGTTATCAATATATAATGTACTCAAGTATGTATATGAAAGTTTTTTCTTCTTTTATTTTACATCAAGGTAGAATAGTAGGTTGAATGTATTTTTTGATTTTGAAGCATGTCATAGATTTTACCAATGGAAGATTTAGAAAAGGAAAATTTGACTCTGCTCTTTACAAAATTTATTTACGGAAGGAAGGAGAAGTCAGAGAAAGAAGCTTGAAATTAAGAGAAGGAGAGAAAGAAAGAAAGAGGGAGAGAAGAGGAGAGAGAGAGAGAAAGATGAGGAGTTGGAGGAGGAGGAGGATACGGAGAACAGGGAAGTGGACAGGAGAGTCGTAATGAGGGTTGGCCGGGTAGGTTTGGGGGACCCATTAAAGTCTAGATGCTGAGAGAAATATAGCTGAGTGTGCGACCATCTATAGCAGCCTTTTTGTTTTCCCCGTAGGTGGCGGACTTGGAGAGGAAGTACAAGTGCCGGTGGTGCGGGAAGGGCTTTAGACTCTCCGTCCATCTGAAGGATCATGAAAGGACCCACACGGGGGAGAAGCCCTATCAGTGCCAAATTTGCCAAAAGGATTTCACACAGCGCTCTAATCTGAGGACGCATCTCAACAAGATCCACAAGGAACAGCTGGCATATGTTAAAAATCGGAAGGGTCGGGTGCCCAAGTTCCCTGTCAAACATGACTATATCCCTAGCTTGGTGTCCTCGAGTGGTGGCCTCACTCACCCACCCGGTCCGGAGATGAAGAAACTCTTCGGCCAGACTGACCCCAAACCTATTCTTCCCAAACCTCATGGTGCTGAACCTCCTATTATGCCTTTCCTCTCCAAGGAGACCGTTAATTTCTTGCAGAAGGATGAGTTGACGGTGTTATACAAAGATGTCGGTTCTAATTCAGATCAAGAGAGAAAAGTGGCTGTACCCCAGCTTGTTCTGCAACAGTCTGCACATGAGACAGAGTCACAAGCATTCCCAGTGGATCCCTATGTTATAGAATTAGACAGCAATTCAACTGCTAACAAAGACCCACCTCTGCAGCCAATCATCACTCCAGAAGCTGCTCTTCAATCTCCACAGAAAGAGACTCTCCTGAAGGCTCTTTTGCTCAAGGGCTCTTCAGTGTCATCTGTGTCACCAGGAGAAGTCACCGGAGTGATGCGTCAGATGATTCCTTCGTCTCTGGCTTCTCCGTTGACACCAACACTGGTGCAAACCTCCTTTACCTCTACTTTGGTACATCCAACTTCTGTACCTTCGTCACTCAGTTCACCCTTGTGCAGTCCTGGAGAGGAGTTAGTACAACCTATATATGTGATGGACTCCCCAAAGGGCTTGTCTCCAGTTTTACGGTTTCCACGTGACATAGCAGTGTCTGGTGCAGGTCTCCTTACTCCTGGTGAGAAGGGTGAATCATTTGTTGTCATAGAGGCCTCTGGAGTGGCACCGCAGGAAGGTGTTTTGTCAACCTCAGACTCACAAGATCAGCCTCAAATATCCGAGGAAATGAAGATACTCTTAGAAGCTATACAGATACGTAACTCCCAAGATCAGAGCCATGGAGGCTCACCCGGAAGTCCATTAAAAACCAGTGTTCCTAGTTCTACTCCTGTTTCATCATGTGGGCCTGTCCTCAGTCATACACTAGCTGTACCAACTCCCTCAGGTCCCCACACTCCCACAGACACAGCACTCCGACAGCGCATTTCTCGCATGCTGCACGACAAAGATTCAAGTAAAAAGAAGAGTCCTAGCCAGACTATGGTTCCTAGGAAAAGCAATCACTGTCCTGAACAGCCACAGAAGCTGAGTCCTGTTAAGGAACAAGAGTCGGTGCTTGTTCACGCCAAATCAACACCAGAAAAAGGAAGGCCCTCGCCTCTTCTTCGGCAATTACCCACATTACAAGGGGTTAATCCCATCCCTTCTCTGCCTCCATTGTCTGTTCCCTCCTCTCCCACTAGTGTCCCAGTCCCATTAACCGTGTCTGCCTCTACTTCAGAAAGAAGGAAACCAAGTTTTCATGTACCACCAAACAGGACAAATTA
>BOPN01000111.1:700978-705978 GCA_017312705.2 Penaeus japonicus
TAGGCCTTGTGTCATTGGCTTAAGGTTATTGATGTATTATTATTTTTTATTTTTTATTTTTTTCTAATTGAAAAAGAAAGAAAGAAAGAAAGGAAAAAATGTATTGCCTTGAGAACAACTCTCCTGCTGAGAGGTCTTACTCTGTGAGTATATTATTCAGTGGACGAGAAGTCGAGGCAAGGTAATCTGAAGCAACATGACGTTTTTTTTTTTTTTTAGTTTTTAGTTTTTCTTGTGCAGTGACAATGACAGTGTTGACAAGGTCATGCATGATACATTGCAAATATCTTATTGTTTGAATCATCCCCCTGAAATGGCCAGGAACTGTGCAAAGGCAGCTGGTCGTGACTGTGCCATCTCTTTTTGCATAATTGTCCGATTTTGGAATGATTTGAGTTACCGTGTTAACCAGACGTATCTGGAAATACGTCGGATGTGTTGATAGTGAATGCCAACCTGTATGAACGTGAAGGTGACGATGAATACAATGTAGATTAGTTAATAAAACTAATATGGCAAGATATCACTGGTATTTATATTCCCAATGAGATATGATGTGGCAGTTTAGTTGTGCCCATTTTTTTTTCTTTTTTTTTCAAATATTGGTGCAGGAAAATGATGATTAATTGATATTATATTTGATTATACTTTGAGTCCAGATGAGTCGATGCTGGTATGTGCTTTTTAATTTTTTTATTTGTACTTTTTTTAAAGATTTATTTCTTTAAGAAAAAAGAGAGTATTCACTTGATTATGTATTTTTTTTTATTACTAATATGCTATAACCATATTTATTTAATTTAAAAGCACATTCTTGATGTAGGGAAAATAACATGAATTGATATTTACACATGAAGATAACTTAGATATCTTCCATGCTTTAATTATAATAAGAAAGAAGGAAATTATTCTATCTTAATAACTTTATTTGCTTTGTGTATTTTTTATTTCCATGTTTTGATTAGCTGTGTCAAGATATTTGCTCCAATAATGTGTTTCTTTTGTACTTGTAATATTCCTTATATTTGATATAATTTTCTCTTTTTTTTTTATTAGTTGACGTGCCTTTCTTGTCATGTTAACTTTCCTTATTTTGCATTTTTTTTTTTCTTGGTCTTACATAAGTATATCAAATGCCTCAAAGCTTTTATTTTTATGCCATTGATGTTGAAAGGTCTTGATGTTTTGCTTATTATGACAAATTTTCAATGTTTGATAAATTTTTTTTTTTATACGTTTCTTTTGCTGAATAGTCTATGGAAAGTGCAAAATATTATTATTATTATTATTTTTTATCAAGGTCTAAAGTTACATGAATAGAAAAAGAGAAAGAGAATGAGAAGGAGAGTGAGGAAGAGAAGTATTAAGAGGAGGAGAACAGTCTATGAATACCTTTCTCGCGGCAGTAGACATTTTTTTGCTAAGTTGCGTATTTTTCTTTGTAGGGCCGCATCAGGGTGAAGAGCAGACGTGAATTGGGCCTCCTCACCATCGTCTCCTCAGCCTCTTCTCTCTCCTCCTCCCCCTCCCCATCCTCCTCCTCTCCATGCCTAGTAGGGGGCAATGGGCCCAACCTCCTGACTCCCTCTCCCACGCACCCCCACACCCCCATGATGTCCCCGCTGCCCTCGAGCCCCTTGCCCCCCGGCAGCCCAGCCACCAGCCCCATTGCTAGTCCGCTGACCAACCCCATAAACCTCTCGCATCCTCTTAAGTGCCACTACTGCAACTACGTAGGCACGAGTGAAAGTGTGCTGCTCCGTCACATGCGCACACATGGCGGGGAGGGTTTGATTGGGGTGCGTCTCTACCACTGCAATTCTTGTCCGTACAGTGCCACCCAGTGGGAAAGCGTGCGCCGGCACTCGTGGAGGCAGCACCGCCAAGAGCTCGATCCTGAAAAGAAAGAATGATGGAGTCAGGCAGGTTTCTTGAAGAAAGGCATTAAAGAAATGTAAATAGAGCACCATGTAACTGGTAGAGAATTAATATAGTGTTATGTAGTGGAGTACAGTTCATATGTAAAATGGGAGTAATGCTTTGGTGTAGTTGAGCTGGTATTACTTTTTTTCCGTAAACCAGAAATCAAGTGTAGGGGAAAAGGAACTGTAAGTACAAGCAAGAGCTTTATGAACTAACTCAGTATTGACAAAATATTTTGGTATAAGATTAAATAGATCACTAAAACACTCATATTGCTTGATAACGTCTGTGAAGGCATACTTAAAATAGGATATGATAATTCTTAAGGTCCATAGATCATATTTTGTGTATATGAAATCACATAACGGGCAAGTTAAGAGAAGCGCTGTTAACTGTTGCTGGAATCCTTATGAAATCTATGATACAGCACTGGTATAAACTACACTTATATTTTTTCATTACTGATTATATATTTTTATGAGCAACAGCTCAATCCTGCTTTTGTAGTATCCATAGCTGTAACAGTGATTATGAAATTATCAAAATACAATGTTGTAGACAGTTAGAGCATCTATCAAATAGGACTTAGTAATGTTATATGTGATAGAATTATATGTCAGTAAAGAAGAATTACTGGATGTTAAAAACCAATGTAGTTAAGAGATAAAGGACCCTTGTGTACCCTGTCATCAAGGTCTACAAACTCCTAATATGCTCACCTGAAGAACTTGTGGACCATAATGTATAAAAAATATATATATATGTATAGTTTATAATACACATGATGGCTTTAAAAGTATATATTAATAGTAGAATAATAGTAATAATAATATCTAAGAGTGTGTTTTTGCGTAAGAGGGCACAACAGGAATCCAAGCCATTGAAATAGTTCTGTGGGCTAGTCAATTGAATGGCATTCAGGTGCTTGCAGTAGCTTTATTTGTGAAATGTTCTTAATCGTCTCTTTTTGATTTCCGTTTTTTTTTTTTTTTTCCTTCTTTTTTTGCTTTATTTATTTTTCTTTTGCCTTCTGTCACCCAAGAATAAAAGAGATCAGATTTGTATATAAGATGTCTTGATGAAAGGACCCCCCAAGTGAGGTCATTTACCAAAGCTCTTTGAAATGGAAGTCATGGGGGGGGGGGGGAGAAATATCTAATTTTAAGTACAAATGAGAATGTTAAATATATGATTGACAGAAGTAGGAAATGCATGACTTAGTTTGTTACAGTTAGTTGTAGCTGAATAAATGAGATAATTTAGGTGATAGGTTGACTATGATAATATTTGATGACATCTGCACGGGGAAACTGATATTTTTATCTGATTTTATATAGACATGTTGGTCTTCCTTTTTCAGTGTAGATTAATTTGAGTTCAGAAAGTTTTTAAGGGAAATATGAATTGGAATTGGCTACATTTCAGCTTCAGTTTCCTTAGGGAAACACACACACACACACGCACACACACGCACACACACACACACACACACACACACACACACACACACACACACACACACACACACACACACACACACACACACACACACACACACACACCATACACATATACCATACACCATACACCATACACATACACCATACATATACACATACACATACACATACACATACACATACACATTCACATTCACATTCACATTCACATTCACATTCACATTCACATTCACATTCACATTCACATTCACATTCACACTCACACTCACACTCACACTCACACTCACACTCACACTCACACTCACACTCACACTCACACTCACACTCACACTCACACTCACACTCACACTCACACTCACACTCACATTCACATTCACATTCACATTCACATTCACATTCACATTCACATTCACATTCACATTCACATTCACATTCACATTCACATACACATACACATATGTATGAGTGTAGAGCACAATTTAGAGCTTGTGGATCTGCAGGGTAATTCTGAATGGGTGAAAATTGTTAAATGTATTGATGTTAACCCACTTACAACGGGGGCATTCCAGCCTTGAATGTCCCAATGCCGGGGCGTTCGAATTATTAGGCCTAAATCAATTGAATGGCTGGCACAATACTGTGCCGCCCGGCCACTGGGCTTTTGAATGCGCGGTACAGTACTGTACCACCCGTCCAGAGAGGGTTAAAGTGGAAATCACTGTGCCAGTGTAAATTTATTGATATTTTGTTTTTATTGTTATTGTTGTTATCATTTTATAATGATATTGTTATTATTATTATTATTATTATTATTATTATTATTATTATTATTATTATTATCATCATCATTATCATTACTATTATTGTAGTTGTTGATGTTGAATTAGTTGTGGTGAATGTCATCCTAGTTTCTGTTTTTCAACTTAGGATTTTTGTTCAGGAGTCAAGTATCAAATTAGTTTGTCAGTCTCTCAATTTGATATTATAGTCCGTAATTGATGATTATGACTATTAATTAAAAAGAAAGTGTGTAAAATCTTGATTTTATTTTTTACATCTTATTTTTATTTATTTATTTTTTTTTTTCAAGCAGACCACAAAGTTTATATTAGATTTAGAATTAGATTAGAGTGTGACGCATTGCATATTTTTCAATGTATGTTAGCGTAGTAACGCATGGATGTGCAGTATGTGTAGTCTCATTAATTTGATTTTCAGGAAGCCAAACATCAAGCAATACTGTATAAAAAAAAAAAAAAAAAAAAATGTCGTAGGTTGTAAGGTTTCATAGGGGTTTATAAAACTAAAATGATATTTTTTGTACCCTATATTTTTGTGCATCATGTGAGCGACTAGGTTAAAGGGTGGGGAGATATGGCACATGCAAGAACACTGGGTCCGTGCAGGAACTTGTTCTCAAGGATGAAAGAAGAAGCTAAAGAGGAGGATAATGATAAATAAAAAGATGAATGATAAGTAAATAGATTAGACAAAACGATGTATAATCGACCAATAACAACGTGCTTTGAATTTCTTTATATTTCATAATTTTCTAGCAAGAGATCATGCTGTAGGTGCTGCTATATATGTGGGATATGTTGCCATCACACCAGAGGG
>BOPN01000111.1:710978-713478 GCA_017312705.2 Penaeus japonicus
GCGTCTTCCTCCTCCTCCTCCTCCTCCGCCTCCTCCGCCGCCTCCTTGCACGACAGCCACGCCCTCGTCCCCCTCGGAGGGCGTCGGGAGGGTGTTCGCGGCCCCAGCGCCCCGCCCTTCGGCCAGGCCGTACTTGCCGCAGCATGTGTACCCCGCCTCCGGCGCGGGGACGCCCATGCCCATCGCTGACGCCACCGCCACGTCCTTCGTGTGCCGCATCTGCTCCTACAGCGCCAGGGACGTGGTCGACCTCCTCGCGCACAACCAGAAGCACAAGTGGGACGAGGACTTCCACCAGCATCAGCCGAACGCCGAGGCGCGGCCGCAGCGGATCTTCAAGTGCCCGTACTGCGACGTGCAGGTGAAGGGACGCAAGGCCATCGAGATCCACGTCATCAACCACTCGGCCGGCGACGAGGGGCCCGAGCGCCTCTACTGGTGCTCCTTCTGCACCCTCAAGTGCCGCTCGGCCCCGGGGCTGTCGTCGCACCTCAAGCGCCACGCGTACCAGGGCGACTTCTGAGGGACCCCGGGGACGGCGGGACGCGAAGCTCGGTTCGATGCCGATTCGTTTTGTTTCGCGGTCTCTGTCACGTGACGTGCCAGGCAGTCCTTTCGTATGGAGTTGACCATTCTGTTGGATTTATTTATTATTTCCTGTTACGAAAGATGTTGATTGGTATTATGTAGGAGAAAATAGGTCTGCACATGATGTCTTATTTTTTACTTGCCCGCCCGCAGCTATTTAACGTTGTAAATAGGAAGAAAAGATCTGATAAGTTTTTTTTATTAAACGGGTATTTAACACTCTCTCTCTCTCTCTCTCTCTCTCTCTCTCTCTCTCTCTCTCTCTCTCTCTCTCTCTCTCTCTCTCTCTCTCTCTCTCTCTCTCTCTCTCTGCTTCACACACACACACACTCGCACGAAACACATATGAGAGAGAGAGAGAGAGAGAGAGAGAGAGAGAGAGAGAGAGAGAGAGAGAGAGCAGCAGCTTCGTTCTTCTATTTTCACTGTTCTTTTCATTCGTCAGATATCTGATATCTGAATATACCAGAGGAAATGTACAAGATATGTAGATTAGAATAGCTAAACCAGATAAGAAGTAATTGATCTTTGTTCGGTTATCTCTGTGTGTGTTTTGTGTCTATTTGCGTGTGTGTGCGTGTGCGTGTGCGTGTGCGTGTGCGTGTACGTTTGCTTATATCATGTAATACGACCAGAAAGAAAATACTGCCGTTAAGATATTTCTTTTCTATTTATTTTTCATTTTAGAAATAGATATTCCTTTTTTGGATTTTTTTTTGGTTCTGTTGGATACGATTCTTGTCGGATTATTAGAACTTATTTTTTTTCTTTTCTGGCAGAATTGTTCATTATGTGGCCACGTGTTATATCGTCGAGATTATACCTGAGATTAGCTCTAACGTGAAGTTATAACGCGCTGGAAAAAAAGAGATTCGCAGTATTGTAATAATATTAGCGTTTTTTATGTTTTTTTTTTATTGTGTGTGTGTGTGTGTGTGTGTGTGTGTGTGTGTGTGTGTGTGTGTGTGTGTGTGTGTGTGTGTGTGTGTGTGTGTGTGTGTGTGTGTGTGTGTTTGTGTGTGTGTGTGTGTGTATGTGTATGTGTGTGTGTGTTTATATGTGTTCATGTAATGCATCCACAGAGAAAATAAAAGATAAAACCGTTTAGTTATTTCTTCAACATAAGGCAAGTTAGTCATCTTTTATGTTCATTACACATACCAGTAGTCAATTTTTCCTTTTTTTTTGTTTTTTGTTTCTTGCTGTTTGATGATATAGTTTTTGTCGTCGGATAAGTGGAACCTTATTGTAAGTGACAAGTAAAGAATTGTTCAGTCTGTGTTTCCTCGTACGAAGTGTGAACTGTCCATATATTATTGTACACTGAGTAAGACTAAAGCTAAGGTTGGCTCTGGCGTGGAGTTACGGTGCACTGGAAGAATAAGATCAAAGAAAGTCCATTTTGAATTGGCAGGGGAAAATATCACTTTAAAGCTCTGTGAAACTAGTAATAATTCTAATGAGTACATTGGTTTAGAGTGTGTTGTAAGCCATGGCATTGAGAGAGCAACTACACAACTCCTCCTCTTCTGTTCTGTTTTAGGCCCTCCTCTGCCCACCCAGTGATTTCAACAGAAACCAGGAACAGCTTGTGATTGCCACGGGCGCTTTCGGCCCTGCGTCCCGCCGGCTCAACGCCTCGGCGCCGGAGGGCACGCAGTCAAGAACCGCCTTCGCCCAGGTGCCGGGGAGTTCGCGACCGGCAGCCGGCCACGGGTATTCGAGTGCGAGAGTCAGTGCCGGAGACTTAGACTCCCTCCTGGCGAACTTCGGCGGGGGCGGAGGGGGCGGCGGGGGGAGCTCCGCCTTCGAGGGCCCCGCCGCCGCCGCCACCGCCGCATCCTCGTCCTCGTCCTTCGCGGGCGGGAGCGCGTCCCAGGCCCAGTGCGTGTGCCCCTGGTGCCAGCGGGTG
>BOPN01000111.1:738478-743478 GCA_017312705.2 Penaeus japonicus
AATATACATAAAATATACATCAAATATACATATAAACAATATACATAACAACATACATATACATAACTATGCTTAATAACGTCCCCTCGCTTGTATGCCTTCCTTGATAGGGGAACACGCTTCCACTCTAATCATTAACTCAGAATTAAAAATATAATGGTTTCCGTATTTCTGAAACCTAGAGAGAATAAATAAACGACTGGATGAAACAACCGGTAAAGTTTATTTCTTTTCTTCTTCCTCTTCTATTGATTTAAACATGTAGTTTATAAGTCAATAGCAGACGTTTTGTCGCCCTCGTAAAAATGGTTTGAAATCTTTATATCTTTCTTATCTCATTTTGTGAGTGAGAATTAGGATCGTGTGTATAAAATTGGGACATATCGACATCACACTGCAACAAATGATGAAATGATATAAAGTCTTTTTATGGAAGACATTTCCTAATTTGTCTTATATTTTTTTTTATACAGGATATACATATTTTTTAAATATAAGACTGCTTTTTTATACAAGACCCCTATTTTTTACACAACACTATTCATATACACAAGACTCATTTCTGTTATACGCAAGACATATTTCTTTTATACACAAAACTGATAAAAAAAGACTTTTTTGATATATATATAAACCAGACTCATATAAGACATGTGAGACTTTCTGTAATCTTGAAATCTAATGCCAGGCATACAGGACTCAAACAAACGACCCAAAGAGCAGGGGAAGTACAACCCTACAGGGCATTTTTTACTGCAGGCATTTCCTGAAGAAGCAATGGAGTGAAAAATGCCTTTGGTTTAATCACATGAAGTTCGCTTCAAGTCATTACTGGAGAACAGTTACAGGAAAACAAGTAATCGTCGTTATCATAATTGTTATTATTATTATCATTATGATTGTGATAATGATAATGGTGATAATTATTATTGTGGTTTTAGTATCATGGTTATTTTTATTGCTATTGTGGTTGTTTTTGTTGCTTTCCCTATTATTAATATTGCCAAGAGAGATAAAAAAAGAAAAAAAGTAAAATTAAGAAATGAAAGTGAAAAAGAGTAACGAATATTGAATCTTCTTCTCAGCTTATCCCTATTCGGGGTTGTAACGAATATTGAATATCATGAATAAAAAAAGAAAAGAAAAAAACAACAACAACAACTGGACAGACATTCACCGATTACAAGGAATCTTAAACCTCTTGAGTTTCAGAACAGCTTCATTTTACAGAAGCGACCCTTTCCAAGTTGATTATTGCAGTTTCAATCCTGCATATCAATGAACAGCTGTTTTAAACAAGTGACTTATTCATGAGTGGGAATGGAGGCAACATTCTGGAACAATAATCCCTGAACCATTTACCGCCATAACAGGAATCTGAAAGCTACGTGTGAAATATTCACTGTTCGTTGCCTGTGATATTTACGATGGAACACTTGGCTGGAAAAATATGTATTATCCTCATTATCATTGTTTTATTTTTATCATCGTTGTTTTTTCTTGCTATCATCACCATCACCACAATCAGCATCACCGCCACCACCTCAGTTACCATCACCACCACACTCACCATCACCACCATAATCAACATCACCATCACCACCACCACAATCACCACCACCGAAAAAAATCCAAGATGACATAACCAAGATGCAGCCCACACCATCCTGGCATCCTACTCCTGAAACCTCGACGCTGTATCCAACCTCAGAGGTTTCTTGAGGCGGCTGATCGAAAACCCCAAAGCAAAGGTCAAACTCTTAACATTTTTTAAGAAGATAAACAACAACATTGCGATTGACACAAGGAAGACTCTTGACTTGTGATCTGTAAGCTTTTGATAATCTTTTTGTTGTTGTTGTTATTGTTATTGTTATTATTATTATTATTATTATTATTACTATTATTATTATTATAATAATAATAATAATTATTATTAATAATAATAATAATTATTATTATTATTATTACTATTATTATTATTATCATTATTATTATTATTATTATTATTATTATTATATTATTATTATTGTTGTTGTTATATTATCATTAACAGTAGAAGTAGTTGTACAGGTGATTAATATTAACTAAAAGGTGTAGGTATTATTATTATTTGAGGATCTACTTAACGGTATCTGAACTCATAGAAAGAAACACACACACACACACACACACAAAACACACAACACACAAACAAACAAACAAAAACGCAATTTTGTAAATGTAGAGCGTTTATGAAACATATACCTTAATGTTCAGTTGCCTATTTGTATGATATGGTAAAATCAGCCAATTGCACCATTATACTATTTCAATACGAAATTGAAAATAAATGTTTAAAATGATAGACGTAATGCTTTCGTTCTGAAAAATTAAAATGATTTATGTAGTTTTGGAGTCAATTTTGATATTAAACGTGAACGACGTAAATTTAAAGGCACATAGCCTTTTTATCTTCACTGATTAGAATTGTTAAAAAACCCAATGTTTTTGAGAAATTATAAGTGTTTTTTTTTTTATCATAGAATAGAGATGTATACAGGCAATAGTCTCTGCCTGACTTGTGTTTTTGCGCGGCGCCCACAGATGGCGTTGTATTCGTCGTGTCCACAGTAGACTGACGGGGAGGGGAGGGGAGGGGGAGGAGAGGGGGGGAGAGGGGGGGAGAGGGGGAGGAGATGGGAGTGGGAGGAGAGGGGGAGGAGAGGGGGAGGGGAGGGGGAGGAGAAGGGAGGTACCAGGTGGTGGTGGGGGGGGGGGGAGCTAATGGCGAGGGTTAGATTGGTATAAGTATTATTGTTATTATTATTATTATTATTATTATTATTATTATTATTATTATTACTATCATCATCATCATCATCATCATCAGAGACTGTGGATGGGTGCCATTCAAGGCTCTCTCTCCTGCTGGTGCTTGAGGAAAGTGGTGCCATCTAGGTTTTGGATGTTAGGTAGTAGTAATAGTAGTAGTAGTTAGATAGTTAAGTAAGAGTAGTGGTAGTAGTAATATCTGAATAAGATTATCTTACGAAAGAAACTAATAATCGTGACTGGATTATTCGGGTGCACATCGGTTGTTCTATAGTTCTCTTTCTTTCTTTCTCTCTCTCTCTCTCTCTCTCTCTCTCTCTCTCTCTCTCTCTCTCTCTCTCTCTCTCTCTCTCTCTCTCTCTCTCTCTTCTCTGTTTTTTCTATCTCTCTTTCTCTATCTCGTTTTTTTTCTTTAGGTTTCCTTTTTCAATCATTGTTTTTTTTTGTTTATTCTTTTATATTCATGTTTCGACCCATTGAAAACTTGAAAGCTTGTTGCATGGATAATGTGGATAATGCAACGTATCCTTCTCCTTCCCTCCAGGCGGTGGGCGTGAGGAACGCAGAGGGAAGGCCGCCCCCGCATCCCCTCCCGGCCATCCCCCTCCCCTCCCATGCCCCCAGCGCCCTCGGCAGCCCCCCGACGTGCAACATGACCGACAGCCTCCTTGCAAGACCTCAGACTTCCCCGGCGGCGTCAGCGGTGCCGGTGTGCAACTCGCTCTACCCTCCTCCGGTGCTGACGGGAAACAGCGGGGGGCTTCCTGCGCCCACGGAGGCTGGCGAGGACTTTGTGCACGAGCTGGCGTCCCTCCAGAAACCCGCGGGAGGCGTGGACGGCGCCGCGAGCCTCACCTGTCCTTACTGTGGCAAGGTCAGCCGCTGCCTCAGCCACCTCCAGACGCACATCCGCATCCACACGGGGGAGAGGCCCTACGCGTGTAGTTACTGCCAGTTCCGCACGACGCAGAAGGTGGCGCTGAAGGAGCACATATACACGCACACGGGCGAGAAGCCACACGTGTGTCCTCACTGCGACTTCAGGTGCGCCAAGAAATGCAATTTGAATTCGCACATGAGGAGGCATCACGGTGTACAGGCAACTGGGATGTATGACCCCGAGTCGATAATGTGAGAAAAGGAGGAAACAAAATGAAACGAAAGAGCACTAGGGATGGTATGATAGTGATGAAAAGGTTCAAGTATTATAACTACTGAATAGACAATTTTATATATATATAGAGAAAAAAAATGTGTAGTGGACATAACTTAAAGCACTCAGCTGAGTAACGTGTAGATAACCATGAATGAAACTTGTCGTAAACTAGATTTTTTCATTCATAGAAAACGAGCTATTTAGTTTCATTCAAAAGTATGGCGATTTATCATCCTGATACTTCAACCCTACTCCGTGATGCTAAGCAACAATATATATTATATTTTCCGCCGCAAGAAAAGAGAATCTCTTAAATATACATTTTATGTAGGTATGAATAATGAATCATCATTTCTTCCTGACTATTATGTACACATAGAAATGTACACCTTTAAGTGTTGCGTAGGATAAAAAATGCATTAGCTTTATGGATAGAAACAGAAAAATATGAATTAAAAATTTGGCTTACTTACACACATACGATCTTATACGTAATACTCGCATCCGGTGAAACTCTTGGAGGAAAAAAGGTTGGCCTAAAATCATCACAAATAGGTTGATATATATATGTATATACCTCATAGAATAAACTCATCTCTTCGACCGTGAGGGTTTTTATTCTTTCAATTTGAATTTCCTTTTTAACTGTACTTTTTAGCTCTATTGAAAAAAAAGAATCTTTATATATTTTATGTTTATGTTCTACTATTCAATCATTGCATTGCATTGCATCGAAAATCTGTATTAATCCATCTCTCAGACCGTGAGCGTTTTTATTTATGTCAATTTTGATGACATTTTCAACAGTATTTTTTTAAGCATTGCTCTATTGAAAAAAAAAGAATTGTTACATATTTTCATGTTTATGTTCTAATCATTCATTCATTTATTTATTGTTCTATTATCATGTTCTACTATTCAATCATCGTATTTGAAAATCTATGTCAATTATCTTGTCGCTACATTAAATACTACAGTTATCTTTTTGAACATTTCCAAAATTTAGTATGTACTTAAAGTTCTCATGACA
>BOPN01000111.1:755978-757332 GCA_017312705.2 Penaeus japonicus
TTTGCTGTACCTTGATTACTTTACGGTTTCCTAGATCGGGGCAATTTTCGCCGCAGCGTATCGTAAATCTGACACCAATCTATATAAAAAAAGGAGGAAGAAATAGGAAAAACTCTGACATAAAAAGACTTACGTTTTTTAAATGATGTTTACAGAATGAATACCATCTATCAAAGTGTGAAATATTCATAGCTTTCCCTTCATAACTCTAAACGAACGAAGAACTATCTTTTTTTCAGGAAGCCTCATAAATCACATAGATGTCATGTGGCAATAAAAGATTAGCCATGGACCAAGGATATCGAATACGTAATTTCATCACTTTATTCAACTCTTGTATTAGCTCTGCACTGCACAAAGAAGAACGGTTACTCTGAAAAAAGTAAATAAATAAATAAAAAATAAAATAATAATAAACAAATAAATAGATAAAGAATGAATAGATAAAAGGATGATGATGATGATGATAATGATGAGGATGAAGATGATGATGATGATGATGATAATTATGCTAATGATGATGATGAAGATGACGAAAAGTATGATGATGCTAATGATGATGACGATGATACATATAAAAATGATACATATACTACATAGAGTCTGTAGAGCATACATCAGTCTTCCTTCGATGGCGATGAAAGAGCCAGACTGTTGCAATACAGAAATCGGCAACATAGATAAACCTATTTACATTGGTGAATTGAGACTGGTCGCTGGTGTAGACGTTGAATAACACCGGTGCCAGAACAGGGCCCTGTGGTAAACCATATGTGTTAAAAGCCATTTCCAGCACAATGGTATTTAATTAAGATTTTTTTTTTGGGCTAATTTAAGGAGGGGCGCCCTGTGATTTAATAGTGTCAAACACTGCTGTAAGATCGAGAGATACAGCCCCAGTGATGAGTTTATTTTCCGAGATTAAGAACCTTGACCACAACTTACGCGGTCAGATCTGAATCCTACTTGGTCAGGGGACAGTTCTTCGCCCACAGAGGTGCGAGTCGTCCTTAGGTGTAGGATAGTGCCAAGAGCCAACGGCGTGTGATAGGATGCCCTGCAGGTGTAGGATAGTGCCAAGAGCCAACCAACGGCGTGTGATAGGATGCCCTGCAGGTGTAGGATAGTGCCAAGAGCCAACGGCGTGTGATAGGATGCCCTGTAGGTGTAGGATAGTGCCAAGAGCCAACGGCGTGTGATAGGATGCCCTGCAGGTGTAGGATAGTGCCAAGAGCCAACGGCGTGTGATAGGATGCCCTGTAGGTGTAGGATAGTGCCAAGAGCCAACGGCGCGTGATAGGATGCCCTGTAGGTGTAGGATAGTGCCAAGAGCCAACGGCATGTGATAGGATGC
>BOPN01000112.1:12500-15000 GCA_017312705.2 Penaeus japonicus
GGAAAGGGGGAAGGGGAAGGGGGATGGGGATGGGGATGAGGATGGGGATGGGGATGGAGATGGGGGATGGGGATGGGGATGGGGGAAAGGGTAGGGGATGGGGATGGGGATGGGGAAGGGGATGGGGTTGGGGATGGGGATGGGGAAGGGGATGGGGATGGGGATGGGGATGGGGAAAGGGGATGGGGAAAGGGAAAAGGGAAAGGGGATGAGGATGGAGATGGGGGATGGGGATGGGGGAAGGGGATGGGTAGTGGGATGGGGAAAGGGGAAAGGGGATGAGGATGGGGATGGGGAAAGGGGAATGAGGAAGAGAGGGGAAAGGGGATGAAGATGGGGATGGGGAAAGGGAAAGGGGATGAGGATGGGGATGGGAAGGGGATGGGGATGGGGATGGGGATGGGGATGGAGATGGGGAAGGGAGAGGGAGAGGGGAATGAGGAAGAGAGGGGGAAGGAGAAGGGGTGGGGAAAGGGAAAGGGAAAGGGGAAAGGGGGAACTGGAAAGAGAGAGTAGAGGGGAATGAGGAATGAGGAAGAGAGGGGGGGGGCGGAAGATTGAAGGGGGTGACCGGAAAGGGAAGAGAGAAGAAGAGGGTAGGGGGGAGATGAGAAGAACGAAAGGGGAGAAGAGGGGAACGGGAAGGAGAGAAGGGAAAGACGAATCGAGAGTAAGGGGAGGGGAGGAGAGGAGAGGAGAGGGGAAGGGAAGGGGTAGGGGGAAGGAGAGGAGAGTGAAAAAGAAAGGGGAAGGAAGAGAGGGATTAAAGGGATTAAATAGGGTGGGGAAGGGAAGGGAAAGGGGAAGGAAAAACGAAAAAAAGGAAAGAAGAGGGCAAGATAAGGGGATAAAAAAGAAAGAGGAAACAGGAAACAAAAATGAAAAGACAGACGGACAGAAGTAGTAGCTGCGTGGGGCGTTGTTGGGGAAATTTAGCGCCGAAAAAAAACAAACTCCGGAAACGTCTCGTGGAGTGGGTGGAGTGGGGGAAGCGGGGAGTGTGGCGTGGGTGAAGCGAAGAATGTGTGACGTGGATGAAGCGGGGAGTGTGTGGCGTGGCGGGTCTACGTAAGGTCGCTGTCTCACATACACACACACACACACACCTCGAAATTTACGAGCGTCCCTTCGTCACGAGTTCGTTCACTCCCCCGCGTACGGGTGCGAGTGCGAGTGCGTGTGCGTGTGCGTGTGCGTGTCTGTTGTGGCCGGAGCATGTCACTCGCGAGTTCTGTGCCTCAGGGCGGGTGTACAGACACAGACACAGACACAGGCAGACAGACAGACAGACATGCAGGCAGACAGGCAGGCAGACAGACAGACAGACAGACAGGCAGACAGACGGACAGACAAACAGACAGACAGGCAGACAGACAGACAGACAGGCAGGCAGGCAGGCAGGCAGGCAGGCAGGCAGGCAGGCAGACAGACAGGCAGGCAGACAGGCAGATAGACAGACAGGCAGGCAGACAGGCAGATAGACAGACAGGCAGACAGACAGACAGACAGACAGACAGACAGACAGACAGACAGACAAAGGGAGACGATGGCAGAGAGAGAGATAGATAGATAGAGAGAGAGATAGAGAGAGAGAGAGAGAGAGAGAGAGAGAGAGAGAGAGAGAGAGAGAGAGAGAGAGAGAGAGAAAGAGACCGATTTGAGACAGAGAGTGAACGAGAGAACAAGATCAAGCGAGCGAGCGATCGAGGGAGCGTGCATCCTTCCCTCCTTCCCTCCTTCCACCTCCCTCCCCCCACCCCCTTCCCCCTCCCCCCTCCCCTCCCTCTTTCCCCTTCTTCCCCCTCCCTCTTCCCCCTATCCCCCTCCCTCTTCTCCCCCTTCCTCCTATCCCCCTCTCCCCCTCCTTCCCTCTCCATCCCCCCTTCCCCCTCCCCCTCCCCTCCCTCTTTCCCCTTCTTCCCCCTCCCTCTTCCCCCTATCCCCCTCCCTCTTCTCCCCCTTCCTCCTCCCTCTTCTCCCCCTTCCTCCTATCCCCCTCTCCCCCTCCTTCCCTCTCCATCCCCCTTCCCTCTCCATCCCCCCTTCCCCCTCTTCCCCCTTCCTCCCTCCCTCCACTCCATCCCCCTCCCCCTTCCCCCCCTCCCCCGCATCACTACAGCGCGAGGATCGCCCTTAATCGTCCAATTGAGTCCCTTAAAGGGCGTTTGATTGGCAGCGTAGTAGAAACAGCCCGCGGCCCTCCCCCCCTTCCCCCCTCCCCCGCATCACTACAGCGCGAAGGATCCGCCCTTAATCGTCCAATTGAGTCCCTTAAAGGGCGTTTGATTGGCAGCGTGATAGCGACAACCCGCGGGGGGGTGGGGGGGAGGGGGGGACATGTTACACGGCTCTCCTGCCTGCCTGCGACTGTCACGGGCGCCGTCGCCATGTCGGGGAGGGGCGTGGCTGGGACGGTGTGTGGGCTTTGTACGGTTTGGGTGTGTGAGAGAGTGGGAGGTGTGTGGGCGGGTGTGTGTGTGTTTCTAGGTAAGAGTGGGTG
>BOPN01000112.1:22500-25000 GCA_017312705.2 Penaeus japonicus
ATTCTAGGATAATGAAAGACAGACAGGTAGACAGACAGACAGTCAGATAAAGCGGCAGGCAGATATATAGACAGACAGTCAGAAAGATAGGCAATCAGACAGACAGACAGATATATATACAGACAGAAAGACAGACATACAGAAAGACAGACAGATAGACAGACACGCAGACAGACAGACAGACAGACACGCAGACAGATAGACAGACAGGCAGACAGATAGGCATAGACAGACAAATAAATAGACAGATAAACACAGACAGACAGACAAATAGGGGGTCGTTCCCGGACATGACCTGACCTGGCCTGGAATCCGGGCATCGGTGTCCCCGAAGGAGGAGGTTCCGGCAGGGGAGGGCAAGGGCACAGCGACACCATCTCCGGTGTCAGCCACTCGGGCGAACGGAACGGGCAAACATGACAGGTGTGTAAGGTGAGCGCTGGGTTGGGGGTGGTGGGGTTGGGGTTGAGTTGGGGGTGGGGATGGGGGAAGGGGATATGTGACTCACCTTCGAGCGTGGGCGGCGGGTCTTCGTTGTCGTTGTTGTTGTCGTTGTTGTTATCGTTATCGTCATCGTCGTCATCGTCATTATAATTATCATCATCGTCATCGTCATCACCATCAATCATCATCATCATCATCATCACCACCACCACCACCACCATCATCATCATCATCATCATCATCATCATCATCATCATCATCATCATCATCACCACCATTATCACCACCATCACCATCATCAATCATCATCAACATCATCATCATCATCCTTACCTTACAAACGCCCATTTGGTCATAGAGAGTTTAATCATCATTATTCCCCTAACCTTACTTGTCATACTGGCATACTGGCATACATACCCACCCCTCACGAATGCCCATTTAGTCATCGATAGTATTGTATTAATTAATGATTGTTAAAGCGTATGTCCATGTTATTGACTTGTTGTCAGATAATATTAAAAACGTTAACTAACTTTTGTAATTTTAAAACAAAATTGAAAGAATACCTCTTTACTCTTCGAGTGTAAATATATATGTATTTATGAGAAAAAACATTGTAATTTATGGAATAAAGTGTTTGAATTGAATTGTAATTTATGGAATTAAGTGTTTGAATTGAATTAACTTGACTTGTATATATATAATAGTCTGGGGTGACGTAAGGCATCTTCTCTTTTCTCTTCTCTTTTCTTCTCTTCTTTTCTCTTCTCTTTCTCTTCTCTTCTCTTCTCTTCTCTTCTCTTCTCTTTCTCTCTCTCACACACACACACACAGAGAGAGAGAGAGAGAGAGAGAGAGAGAGAGAGAGAGAGAGAGAGAGAGAGAGAGAGAGAGAGAGAGAGAGAGAGAGAGAAATAGAAAGCGAAATAGAAGGTGTAATAGAGAGAGAAAATGATATATAATATTTTTAAAACTTAAGACTGAAATACGAATAGAAATGACAAGGAGGACGTGGTTGGTGATGCAATGCTTTAATTAAGGGCCGCGTGCACGACTAAAGTTTATGAACCGCTATAGTATATACTGAAGGAAGACGTAATAATCACTGTATTAATTACGAAAGGAATCAGTTGGGTTAGGGACTGTGGGGATCCGTTGGAAGGAGTGTCATGTGTCTTTGTGTCCAAGGGCGGGACACGAGGTCGAAATAGGTCTGTTTTTTCTTTTTCTTTTTCATTTTCTTTTTCTTTTTCTATTTCTTTTTTTTCTTTTTCTTCTTCTTCTTCTCCTTCTCCTTATTATTATTATTATTTTTTTTTTTTATTATTTTTCTTCTTCTTTTTCTTCTTCTTCTTCTTCTTCTTCTTCTTCTTCTTCTTCTACCCGGCTTAAGGTCACGTGTATGACCGGCGACGGATTGTCATCGAGTCGTGGCGAAAGGTTGGGGATGTTTTGCTCTTATCTTCTTGCTCTTTCTCTCGTCCTTTCTCTCGCTCTTTCTCTCGCTCTGCCTTCTCATGCTCTCGGGTTCTTGTCTCAATAAAGTTGTTTGATCAGATCTCGTTTGGTTTTTACTCATGCAGCCTCTGTTTGTCACTCTCACTTTCTCTCTCTTTCTTTCTCTCTTTCTTTCTCTCTCTTTCTTTCTCTCTCTCTCTCTTTCTCTCTCTCTTTCTCTCTCTCTCTCTCTCTCTCTCTCTCTCTCTCTCTCTCTCTCTCTCTCTCTCTCTCTCTCTCTCTCTTCTCCCTCTCTTCCTCCCCTCCCTCCCTCCCTCCCCTCCCCTCTCCCTCCCTCCCTCTCTCTCTCTCTCTCTCTCTCTCTCTCTCTCTCTCTCCCTCCCTCCCTCCCTCCCTCCCTCCCTCCCTCCCTCCCTCCCTCCCTCCCCCCCCTCTCTCTCTCCCTCCTTCCCTCCCTCCCTCTCCATCTCCCTCTCCCTCCCCCCACCATCTCCCTCTCTCTCCCTTTTTTAAAATTTAGCCAGAATTCATAGGATAGCCCGGTTGAGGGTCAAAATGAAATGCATAAAATATCTATCTGTACTGAACTTTTTGT
>BOPN01000112.1:30000-57500 GCA_017312705.2 Penaeus japonicus
AAAGGTGTTAGGGAATTTTTAGGCCTATTTGTGACACGGGAGACGAATCAGCTGTTGAGTAGTGAACAAGACATCCAGGTTCTTGTTGATTTCGTCTTCCTCTCTCCCCTTCTGCTCTACCCCTCCCTCCCTCTCCTCCCTCTTCCTCTCTCTCCTCCTGCTCTCCTCCTCCCTCCCTCTCCTCCCTCTTCCTCTCCCTTCTGCTCTACCCCTCCCTCCCTCTCCTCCCTCTTCCTCTCTCCCCTTTTGCTCTCCTCTTCCCTCCCTCTCCTCCTTCTTCCTCTTTCTCCTCCTGCTCTCCTCCTGCTATCCTCCTCCCTCCCTCTCCTCCCTCTTCCTCTCTCTCCTCCTGCTCTCCTCCTCCCTCCCTCTCCTCCCTCTTCCTCTCTCCCCTTCTGCTCTCCTCCTCCCTCCCTCTCCTCCCTCTTCCTCTCTCTCCTCCTGCTCTCCTCCTCCCTCCCTCTCCTCCCTCTTCCTCTCTCTCCTCCTTCTTCCTCTCTCTCCTCCTTCTTCCTCTCTCTCCTCCCTCTTCCTCTCTCTCCTCCCTCTTCCTCTCTCTCCTCCTGCTCTCCTCCTCCTCCTCCTCCTCCTCCTCCTGAGGGGAATGTTGAGAAGGGAATTTCGATCTTGGTGGATAAACGGGAGGATTATTATTATGGTCGTGATGGGAGTGATGAATATGATGATTATCTGATGATAATGATGATGAATTTGATGGGAATAGTGATGATGGTGCTGATGGTGATTGAGTTGTTTGTTTGTTTTTTCTCTAAAATTCTAAAATCTTATATATTTTCTTTTATATCTATTCATCTATCTACCGGATCTTAGATATATACAGCTGTATCCTCTTATTGTGGAGGACACATAAGGTGAATGTTGTATATCGCTTCTCACCGTCGATATATCACGCTTGGGTGATACATCTGATGGTACATCGCACCTGGATGATGAATATGTGTCCTTGGATCATCTGCCGACGGCAAATGTCACTGCCAGAAAGGGGTGATTGATGGCAACCACTTACGGGTGGAGCGATCGATCGATTTTGGGGGATTTGAGATGTGGTTGGCGTGCGTGGTGGTGGCTTTTAAGTCTGTTTGTTTGTTGTCTTTTATCTCTGTTTGTTTGTTTGTTTGTTGTCTTTTATCTGTTTGTTTGTTTGTTGTCTTTTATCATTGTTTGTTTGTTTGTTGTCTTTTATCATTGTTTGTTTGTCTTTTGTCTTTTATCTCTGTCTGTTTGTTTGTCTGTTGTCTTTTATCTCTGTCTGTTTGTTTGTCTTTTGTCTCTGTCTGTTTGCTTGTCTGTCTGTTTATATATCTTTCAATTGACGTGTCTAAGATGTATGTTTGTCTGCGTGTGTTTATTTTTATTTGTGGTTGTGAGATTGTGTTCGCCTTCTTGTTTGGTTTGTGTGTGAATGTGAATATGGATGTGTGTGTGTGTGTGTGTGTGTGTGTGTGTGTGTGTGTGTGTGTGTGTGTGTGTGTGTGTGTGTGTGTGTGTGTGTGTGTGTGTGTGTGTGTGTGTGTGTGTGTGTGTGTGTGTGTGTGTGTATGTGTATGTGAGAATATCTGTGTGCGTGTGCGTGTGCTTGTGTGTGTGTGTGTGTATGTATGTATGTATGTATGTATGTATGTATGCATGCGTGTGTCTGTGTCTGTGTCTTAAGCGCGTTCGTGTACGTGTTCATGCATGCGTATGTGAATATGAACCACTCTGCCTCTCACTCCAAAAGCACTACCACGAACGATGCTCCACAGATGTGTCTCCATGATCGCTCGCTGAATTCGCACCTTCGCTGAGAACTCGGGTTGTCGTCTCACTGACTCAGTGTGTGGGTCGTTTTAACTGGCTGACACGAGATCCTGCTGACTGGGGCCGGTGATGACTGTGTGTGTGTTGTGTTTGTGTTGTGTTGTTGTGTGTGTGGTGTGGTGTGTGTTTTGTGTGTGTGTGTGTGTGTTTGTGTTGTTTGTGTGTGTGTTGTGTTTGTGTTGTGTGTGTGTGTTGTGTTTGTGTTTGTGTGTGTGTGTGTGTGTGTGTTGTGTGTGTTTGTGTGTTTGTGTGTGTTGTGTTGTGTTGTGTGTGTTGTGTTGTGTTGTGTGTTGTGTGTGTGTGTGTGTAGGCTATATGTGATGTATATATGTTTGTTTGTGCATGTATTGTTTATGTATATGTGCTGTATATATATATATATATATATATATATATATATATATATATATATATATATATATATGCGTATGTGTATGTATTGTGTATGTGTATGCTTGTGTATGTGCATTTGTATATGTATATGTTATATTATGTATTGTTTATGTATGTCGACTGTAGTAGCCAATGTACTGTATATAAGTATATGGGTGTTTTTTTATTATTTGTGTATGTTTATTTATGAAGGAAGGAAGATGAGAAAGAGAGACGTAGATGGATGGTTGGTTAATAGATCGCGTGGTAGGTTGGATGGTTGGATGGTTGGTTGGTTAGTCGGTCGTTAGGTTGGTTGGATGGTTAGCTGGTTGGTCTCTCGTTAGGTAGGTTGATTGGTTAGCTGGTTGGTTGGATGGTTGGTTAGTTAGTCGGTCGTTAGGTTGGTTGGATGGTTGGTTGGTTAGTCGGTCGTTAGGTTGGTTGGATGGTTAGCTGGTTGGTTGGTTAGTTGGATGGTCGTTAGGTTGGTTGATTGGTTAGCTGGTTGGTTGGTTAGTTGGATGGTTGGTAGGTTAATTGGATGGCTGGTTGGTTGGTAGTTAGGTTGGTTGGTTAATTGGATGGCTGGTCGGTCGTTAGGTAGGTTGATTGGTTACTGGTTGGTTGGTTAGTTGGATAGTTGGTTGGTTGGATGGTTAGTTTGTTGGATGGTCGTTAAGTAGGTTGGTTGGTTAGCTGGTTAGTTGGATGGTTGGTCGGTCGTTAGGAAGGTTGATTGGTTAGCTGGTTGGTTGGTAGGTTAATTGGATGGTTGGTAGTTTGGTTGGATGGTTGGTAGGTTAATTGGATGATTAGCTGGTTAGTCGGTCGTTAGGTAGGTTGACTGGTTAGCTGGTTGACTGGTTAGCTGGTTGGATGGTTAGCTGGTTGGTCGGTCGTTAGGTAGGTTGGTTGGTTAGCTGGTTGGATGGTTGGTTGGTTGGTCGGTCGTTAGGAAGGTTGACTGGTTAGCTGGTTGGTAAGTAGAAAGTTTACACAAGATATATATTTAGAATGAGTCAAGGCTGGAGACTTTTTTTCGTATAGCTAACTGTACTTAATTAATTGTAAGTGTCGCGTGCATAATTAAACTTGTAAGTTATTTTTATAAACTAAAAATAGCCCAAAATAAACTACTTATTTACAGCTATTTTTCTTCCTGAAGTGTATTTAGAGGAACACCTGATTCAGAAGAACAGTTAGAGAAGATTGAATAGATAAACGTTTTTTTTTCTATTTTCTATTTACTTATTTTATTTTATTATTTTTTTTCTATTTTATAATTATCTTATTTATCTATTGATTTTTTATATTTTATTTTTACTTATTTTGTTTCATTTTATTTATTTGTTTTTTCTATTTTCGATTTACTTATTTTATTCATTTATTTATTTTTCTATTTTATATTTACTTATTTTATTCATTTATTTATTTTTCTATTTTATATTTACCTATTTTATTTTATTTTTTTATTTTTTTGTATTTTATATTATTTATTTTATTTTATTAATCATTTATTTTTTTGTATTTTATATTTACTTATTTTATTTTATTTATCTATTTATTTTTTATATTTTATATGTACTTATTTTATTTCATTTATGTATTTATTCCATTTTAGATTTACTTATTTTATTTATTTATTTATTTTGTATGAGATGACGAAACCCGACATGAATGCGACAGAAGGACAACCGGGATGATGATTTCCTTCTTTATGATGGTGGGAGGGAGAGAGAGAGAGAGAGAGAGAGAGAGAGAGAGAGAGAGAGAGAGAGAGAGAGAGAGAGAGAGAGAGAGAGAGAGAGAGAGAGAGAGAGGAAGAGAAGGGTGTAAGAGAGGATGTAGGAGGGAGGGAAGGGAAGGGAGTAGGAAGGAGGAAAGGGAAGGGAGTAGGAGGGAGGGAGGGAAGGGGGTAAGAGAGGAGGGAGGGAGTGAATGGTGATGGGGAGGGGCTAATAGAGGTGGGAAGGGGGTAAGAGGGGAGGGAAGGAGGGAAGGGGGTAAGTGGGAAGAGAGGGAAGAGGGAGGGGGTAGGGGCAGGGAAGGGGTGGAGAGGAGAGAGGGAGGGGAGAGGGGATAAGGTGGGGTAGAGGAGGGATGGAGAAAGGGATGGGAGGGGACAAGGAAGAGGAGGGAGGGGGAAGGAAGAGGAGGGAGGGAAGGGGGTAGGAGGAAGAAGGGCGGGGAAAAGAGGATAGGGAACGAGGAAGGGATGGGTTAGGGGGAGGGAAAGGAGGGGAAAGGGGGAGGGAGGGCATTGGGTAAGGACAGGGTAGAGAAAGGAACAAATGTAAGGGAAAGAGAAGGGCAGATGGAAAGGAGGGGCGTGGTAGGGGAAGGGGGGGCGGTAGATGGGGAAGGGAGGAGGAAATGAAGATAGTAGAGTGGAGTGGAGTGGAGTGAAGTGAGTAGTGTGGTGTGGAATGAGTGGAATGGTATGGTTTGGTGTGGTGTGATGAGGTTGAGAGTAGAGGAGAAAGTGGAGTGGTGAATAGTGGAGTAGAAGGAAGTGGAGGAGAAGAGACTGGAGTGGAGTATAGTGGAATAGAATGGAGTGGAGTATAGTGGAATAGAATGGAGTGGAGTATAGTGGTATAGAATGGAGTGGAGTATAGTGGAATGGAAGGAAGTGGAGGAGAAGAGACTGGAGTGGAGTATAGTGGAATAGACTGAAGTGGAGTATAGTGGTATAGAATGGAGTGGAGTATAGTGGAATAAAATGGAGTCGAGTATAGAGGAATAGAATGGAGTGGAGGAGAAGAGACTGGAGTAGAGTATAGTGGAATAGAATGGAGTGGATTATAGTGGAATAGAATGGAGTCGAGTATAGAGGAATAGAATGGAGTGGAGGAGAAGAGACTGGAGTAGAGTATAGTGGAATAGAATGGAGTGGATTATAGTGGAATAGAATGGAGTCGAGTATAGAGGAATAGAATGGAGTGGAGGAGAAGAGACTGGAGTGGAGTATAGTGGAATAGACTGGAGTGGAGTTGACTAAACCTGAATAGAAGAGTGGAGTGGAGTGGAGAGCCAGGTTCGTGGACGGGGCAGCGAGTGAGAGGCGAGCGAGCCAGGCCTCCCACGCCGCAGCTGACTCAAGCTGAAACTCGTCCTACTTGTTCCACACGCCCGCCCGTCCGCCCGAACGCCCGCCCGAACGCCCGCCCGTACGCCTACACGCCCGCCCATACGCCCGAACACACGCCCGCATCATCACCATCATCATCACCATCACCACCATCATCACCACCGTCATCATCATCATCATCATCATCATCATCATCATCATCATCATCATCATCATCATCATCATCAACCCCCCCCCGAAGTTTGCGTTCTCGATCTGGTAGAGAGATGAGGGGGGGATGGGGGGCTAGGGAGGGGATGTGCGTTTGTTTATTTGTTGTGTTGTTCTTGTCCTTATTTCTTTCGTGGCAGCATCTTGGTTGTTGTTGTTGTAATTATTATTACCATTTATTGTTATATTACTTTTATCAGTATATTATTAGTATCGTTATTATCATCATCATCATTATTATCATTGTTGTTGCTGTAGTTTTTTATTGTTGTTATTATTTTTATTACTATTACTATTATTGTTGTTATCACTATCATCATCATCGTCATCATTGCTATTATTATCTTCATCATCACCATTATCCTCATGTGAATTTAAAAACCCGAATGTAATTAATAGTTCTATCTTTTAATTACTTTTACTATCTTTGTAAGTATTTCCTGTTGATATTTCAATGCTTTTATATCTTTTGATTACTTTTGCTATCTTTATAAGTATTTCCCGTTGATATTTCAATATTCCTATCTCTTTTAATTACCTTTCCTACCTTTATAAGTATTTCCCGTTAATGTTTCATTACTTCTATATCTTTTAATTACTTTTACTATCTTTACAAGTATTTCCCGTTGATGTTTTAATGCTTTTATATCTTTTAGTTACTTTTACTATCTTTATAAACATTTCCCGTTGATATTCCAATGCTTCAATCTCTTTTGATTGATCTTACTATCTTTATAAGTATTTCCCGTTAATGTTTTATTACTTCTATATCTTTTAGTTACTTTTGTTATCCTTATAAGTATTTCCCGGTAATATTTCAATACTTAAATATCTTTTAATTACTTTTCCTATCTTTATAAGTATTTCCCATTGATATTTCAATACTTAAATATCTGTTCATTATTTTACCATCTTTATAAGTATTTCCCGTTGATATTTCAATAATTAAATATCTTTTAATTACATTTACTATCTTTATTAGGATTTCCCATTTCCTATCTCTTTTTAAGTATTTTCTCTTGCCTGCTTTGCCATTGACGTATTTATTGCTAATTCTGTTGTTATAAGTATTTCCCGTTGATATTTCAATATTCCTATCCCTTTTAATGACTTTTCCTATCTTTATAAGTATTTCCCATTTCCTATCTCCTTTTAAGTATTTGACATTGACGTATTTATTGCTAATTCCGTTGTTATAAGTATTTCCCGTTGATATTTCAATACTTAGATATCTGTTAATTACTTTTCCTACCTTTATAAGCATTTCCCGTTGATATTTCAATATTCCTATCTCTTTTAATTACTTTTGCTATCTTTATAAGTATTTCCCATTTCTTATCTCCTTTTAAGTATTTACCTTTTTTTTTAAATATAATTAAGTAAATTTTTTATTAGTTTTGATATCTTTATAAGTATTTCCCATTTCCTATCTCTTTTTAAATATTTGCCATTGATTGCTTTGCCATTGACGTATTTATTGCTAATTCCGTTGTTGCCATCGTTGCAGGTTGTGCTCGACTGTGGCAACGGTGTCTTCTCTAGCCGAGTTGAATCCGAGTCTTTATGAGGTGGGAAGTTGTGGCTAACTTCTCGGCATGAGAACTCCTGGCTGATGGCCGCCTGTAAACACACACATACACACACGCACACACACACACGCACGTACACACACGACGCGGAAACAGACGTGTGAACTCCACACTTAGGCACCGGTAAAAAAAAAGAAAGAAAGATATACATGCTTTGGTAAATACATATGTATGTTCACATGTACGCTGATACACATGTATACACACGTGCGTGTGTACGTATGAGTAGACACGTGTACAGGCACGTGCGTATAGGCATATTCACACTATCACACGCACACGCACAGGCATACGAACCACGCACTCGCACGCACACGGACATACACACGGACACACACACGCACACGCACACGCACACGCACACGCACACGCACACGCACACGCACACGCACACGCACACGCACACGCACACGCACACGCACACACACACACACACACACACACACACACACACACACACACACACACACACACACACACACACACACACACACACACACGCACACGCACACGCACACGCACACGCACACGCACTTCCAGACGCCACACACCCCCCCTCCTACCCCACGCGCGCAAGCATGAACGCACAAGCACGGTGCATGTTGGATTTCCATATTTGTCTTGCCTGTTATTGCCTGCTCCTTCATACGCTGAATCTGTAAGTTGCTCTACGGATTGTGTTTGTCGCGTGTATATGTGATAAAGGGAGGGAGGGAGGGAGGGAGGGAGGGAGGGAAGGAAGGAGGTTGGGAGGGAGGGAGGGAGGAAGGTGGGAGGGAGGGAGGGAGTGAGGGAAGGAAGGAGGGAGGGAGGGAGGGAGGAAGGGAGAGAGGGAGGAAGAAAGAAAGAAAGATAGAAAGAGAGGGAGGGAGATAGAAGAAGAAAGGAAGGAAGGAAGGAAGGAATGGAGAGAGGGAGAAAGGGAAGAAGGTAAGAAGAGAAGAAAAGAAGAAGATGAAGAAAACGACGACGACGACGAAGAAGAAGAGGGAGAAAGGGAGAAAATGTGAGAGGGAGAGAGGGAGGGAGAAAAAGACAAAGAAAAAAAAGGGAGCAAGAGGCAGATAAAGAGAGCCCCCTCACACTTCGCAAATCCTTCGTCCCCCCTCCCCCCACACCCACCCAAGGTCTACCCACACCCACCCACCCACCTAGGATCTACCCACACCCACACCCACCCAGGATCTACCCACACCCACACCCAGGATCTACCCACACCCACCCAGGATCTACCCACACCCACCCACCCAGTCTCCACCCACACCCACACCCACCCAGGATCTACCCACACCACACCACACCTCCTCTCCTCGCCATACAAGGTGCACCCAAAGGCTACCTATCTTTGTCATGTCATGTCACGCGGTCCTGCCTCTCTTTTGTTGTCGACTTTGCAGCGTCATGACTGTTTTCTCGCTGCCTGCCTCCTGCCTGACGCGCCGACCGTGTGTTAAGGGAGTAAAGGGAGGGAGTATAAGTTGGACAAGGACGGAGCTGGGTTTTTTCTTGTGAGGGTGTGTGTTGTGGAGGCGTGGTGGGGGTGGGGGTGTGGGGGAGTGTTGGTGGTGTATTTTTATTGGTGTTGTTGGTGTTGGGGTTGTTAGTGTTGTTGGTATTATTCGTATTCATATTCAGATTATTACTGTTATTGATAATGATGGTATTATTATTATGAATGTTATTATTATTATCATTATCATTATCATTATCATTATAATCACTATCATTATCATCATTGCAACCATTATTATTACTATCATCACCACCACCATCATCATCACCATCACCATCACCATTACCATCGCCATCATTATCACCATCATCATCATCACCACCATGATCATCACCATCATCATCTTCATCATCATCACCATCATCATAATCATCATCACCACCACCACCACCATCATCATTACCACCACCATCATCATCATCATCATCATCATCATCATCATCATCACCACCATTCCCATCATCATCATCACCATCCCCATCATCATCACCATCATCATCATCATTATCACCACCATCATCACCATAACCATCATCATCAAGACCCGCATTCATGCCAAAAACCTCGTTGCATGACTGACACGAGACTTAACATGCAAGGCATGGCAGACACGATCTGCTACGTGTCCCATATATGACTAAAGACTGACATGTGGCACGGCGCTAAGGCAGACGTGCAGATGTGACTGACATGCGAGATATGACATACTTATGACAGGAGTGACAACAGTGACACCTTATGCACTACTGATGGTTTGAAACGCAGGCGGTTTGTCATGCAGGCCATGCAGGGGGGTCTGTCCTGTGTGACTGATATGTACAAGATTAACATGTTGTGCAGGCTGTCATGAAATGTATGACTGACATGTGATCTTGTGAGAACTTGTAGATCGGGATGACAATGTTTTTTATTATTATTATTATTTTTTAGTAATTTGATTTATATTTTCGTAAATATACGTTTTTTTTAGTAATTTGATTTATATTTGAGTAAATATACGTTTTTTTCTATTAATTTGATTTATATTTGAGTAAATATACGTTTTTTTAAGATTAATTTGATTTATATTTTAGTAAATATATATTTTTTTGTCGATTCAGTTTAAGTCAGTATTATTCAGATTAAAAAAAAACAAACTTATAAAGACATGAATTTGATTTTAAAGAATCGAAATAGCAACGACTTAATCGCCTTCGCTTTCGACTTTTTTAAAAATTAATTAATTTATTTTTCTAAATTGAACAAATTGTAATTATCTCTCTAATTACGACCACACTTGCCTCCGTCCACAGTTCCCAGCTGCGCGTGAAGCGTGTTAATATGAAGCGTGAAGCACTTAACTTACGGTGCGTTGTATAATGAGCACGAGCGCCTTAGGAGTGCCCCCTACCCCCCACCCCTTCTACCTATCCCCTCACCCCTTCAACCTATCCCCTCACCCCTTCAACCTATCCCCTCACCACTTCAACCTATCCCCTCACCCCATCCCCCACCCCATCCCCTACCCCTTCAACCTATCCCCTCACCCCATTCCTTACCCCCTACCCCTATACCCCATACCCCATCCTCCAACCCCTTCACCCACCCCACTCCCTATCCTATCCTCTCACCCCATCCCCTACCCCATCAACCTATACCCCAACCCCATCCCCCATCCTCTAACCCCCACCCTCACCCTTACCCACCCCATCCCCTACCCCCTACCCCTATACCCCATCCCCCATCCTCCAACCCCTTCACCCACCCCACTCCCTATCCTATCCCCTCACCCCATCCCCTACCCCATCAACCTATACCCCAACCCCATCCCCCATCCTCTAACCCCCACCCTCACCCTTACCCACCCCATCCCCTACCCCCTACCCCTATACCCCATCCCCCATCCCCCATCCTCCAACCCCCTCACCCACCCCACTCCCTATCCTATCCTCTCACCCCATCCCCTACCCCATCAACCTATACCCCAACCCCATCCCCCATCCTCTAACCCCCACCCTCACCCTTACCCACCCCCCCATCCACTACCCCCTCACCCCACTCCCTACCCCTCATCCCATCCCCTACCCCCCACACCCACCCACCCACCCACCCCCATCCTTAGTGGGTCATCACGGGCAGTTCGAAGGCGTACAATACTCGGGGCCAGAAACACCACAGGGTTTTATAGATACCGGCTAAGGGGGGAGGGGAGGGGAGGGGAGGGGAGGGAAGGGGGAGGGGGTTGAAGCTACACCCGCCGACGGTAATAAAATGTGTTATTTACCTGTGCGGGTTCTTCTTGTGGGGATCCAGTGAGGTCTTGTGGACAGATGCAGCCCAGCCCCTCTCCGCCCCCCCCCCAGGCCCCTTTCCCCTCTCCCCTCTCCCCTCCTCCCAGCCCCTCTCCCTCTCCCTCTCCCCCTCTACCTCACCCCTCCTCCCCGCTCCTCACCCCTCTCCCTCCCCGCCCCTCTCCCCCTCTCCCCCCCCTCCTCACCCCTCTCCCCTCCTCCCCGCCCCTCTCCCCTCCTCCCCGCTCCTCACTCCTCTTCCCCTCTCCTCACTCCTCCTCCCCTCCTCCTCTTCCCCCCCTTTTTTTGGTTCTTTCGTCTTTTTACTATCAAGAACATTGAACTTACAGGCTAAGGGGATAACCCCGTCCCTCGAATCCACACTCCATATTCCCGCTTCACTCTGTCACGAAATTCGAAATCGCAAGTTAAACAAAAATACTCAAGAAGTTCTTCGTTAAGTAGCCATCACGGTAGAGATGAAAGGGAAAGGAGTAGTAAGATCGTCCCTTAGATTCCGTCGGTGAAGCCATGAATGAGATCGTAGGAAACCCAAGGAAGCAGAAGAACCGGGAGTGCAGACATTTAAGGCTTCGAACTCGGGATACGAAGCTCCAGTACACGTGAAACATTTAGGGTCGAGATTCTGGTATTCCTCCGCCTTTCCCCGCCTCGTTTAGGGACTGGGAGTAATGGTGGTCCTTTTGTGAGGGATATGTTTGATGAATACACATACATAGACACACGTGCACACGCACACTCACGCGCACACGTACACGCACACACACACACACACACACACACACACACATACACACACACACACACACACACACATACACACACACACACACACGGAACCCCCCCCCCCACACACACACACACACATTTCTACCACTCTCCCTCACCCCCGTTTATGCCTAAGCATACACATCGCAGAGGACAGTGACCGGAGATTCTTTATATACATATTAAAGAAAAAAGAAAAAAAAGAAAGAAAGAGAAAAAATACATTAAGGAAAAGCTCATGTGACAGCATGACTTGGCGAGGTGACCATATGTTGCGTAACACGGCTTGCGGACGGCAGGACGCATGACAGCTCGTATGACAGCTCGTATGACAAGTCCTATTTGACAGGTTATGGTTGGGTCGCGTTGGGTATGGATGCCGTCATGCAAGATTGAAGGGAATTAAATGATTGCCTTTCGTCCTCGCGAAATTCCTGAAATTCTCGTTCGAGTCGAATTCCTGAAATTCTTTCTTGGGATGTTTATTTATGGGCGTGTCTTGGTTGGTTTTCATTCATTAATTAAGGGCGAGTCGTGACTTCCTTGTGGATTAGGAATGAATTGATGTCGTGTAGTGGATGTCGTCGGCTTGGGAGGTACGTGGTTTGGGGGGTACGTGACTTGGGAGGTACGTGGTTTGGGAGGTTCGTGGCTTTGGGAGGTTCGTGGTTTGGGAGGTTCGTGGTTTGGGAGGTACGTGGATTGGGAGGTACGTGGCTTGGGGTGTACGTGGTTTGGGAGGTACGTGGTTTGGGAGGTACGTGGCTTGGGAGGTACGTGGTTTGGGGGGTACGTGGTTTGGGAGGTACGTGGTTTGGGAGGTACGTGGCTTTGGGAGGTACGTGGTTTGGGAGGTACGTGGCTTTGGGGGGTACGTGGTTTGGGAGGTACGTGGTTTGGGGGGTACGTGGTTTGGGAGGTACGTGGTTTGGGAGGTACGTGGTTTGGGAGGTACGTGGTTTGGGGGGTACGTGGTTTGGGAGGTACGTGGTTTGGGAGGTACGTGGTTTGGGGGGTACGTGGTTTGGGAGGTACGTGGTTTGGGAGGTACGTGGTTTGGGGGGTACGTGGTTTGGGAGGTACGTGGTTTGGGAGGTACGTGGTTTGGGGGGTACGTGGTTTGGGAGGTACGTGGTTTGGGAGGTACGTGGTTTGGGGGGTACGTGGTTTGGGAGGTACGTGGTTTGGGAGGTACGTGGTTTGGGGGGTACGTGGTTTGGGGGGTACGTGGTTTGGGAGGTACGTGGTTTGGGGGGTACGTGGTTTGGGAGGTACATGGCTTGGGAGGTACGTAGCTTAGGAGATACATGTCTTGAGAGATACATAACTTGAGGGATGTATAACTTGAGAGATACATAGTTTGAGAGATACATTGCTTAGGAGGTACATGTCTTCAGAGATACATAGCTTGAGATACAAATAGTTTAAGAGATACATTGCTTGGGAGTTACATAGCTTCGGGGATACATGACTTGAGAGACACATGACTGGATGGATACATAGCCTTAGAGATACATACCCAGCAAAGTCGGTGCCACTTTTAAGCGAGTGTGCTAGGCACCGTGTCGTAACCCATGTGGCCATCCACCAGCATCATATGTGGGACGAGGATAAAGTATGTGGTGTTCTCACGACCTGCTGTTAAGAGGGACATGTTGGGTAATTCAGAGCATGATTAGGGAACGAGTAGAGAGACACATGACCATTGTGCATGACGTAATGCCTCAGCAGGCGAAGAAGAAGTGTCAAGGTAGATGACAGGGGTGTTTGAATGACATTAAGTTTATATTAAACATCGATAGGAAGATCGGTGAGTCCCTGGCAGGGTGGATGAGGCGGAAGAGTATTGTGGAAGTGGAGTGGACGACGACGTGTTGCGGCGGACGGAGGTAGGTGGCAGGGGAGGGGAGACGTGTAGTGGGGAAGTGTGGCAGGCGCGGGTGGTTTGGGGGGGGGGAGGGGGCATTCCCGCGGAAGGGCAGTGGCAGAGATATGGGAACATGCACGGTATTGCAAGGCAGGTGTTGTGGCAAAGGGTTGTCGAAATTGGGGACACTGCAGCAGGGGAGGGGAGTATGGCAGGGGCTACTACAATAGGGGAGGAGAGTATGGCAGGGGCTACTACAGTAGGGGAGGGGAGTATGGCAGGGAAAGGGAGTATGACAGAGGGTACTGCAGCAGGGGAGGGAAATATGCCAGGGGGATACTGCAGCAGGGGAGGGGAGTATAACGGAGGGCACTGTAGCAGGGGAGGGGAGTATGACAGAGGGTTACTGTAATAGGGGAGGGGAATATGACAGGGGAGACACTGTCGCAGAGAGACAAAAGCAGAGGGAAGGAAGAGGGCACACACTTGCCCAGCAGGGGAGGTGTTGCCGCAGAAGGCCGTGTTGAAGCGGAGGGGGGTGGGGGGTGGAGAGGTGGGGAGAGGCACTGCAGTAGGGGAGGGGGGAGGGGAAGACCGACAGGGGACACTGGCGCAGAGAGGCAGTGGCAGAGGGAAGGGGGGCACGCATGGCGGAGGTGGTGGTGGCGAGTGATATTAAAGTGGTGTTACGGAGCGGCGGCAGCGGTAGCGGCAACGGCACCGGCGGAGGAGGAGGAGGGCGGAGGGTGGAGGGTGGAGGGCGGGCGGAGGGTGGAGGGTGGCAGTCAGGTTGGCTCGGTCACTGCTGCGTTCATTGCCAGGTTTTTGTGGGTCACATTTCGGCGGCGTTTATTTTGCTCTCTTTATTTCGTCCGCGGCGGAATTACGTTTTCTTTCGTGGGTGAATTCTCTTTTCTTTCGTGGCGGAATTCTCTCTTCTTTCGTGGCGGAATTGTCTCTTCTTTCGTGGCGGAATTCTCTCTTCTTTCGTGGCGGAATTCTCTCTTCTTTCGTGGCGGAATTCTCTCTTCTTTCGTGGCGGAATTCTCTCTTCTTTCGTGGCGGAATTGTCTCTTCTTTCGTGGCGGAATTCTCTATTCTTTCGTGGCGGAATTTTTTTTCTTTTCTTTACGTACATTTAAATATTACAAGACAGATTGCTTGATTAATTTTATTTTATATTTAATGTTTCATTTTAGTATATATTGTACAAATACGTCAAGAAAGATTGAATGATGTTTATATTAAATTCTAAAATATTGAAATATTTTAGAATATAGGTCATATTTTTTGCATTAAAGTTTCTAATACTACAAGCCATTTTTTTTTTCTCTTTTGAAAAGGAATATTATTTTAGTTCAAGAAAGACAGACTGAGGTCGTGATGAACCTCCCGATAAAGACACACACAACACAGAATACACTTGCATGCAGTTTATGCTTGTATGTAGTTTAGCAGTCCAGCGTGCACATGAAGGAAGAATTATGTTGCGATATGTGGAAGATTGAGTGATGTCCCATGTCGAAACGCATAAACACATACTCCCACATAACACGTCAAGGTTTTGCGAGTTTTTTTTCCCCCGCATGTTGGGGAGGGCGGGGTGAGGGGGGTGAGGGGTGAGGGGAGTGAGGGGGGGTGAGGGGTGTCGATCACGTCACTTTCAACGAAGAGTGCCTTTGCATAACGTATGTGATGCATCGACAGGTTCAAAGTCGTGGGAAAGATGCAAAGGTTAACATGTCATGACGTGTTGCAAGGCTCATTTCTCGGGCGCGTTTCTCCCTCGTACTTTTTTTTGGGTGGGTTTTTTATTAAAGTGTTTTTTTTATATTGCTTTTGCTTTTAAGATGGTGACTTTGTCTAAATCAATGTATATTTATTTTTTCGGTAGACTGAATTATTATTATTTTTTATCTTATTTATTAAGGTGATGTGCCTGTGTCTAAAACAATGGAGGTTTTCTGTTTTGGAGAAAGATAATTATATATATATATATATATATATATATATATAATTTTTTTTTTTTTTTTATTATTTTTTTTATAGGTGATTTTTTTTTTTTTTCTAAATAAGAAAAAGAACAAAAGGGGATTTGTTATCTTAGAACAAGGGACTTAAAATCAGATTTTTTTTTTAAATTAAAGTTAATTAGGTGAGAAACAGTGATTGCATTATCTTTGGATCAAATGAAGTAAATTCAGAACTTTTTTATTAAGATGCTTTAGATATATCTTTGAAAAAAAATAATAGTGGATTTTTTTCTTTCTAAATCAAAACATTTTTTTGATGAAGGGTAATTTCGATATGTCTTTGTTATTCTGGATCAATGGTCTTATTATCGGATCATCTTGACAATATATGATTGGTATGATTTTTTTTTTTTTTTTTTTTTTTTCTTACATTAATTTCAACTGCTAGGTAGGTGTGTTTTGCATCAGATTATTTGTGTTTGAATTGTTGTGTAGACATTTTGGATGATGTTCATGGTGATGTTAAATGATGAATGGCTGTTAGTCATTACCATCATCATTATTATCTTTATTATTATTATGAGTATTACCATTATCGTAATAGTCATTATCATTAAGAGCATTTCCATCATCGTAATGTTCATTATCATTATCATCATTATTATCACCACTATACGAAAATCATCATCATTATCACCACTACAACCAATACCATAATCATGAAGGTGGCACTACATCATTATCATCATTGCCATCAACATCATCATCACCATCAACATCATCATCATCATCACCACCACCATCACCAAACAAACTACCACCACCGCATTTGCCATCACCACACCAGGACCTACTCTCTGGCATCACCATCAAAACCCTACTAATGATGACCACTGCTGTAGTAGACCATCCAGGTTGCAGCCTCCCCCCTCCCCCTCCACCTCCACCTCCACCTCCACCTCCACCTCCACCTCCACCTCCACCTCCACCTCCACCTCCACCTCCACCTCCTACTCGCTCACTCGCTCTCTCGCTCGCCAGCTGTTCCCGTCGCGTACCCGTTGCTGCAGTTTGGTTGTCTCCCCTCGCCTCCCCTCGATTGACCCTCGCCTCTTCTTTTCTTTTCCTCTCCTTCGTCTGCCCTTTCATCTCTTCTTTTCTTTTCCTTTCCTTCGTCTGCCCTCTCGCCTCTTCTTTCCTCGACTGCTCCCTCTCCTTTCTTATTTTCTGTCTCTCCTCTTCTTTGTGTGGCCCCTCGCCTCCTCTCCTTCTTTCCTGAACTGCCCTTTCATCTTTCCTTAGACTGGTCTCTCTTTTCCTCTCCTCTTCTCTCCTTGACTGGCCTCGCCTCTTCTCTTCTCTTCTCTTCTCTTCTCTTCTAGACTGCCCTCTCTCCTCCCCTCTCCTCGCCTCTCCTCTTCTCGCTCGCTTCTGCTCGACTGCCCTCTCCTCCCCTCGACGTTGCCTCTCCTCTTCTTCCTTCGACAACCTTCTTCCCCCTCCCCTCACCTCGCCTCTCCTCCCTCCTCCCCCCTCCCTTCCCCTCTCATCCCCTCTCTTCTCTCCCCTTCCCCTCGCCTCCCCACGCAACAGTCACGTTCCCCTCTCCTCTCCCCTTCCCCTCCCCCCTCCCTTCCCCTCTTCTCTCCTCTTCCCCTCTCTCCCCCCTCCCTATCCCTCTTCTCTCCCCTTCCCCTCTCCTCCCCGCCTCCCCTCTCTTCCCCCTCCCTATCCCTCTCCTCTCTCCTGTCCCCTTCCCCTCTCCTCCCCCCTCCCCTCTCTTCTCCCTCCCTATCCCTCTCCTCTCCCCTTCCCCTCTCTTCCCCTCTTCTCTCCTCCCTCCTCCCCCCTCCCTTCCCCTCTCTTCCCCTCTTCTCTCCTCCCTCCTCCCCCCTCCCTTCCCCTCTCTTCTCCCCTTCCCCTCTCTTCCCCTCTTCTCTCCTCCCTCCTCCCCCCTCCCTTCCCCTCTCCTCTCCCCTTCCCCTCTTCTCTCCCCTTCCTCTCTTCTCTCCCCTTCCTCTCTTCTCTCCCCTTCCCCTCACCTCCCCCCTCCCTTCCCCTCTCCTCACCTCGCCTCTCTCCTTCCCCTCTCCTCCCTTCCCCTCTCCTCCCTTCCCCTCTCTTCCCCTCGCCTCCCCACGCAACAGTCACGTTCCCATTCCGGCTTGGCCGCTCGGCGCTTCTCTCACCTTGTAGAGAACGAGAGACGGAAGAGGGGAAATGATGAAGGAATAAGGAATGATGGATAAGGCACAAGGGATAATGAACAAAATCATTTTATTACATACTAAGGTGCAATGTACTGATGAACAAGGCACAGGGAATAATGAAGAATGCGCAAGGGATTCTGAACAAGATTCATTGTATGATTAAGAAGGCACCGTGTACAATGAACACACTGCATGATTTAAAAAGGAATATTGTACAATGAACAGGGCACAATAGATAATGAATAAGACACTGTACAATTAGCAAGACAGTGTACAACGAACTAAGCACAATATACAGCGAACAAGAGCACAGTGTACAGTGAACAGCACAGAAGACACAAGTCACATAACAAACAGAACACCGACCAAGAAACAAGGCACAAGGAACATGACTCAGTGAACATAAAACCACAAGGACACACAAGCACAACGACCAATCAATCAACAAGCAAACAACAACAACAAGAAAGCCACCATGCACAATGAACAATGAAAATCGACCAACAAGCTCTCCCCGTTCATAAATTGAACTCTTGTTACGTTCACCGCTTCGGCCACGGTGCGGGGCGAGGGGCTTGGTACGGAGTGGCGAGTTCTCTTCCCTTCCCTTCCCTTCCCTTCCCTTTCCTTTTCCTTTCCTTTCCTTTCCTTCCTTTCCTTCCTTTCCTTTCCCTTCCCTTCCTTTCTTTTCCCTTCCCTCCCCTTCCCTTCCTTTCCCTTCCCATCCCTTCCCTTTCCTTCTTCCCTTCCCTTCCCTTCCCTTCCCTTCCTTTCCCTTCCCATCCCTTCCCTTTCCTTCTTCCCTCCCCTTCCCTTCCTTTCCCTTCCCCTCCCCTCCCTCCCCCTCCCTTCCCTTCCCTTCCCTTCCCTTCCCTTCCCTTCCCTTCCCTTCCCTTCCCTTCCCTTCCCTTCCCTTCCCTTCCCTTCCCTTCCCTTCCCTTCCCACGCCACCACCCAGTTATGATCGTGGATGAATTAGCGTAGGGGGAGGGCTTTTGTAATAAGTGTCCGGTAGTCATTTATTTTGGTTTTCTTAATGACGATTGCGAGTTATTTATGTGTGTTTTTTGTACATAATGTTTTCAGTTATTTTTCGTTTTTTTATTTATTTTTTAATTTCTTAAATTTATTATTATTATTATTATTATTATTATAATTATTATTATTATTATTATTATTATTATTATTATTATAATTATTATTATTATTATTAGGTTATTGTCGAGGGATTTTATTTTATTTTGTTTTCTAAAATTGGATTAGGATTTATTCATGTATGCGGTTTTGTTCTCACGGTTTCTGATTTTTTTTTTGTATGTGTGTTTTGTTTTTTCAGAAATAGTTTTGGAATTCATTGTTTTTTTTTTTTATATGCGATCAAGATTCATTAATGCATTATGGTTTTATTCACACGGTTTCAGTTTTTTTTCTTTTTCTGAATGGGACCAGATTTCATTAATGAATACGGTTTCATTCACAAGGTTTCAGTGTTGCTTTATGAATGAGATTAGGATTCATTCATGCACACCGCCTCATTTATAAGGTTTCAGTATTTTATGTCTTTTAATCGGATTAGATTCTGCTCATATTCGCGGCCTCGTAATTTTATTGTTTTATAAGTGAGATTAGATTAATTTATGGAAACGGATAAATGTTTTTTTTTTTTTTAATAAACTAGTTCTTACATAGATAGCGAGGCACTGTTACCTGAAAGAAATATTGGCTTTCCATAGTAATGTAAGATTAAGTTTTAACCTTCTAGAGGTAGGCCTATTTCTGGGCTAAATTTAAAGGAAGAGGTCTCTCTATTGAGGTCTATTGCTTGAAAGACAGACCTATCTACTGTAGTGCTAAAACTTGAAGGAACTAGGCCTATGTATTGCAGTTCTAGAACTTGAAGGAATAGACCTATGTATTGCAGTTCTAAAACTTGAAGGAATAGGCCTATGCATTGCAGTTCTAAAACTTGAAGGAATAGACCTATGCATTGCAGTTCTAAAACTTGAAGGAATGGGTCTATGTACTGCAGTGTTAAAACTTGAAGGAATAGGCCTATGTATTGCAGTTCTAAAACTCGAAGGAATAGGCCTATGTATTACAGTTCTAAAACTTGAAGGAGGAGGCCTATGTATTGCAGTTCTAAAACTTGAAGGAGGAGGCCTATCTAATGGAGATTTAAAATTTGAAGGAATAGACCTATCTAATGGAGATTTAAAATTTGAAGGAATAGATCTATCTAATGGAGATTTAAAATTTGAAGGAATAGATCTATCTAATGGAGATTTAAAATTTGAAGGAATAGACCTATCTAATGGAGATTTAAAATTTGAAGGAATAGATCTATCTAATGGAGATTTAAAATTTGAAGGAATAGATCTATCTAATGGAGATTTAAAATTTGAAGGAATAGACCTATCTAATGGGATTTAAAATTTGAAGGAATAGACCTATCTGATGGAGATTTAAAATTTGAAGGAATAGATCTATCTAATGGAGATTTAAAATTTGAAGGAATAGACCTATCTAATGGGATTTAAATTTTGAAGGAATAGACCTATCTAATGGAGATTTAAAATTTGAAGGAATAGATCTATCTAATGGAGATTTAAAATTTGAAGGAATAGACCTATCTAATGGGATTTAAAATTTGAAGGAATAGACCTATCTGATGGAGATTTAAAATTTGAAATAGTAGGCCTATCTAATGAGATTTAAAATTTGAAGGCAGCCCTTTCTATTGCAGTTTTAAAGATTGTAGGCACAGGCTCATCTAAGTTCAAAACCCTGAAGGAATAGGCCTATCGCACTAAAAAAAAAAAAAAAAAAAAAAAACTTGAACCAACAAGCAATAACCCAAGGAAAAAAGAGATCTTACTTGTCCCAATAGCAATTAAGGAAAAGTTAACAGAGAAAGAAGGAAAAGAAAAGAATAAAGCAGCAGGAAAATTAAAGTGCAAAGTTAAGTGGGGAAAAGAGTTCTAAGTTGGCAGATTTTTAAGGTCGAATTCATGTCTCTGAGGATTTTTTTTTTTTTTTTTTTTTTTTTTTTTTTTTTTTTTTTTTTTTTTTTTTTTTTTAGCAACTTGGAATTGGAAAAAGTGAGAATTTGAGTTAGAGTGCGGGTGAGAATGAGGCTGGGATTGAGATTGAGAATGAGAGTGATAGTGAGAGTGAGAATGAGAATGAGGCTGGGATTGAGAATGAGAGTGAGAGTGAGATTGAGATTGAGATCGGGATTGAGAATGAGAGTGAGAGTGAGGATGAGGCTGGGATTGAGAGTGAGAATGAGATTGAGAGTGAGAGTGAGAATGAGACTGGGAATGGGAATGAGAATGGGAATGAGAATGAAAGTGAGATCGGGATTGAGAATGAGAGTGAAAGTCTGAGTGAGAATGAGAATGAGAGTCAGAATCAGAGTCAGAGTCAGAGTGAAAGTGAGAGTAAGAGTAAGAGTAAGAGTCAGAGTGCGAATATGAGTATGAATGCGAGTGAGACCAGTATCTAGTTACAACACTGAACGGGGGGGGGAGGGGCGATGAGTAAGTTAGCGGCATAAGATTTGAATATGAAAGGGGAAATATGATGTTTATGCATTGTAGTACGTGCTAGCGAGTGCTGGCTCGGTTACTAGCGCGGCATTTGAATTTGAAAAGGAATATTGATGTATCGTTATTGCATTCGGTACAAGTGCATAGGCGAGTAACGTAGATTTTGAATTATATTTTGAATTTTGAGTTTTGAGTGAGATGAAATTTCGAATGACATAAGATATATGGTATATGGATAAGTTGTATTTTTTATACAGTGGGTAAGGCTACCAGAGTTGTGTTTGGTTTAGAAAAAATATATAATGATTAGTAGTGTTTATTCCGCTCTATACCGTGAAAGTGAACAAACAGGATATGCATGGTGTATCGTTGTTGCACAGTTTCTACAAGGGAACAGGCCGACTTGCATGCAATATCCTCCCCTCCTCCCCCCCTTCCCCTCCCCCTTATCCCACCCTTAACCCTTCCCCTTATCCCACCCTTCTCCTCCCCCTTATCCCACCCTTCTCCTCCCCCTTATCCCCCCCTTCTCCTCCCCCTTATCCCACCCCTCTCCTCCCCCTTATCCCACCCTTAACCCTCCCCCTTATCCCACCCTTCTCCTCCCCCTTATCCCACCCTTCTCCTCCCCCTTATCCCACCCCTCTCCTCCCCCTTATCCCACCCTTAACCCTCCCCCTTATCCCACCCTTCTCCTCCCCCTTATCCCACCCTTCTCCCCCCCTTATCCCACCCTTCTCCTCCCCCTTATCCCACCCTTAACCCTCCCCCTTATCCCACCCTTCTCCTCCCCCTTATCCCACCCTTCTCCCCCCCTTATCCCACCCTTCTCCCCCCCTTATCCCACCCTTCTCCTCCCCCTTATCCCACCCTTCTCCTCCCCCTTATCCCACCCCTCTCCTCCCCCTTACCCCACCCTTCTCCTCCCCCTTATCCCACCCTTAACTCTTCCCCTTATCCCACCCTTAACCCTTCCCCCATTAACCATCCCTTATATTATATTTTATTATATTATATGTAGGATATTACCCATCCGCCAACGACACCACTATCACAGCATCATCAACATCATCATGTTAATTTGCGTATGTGTGATCACGCGCTCATAAGCCCAAGAAATGCTAATTACCGCTACACCATATCTTAAAATACCGCTCAGTGCTACACCATATCCTAAGATACCACTCAGCGCTACACCATATCCTAAAATACCGCTCAGTGCTACACCATAACCTAAAATACCTCTCAGTGCTACACCATATCCTAAGATACCACTCAGCACTACACCATATCCTAAGATATCACTCAGCGCTACACCATATCCTAAGATACCGCTCAGCGCTACACCATATCCTAAAATACCACTCAGCGCTACACCATATCCTAAAATACCGCTCACTACTACACCATACCACCCGTGCAACACTCCACATCACCCGTGCAATGAGCAAATACACCCGTGCAACGAAAGCCCCTCGACACGACCGTGGGTGTACCGGGATGCACGTTGATTGAATGCATGGGATTCTACTGCTTTCCCGGGACTCACCCTCGCCCTGTGTGTGTGTGGGTGTGTGTGTGTGGGTGTGTGTGTGTGTGTGTGTGTGTGGGTGTGGGTGTGTGTGTGTGTGAGTGTGCCTTTAAGGATGATAAGGGTGAAGGATAGGGGTGGGGAAGGGGGAGGGGAAGTGTGGGATAAGGGGGAGAAATGATGGGGGAAGTAAAAGAGAATGGGGATAGGAAGAGGGAGGGAGGGAGAGAAAGGAGGGAAGGGTGGGATAGGATAAGGGGGAGGGGGGAAGGGTAGGATAGAGGGAAGGGGGAGGGGAAAGGTGGGATAAAGGAGGGGGGAAGGGTGGGATAAGGGGGAAGGATGGGGGTTAAGGAGGAGGAAAGGGTGGGATAAGTGAAGAGGAAGGGTAGGATAAGGGAAGGGGGAAGGGTAGGATGGGGGTCGGATAACATAGGAAAGTGATATATGAATGATAATGGATGATAATATAATAATGATGATGATGAGGATGATTAGCATGATATCAGTGATGGCAGTGATATCAATAATGCTAATGATAATGTGAGATTATTATTATATAAGACATGATGACAATATAATACATGATATAAAGATATCGTAACAAAACGATATCAGATATAAAGATACAATTAATAATCAAAATTCTAAAAAAAACACGAGCAGTATTGCATCAACCTGAACACACTGTTGCACCAAGCGTGGAAAACCCCCGCTGTTGATTCAAGGCAATATCAGTTGCAGACACACACCCTCTTGGTCGACTTGTACTCCTCAGCAATGAAGTCAAGGGTGTATATATATATATTTTTATCTTCATACAAATATCGCAAGATTCGTTTTACGTGTGATAAGAGAGGTCGAATATCTCTATAGTTTTTCTTCGTATTTGTACCGTTTTTTTGTTTTTTCGATGTTGATGTACCTTTTTTTTATTTTTTTTCGATGTTGATGTACCCTTTTTTTTATTTTTTTTCGATGTTGATTCGACCATTATTTGATGTGTTTGATTTCTCGCACTTTGGGTTATTGGCGAGACAGGCCACAGGTCACAGGTCTCGCTAAATCTTAATCTCTCGCGATTTTATCGTATGTCTTGGTAGGGGGTGAGGCTAAGATCCCGAAAATTTTCATGTTATTTTATTTTTTCTCGAATGCGATTTAATGTTTGTTAATTGGGTCGTCTTGCGTGCGATCGCTCGTTATCGGGATCTCGTTATAGATCGCGAGACTCGCCACGAGTGGACTTACTTACGTAATCTCAACGTGAACTAGATCAGCTATCCGCCTCTTACAAGAATTTCTTTCCTTTGCTGTAAGAAGTGTTAGATATTTTTGTATTGTCTAGTTTTTTTGTTGGTGTATTTCGTCGTATCTTGTATATACTTTTTTATTTATTTATTCAATTTTGTATTTAATCTGTGTTAGTTTTTTTTGTATTGTCTCCTAGACTGTTTACTCCTAGGTTTCCCTGTGTCTACTTCACTCCTAGATATCCTTGTGTCTACTTTACTCCTAGATTTCCCTGTGTCTACTCTACTCCTAAATTTCCCTGTGTCTACTTCACTCCCAGATATCCCTGTGTCTACTTTCCTCCTAGATATCCTTGCGTCTACTCCCTGCTAGATATCTTATAGAATCCTTGCTAGGCGCTCTTTGATATGTTCTCTTATATTTTCCTGCGAGTATTCCCCTGCAGGTCCTTTTCTATCTTCTCCCTGTCAGATATTCCTGTATATTCTCCCTGTCAGAGAGGGAGAGGGAGAGAGAGGGGGAGGGAGAGGGAGGGGGATAGGTAGAGGGAGGAGGATAGGTAGTAGGAGGGGGAGGGGGATAGGTAGAGGGAGGAGGAGAGAGAGAGAGAGAGAGAGAGAGAGAGAGAGTGTGTGTGTGTATGTGTGAGTAAGTGAATGAGTGAATGAATGAATGAATGAGTAAGTGAGCGAGAGAGGGAGAGACACGTCCTTGTACCTACTCCCAGTCGGAGTATCCTGCCCTGGAGTATCACCCTGCAACATGCCAAGGCTCTATTGCCGTTGCAGTTGAAATGCTCATTCCGGTGCGCCTGCCACGCCCATATATGCTCTTTGTGTTTGTTTCTGCAATGGGCGGCGGCATCTCGTCGGGTTTCTTTCCTTCTATTATAGATGTTGCATTTAGTGTTGGTTTTGTTATCATATGTAGAAACGGACATTATTGTATCCCCACACTCAAAAAAGAAAAGAAAAAAAAGCCAAAGAACAAAAACAACAAACACAAACAAACACAAATACCCATACATCGACACCGACACAAACACAGAAACAAATTAAGATAGAAACACATCCACATCGACACAGAAACACAAATACAGATAAGAACAGACAAACACACCCACACACACAAGCACACGGAAACAAACAAAAATACAAACAGACAAATACACCCACACACACACAAGCACACGGAAATAAAACACAGATACAAACAAACAAATACACCCATACACACAGAAGCACACGGAAACAAAACACAGATACAACCAACCAAACAAACAAACACACCCACAAACACGCAAGCACGCAGAAACAAACACAGATACAACCAAATAAACACACCGAAGCACAAACAACAAACAAACAAAACAAAACAAACACACCAAAATTCTTATCATAAGAATCAAGTACATTTTATTCCCCTCGTTAGTCTCCTTGTCGGTTTGACTTTAGGAAGAGAAAGGGGGAGAAATGATGGGGGGGAGTAAAAGAGAATGGGGATAGGAAGAGGGAGGGAGGGAGAGAAAGGGGAGGAGGAGGAGAAGAAGAGATTTAAGAAAGAGGGGAGATAGAAGGAAGTGGTTATGGATTTAGGACACACGCTCTTGCGCATGTGCATATGGAGGTCTGCACGAACGCACTGACTGACTGCCCGACTGACTGACTGTCCGACTAACTGACTGACTGACTGACTGCATGTCAACTGGCTGATTGACTGACTGACTGACTGCTTGTCGACTGGCTGATTGACTGACTGCATGTCGACTGACTGACTGAATGCATGTCGACTGACTGATTGGATGGCAGATTGACTGTCCGACTGTGAATGACTTACCGACCGACTGACAAACCTACTGACTAACAGACTGACTCACCTACCCACCCACCCATCTACCCTCCCACCCACCTACCCACCCATCCACCCCTCCCTCACACAAATAAAAGCACATATGTACAAGCAAACCCTCCTCCCCTCTCCTCTCCTTTCCTCTCCTCTCCCCTCCTCTTCTCTTCTCTTCTCTTCTCTTCTCTCCTCTTCTTTCCTCTCCTCTCCACCCCTCCCCTCCCCTCCCCTCCCCTCCTCCCCTCCTTTCCCCTCCCCTTTCCTCCCCTCCCCTCTCCTCTCCTCTCCTCTCCTCTCCTCCCCTCTTCTCCCCTCCTCTCTCCTCTCCTCTCCTCCCCTCCCCTCCCCTCTCCTCCATTCCCCTCCTCCCCTCCCCTCCCCTCCCCTCTCCTCCCCTCCTCTCCCCTCTCCTCCCCTCCCCACTTAACATTTCACTCCCTCAGAAAACGTTTATCATTCCTACAGCGAGATGAGCCGGCGAGAAATCAGTATTGGGTTTCTCAAAACGTTTTATTTTTTTTTGTATTTTATTCTTCTTCTTTTATTATTATTCTGGCGTTAAACTGAGATGTTCTTGTAATGAAGGGAGAGGCTGTCTGTCATCTTTTGTATCGCTGTTGCCTCAGCTGTCTTTCGTCTCGTCTATGTGTGATGCCTCTCTTTCAAAAGCACGCCATTAGCAATGCGTGGGGATTAGCGAAACAAACTGAAGCATTGTTATACGTTTTTTTTTTTTTTTAAGATAATTCTTTATTTTTTCCCCAACTCGTTATAAGCCATTGTTGTCATCTTTCGTGAGTGAGTGTATCACGTTTTTTTTTTTTTTTTTTTTTTTTTTTTTTTTTTTTTTTTTAAGGTCGGGGCGATAGTGTATTGTGAATCTCTTGTTGTGGGCGTGAGAGGGTGTATGTCTGTGTTGTTAGTGTACGGGCGTTTTTTTTTTTTTTCCTTCGGGGTAGAGTTTCCCACCAAACAGACTACTATTGTTTGTTCCGTAACATCAGCATGCCTTGAACATTATTTTTGATTTTTGTTATGAATATAGCACAGTGTTTGTTGTGTGTTTCCCTTTGTGTGTTGGGGTTTATCCTATGTGTTTACTCTTGTTTATGATGTCTCGTGTGTGTTTGTATGTGTGTTTGCGTTTTAGCTGTGTGTGCATGTGCTTTTTGTGTTTTATGCCTTCCATTACCTTCTTATCCTAATTCTCAATTAGCATAAGGGCCAGAATATAATGAGCTGTTTTTTTATTAATCCTGTCTAACGCCTAATTTTTAATGTGTCCTTTTTTATGATGAGATACGGTCGCAGCAAGAAAGGTTACAAAGGGACATGACTTTTCGAGTTGAGTTTGTCTCCTCATCAGCTGATTTGACTCGAAACGTCATGATTTTTTTTCTTCATTTTTTTTCATTTTCTAATTTGTCTTTTCGTTCTTGGATGTGCCCTCTCTGTTTTTTTTTTTCTGTGTTGTCTTGTACCCGGCGTACGTTTTGGTTGTTTCTTATGTATAGTTTACTTGGTCTCTCCTCTTTCTGCGTCTCCCTCCTCCCTCCTTCCTTTGCATCTCCCTCTGCCTCTTCCCTCTCCCTCATCCCTCTGCCTCCCCCTCTC
>BOPN01000112.1:65000-70000 GCA_017312705.2 Penaeus japonicus
TTCCTCCCTCCCTCCCTCCCTCCCTCTCTCCCTCCCTCCCTCTCTCCCTCCCTCCCTCCCTCCCTCCCTCTTCCTTCGCACTCAAAATCCGACTCCGGAGAAGCCATTGCTTGGGTGAGGAAGCAGAGAGGGAGGGCTGGGCTGAACCTGGCACTCGGAGGTGGAAGGAATTTTGTTTTGTTTTGTTTTGATGTTGTGTTGTGTTTTTTTTTTTTTATTTTTTTTAATATTGGTGTTTTTTTGTATTTTTGTCGTTGTTGTTTTGTTGATTGTGATTGTTGTTTTTATTATAATTTTGATTATTTTCGTTATTATTTTTGTTTTTATTGTTATTATTATCATTCCTCTTCCTCTTCTTCTTCCTCCTCTTCCCCCTCCCCCTCCCCCTCTTCTCTTTTCTTCTAGTTCTTGTTCTTGTTATTCTTGTTCGTCTTCTTCAGCAAGAAAGTTGCCACACCATCTATCGGGTTCAGAACCAAGGAACCATTCAGTCGTGCCCCTTCCCCCTCCCCCCTTCTCCCTCCCCCTCTCCATTTCCCTCCCCCTCCCCTTTCCCCCTCCCCCTCTCCATTTCCCTCCCCCTCCCCTTTCCCCCTCCCCCTCCCCTTTCACCCTTCTCCCTCTCTGCCCCCTCCCCATCTCTCTTCCCCTCCCCCTCCCCCCTCCCCCCTGTGAACAACCCACGGGGGAGAGCCCTCCTTAATGGGAAGGGGGAAGGACCATTCTGCGGGAAACGGTCATCTGCAGGAGGGGATCCGAGTCACAGTATAGGGGGGGGGGGGGGGAATCCTTGTGGTGGTGCCGGGGGTGGGGTGGTGGTAGGGGTGGGGGGGGTCCTGGGTTAGGGGTGAAAATAATGGTGGTGAGTGATGTGTGATGGTGGTGGGTGGTGATGATGGGAGATGGTGGTGGTAATGATGATGGTGACAATGATAATGGTGATGATAACGATAGTGATGATGGGTGATGATGATATTAATAATAATGATAATAATAATAAAGTACACGTGTACTTTACTTTATTATTATTGTTACTTTATTACTATTATTTATTATTATTACTTCATTATTATTATTACGTGTACACGTGTAAAGTACACCTCCCTCTCTCCTTTCCTCCATACCTGCTTCTCACCCATCTTGCCTCTCCCTGCCTCCCTCCCTCCCTCTCTCCTTTCACCCTCCTTCCCTCCCTCTCTCTCTCTCTCCTTTCCTCCATGTCTCCCTCTCGCCCATCTTCCCTTCCTCCCTCCTCCCACCCCCTCCTTCTCCCTATTTTTTCCTCCCTCTCACCCTCCCTCCCTTCCTCCCACCCCCACCCTCCCTTCCTCCTCCCTCTCTCCCTCCCTCCCACCCCCTCCCTCCCTCCCTCCCTCTCCTCCCTCCCTCTCCTCCCTCCCTCCCTCTCACCCTCCCTCCCTCCTTCCCTCCCTCTCACCCTCCCTCCCTCCCTCTCCCTCCCACCCTCCCTCCCTCCCTCCCTCCCTCCCTCCCCCCCTCCCTCTCCCTCCCTCCCCCTCCCTCCCTCCCTCCCTCCCTCCCTCCCCTCCCTCCCTCCCTCCCTCCCTCCCTCCCTCCCTCCCTTCCTCTCCCTCCCTCTCCCTCCCTCCCTCCCTCCTCCCCCTCCCTCCTCTCTCCTCCCTCCCTCCTCCCCCTCCCTCCCCTCCTTTTCCCTCCCTCTCCTCCCTCCCTCTCGCCCTCCCTCCTTTTCCCTCCCTCTCTCCCTCCCCCCTCCCTCCCTCCCTCCCCTCCCTCCCCCTCCCTCCCTCCCTCCCTCCCCTCCCTCCCTCCCTCCCTCCTTCTCCCTTCCTCCCACCTACTGAGTGAAAATCACCTGCAACATCCCCCCCCCCCCCGAAGGTCAAAGTGACAGCATGAAAATAGTCATCAATCAAAACCCAGTTGCAAGATAAGAGCCAAGCACACACACACACACACACGACAACATGGCAAGATATATGCGGCCACATGAAAGCCGATTTGCCGTCGGAGGGAAAGACCGGCATTAGGGCCATGAGGTAAATATGGCCATAAGGTAAAAGGAAGGGCATGTTGGGATGACGACGCGGAGGCGAAGCTTGGCTATGTTGCAAGGAAGGAAATACTCATGTTGCAAATGGGGATTGCATGATGTACGTTCGACTGATATCACGTGCCGTGTTCCCCGAATGCAATTGGATGTATCTGGTGTATTTAGCAAGTTTATAGAATGCCATTGAATGTATGTGGTGTATTTAGCAAGATTATAAAATGCAATTGAATGTATGTGGTGTATTTAGCAAGATTATAGAATGCAATTGGATGTATCTGGTGTATTTAGCAAGATTATAGAAGTATATGCAATAGCCGTTAGGTTGATTAACAGGGGATATATCAAGGTAGGCTTCAACTTGAAAGGGGGGGAGAGAGAGGGAGAGGGAGAGGGAGAGAGAGAGAGAGAGAGAGAGAGAGAGAGGGAGGAGGAGGAGGAGGAGGGAAGAGAGGAAGGAAGAGGAGGAGGAGAAGAAGGAGGAGGAGGAGGAAGAGGAGGGAAGGAGGGAGGAAGGGGGAGGGAGGGAGGAAGGGAGGGAGGGAAGGAAGGAAGGAAGGAAGGAGAGGGAGGGAGGAAGGAAGGAAGGGAGGGAGAAAGGGAGGAAGAGGAAAGAAAGAGGAGGAAGAAGAAAGAAGAGAAAGAGAGAGAGAGAGAGAGAGAGAGAGAGAGAGAGAGAGAGAGAGAGAGAGAGAGAGAGAGAGACAGGTATAGAGAGAGAGAGAGAGAAAAAAAAAAAAAAGAGATGCGGCCAGCAGGAGAGCGGAGAGGGACTAGATCACGGGGCGTGTCGAGGGGCGGTGGGTGTCTCGCCCTCGAGGAATTCCGTAACCTGACCATGACGTTCATCTTCGGGATCCTGCTGAGGGGCTCTCCTGCCTTTGACCTTCTTCTTCTTCTTCTTCTTGTACGTTCGTTTACGTTCATTCACTCAGAACGTCTTCAGCGTCGTGGGTACGTCTGTCGTGGGTAGACGTACCTTGGTCAGAACGCGTGACCTGTGGGGGATTTTATGCATGTTATATTGGAACTAAGTAAGGATAGTGTGAATGGGAATGTATACATACATACACACGCACGCACACACACACGCGCACACTTTTCTGTATTCTCATATTTCATAGAATATAGGATTAGATAACCGGCACACACGCACACGCACACGCACACGCACACGCACACGCATACGCACACACACACACAGAGGTACTCTCCCTCGTGAAAACGTACCCGAGTGATGCGTACCTTTCGATCGATTATCTATCGATTGGTCATCCGCGGAACAACGGCATCAGACCAGACCATCAGACGCCTAAGCACAGCCGAGGAGGCACTGCATGAATAATCGACAATGCCATAACAACGTCGAGTCGCTTGCGGTTTACCGAGGGCAGGCTCCAGCGAGGGGCCCCGGAACGAGCGTATTTGAGCCGGGGCAGGCAGACCTCCTCGTTCCGTTACGTGATCAATCGACTTAACCCCTCTCGCTGGGGAAGACACTTTCGCACTGCTGCGTGTCCCTCCTGCGGCCGTCCCTCCCCCCGCTCCCTCCCCCCGCCCGCCCCCCTCTTTTCGCCAGAGCAGCATTCCTTTAACTAGCGATTACCTCTCAAGCATACCTCTCTTTTCCTCTCTTCCTCTCGGCACTTGTCGTCACGCGTCGTAGCTGCTGCACCTTGTCGTCGTCCGTCGATTGGTCGGTCGGTCGGTCGGTCGGTCGGTCGGTCCGGTCCGTCAGTCAGTCGAGCAAAGCTACCCCGAGAGGAGGCTGGAGAGGACGGGGTGGGGGTGGGGGGGCTCACGTCGGCGGGGGGAGAGTTCGCGACGTCCAGGGTACGTCTCGTCCGTCCGTCCGCCTGTTGCTACATGTCATGGCACTACAATGGCACTAGCATGTGTCATGAGTCATGAGCCCACGTGTGATGAACGGAACCACGGAGGACGTCGCTGGGTCTACCGTTTCGTCGCCGTGAGGAAGGCTCCAGCTCGGGCCACGTGTTTACGAATCAGTCTAGGTCTAACACCTGCATCTCCTCCACGCGGCTCTAACGCGTGTAGTCTCGAACGGCCTGAGCTGTAATCACACTTCATTTGAATATTCCCAGGACGCTCCGCTTAGTGGCTATTCCAGCTGGTTCCCTCCCGAGATGATACTTCTAGACGTCTCCCCCTCATTTGAATATTCCCAGGACGCTCCGCTTAGTGGCTAGTCCAGCTGGTTCCCTCCCGAGATGATACTTCTAGACGTCTCCCCCTCATTTGAATATTCCCAGGACGCTCCTCCGCTTGGTGGCTATTCCAGCTGGTTCCCTCCCGCGATGATACTTCTAGACGTCTCCCCCTCATTTGAATATTCCCAGGACGCTCCTCCGCTTGGTGGCTATTCCAGCTGGTTCCCGTGATGATAGTTCTAGACGTCTCCCCCTCATTTGAATATTCCCAGGACGCTCCTCCGCTTGGTGGCTATTCCAGCTGGTTCTCTCCCGCGATGATACTTCTAGACGTCTCCCCCTCATTTGAATATTCCCAGGACGCTCCTCCGCTTGGCTAGTCCAGCTGGTTCTAGACGTCTCCCTCATGGTGGCTGTTCCATCTGACTTTCCTCGGACGAGCCATCTGTCGCCACGTTGGGCCCCGCATGCTCTCTTGGCTGACACACCACCTGGATGCAACGTCTGGATGGTTGCTTTTGCTCCGCCCGACCAGCTGTTCACGTCGGATGTTGATGCTTTTGTTGTTGTTGTTGCTGTTGTTGATTCCTTGTCTCTGGATGCGTTGCTGATGAATACCCTCTCCTCTACCACCACTTTCTTGCTTCTTTCTTTTTCTTGACTTGTTTTATTAGTTTTGTTTTATCGTTTTGTTTCCCTGCTCCATTTCCTTCGCTTTATTTTCTTGTTTTATTTTCTTGCTACATCTTCCTATTTGATTACTCCACCGGCGAAGGCGTTCATGTATTTTCAGGGTCGCG
>BOPN01000112.1:85000-97500 GCA_017312705.2 Penaeus japonicus
GAGTGTGAGTGTGAGTGTGAGTGTGAGTGTGAGTGTGAGTGTGAGTGTGAGTGTGAGAGTGAGAGTGAGAGTGAGAGTGAGAGTGAGAGTGAGAGTGAGAGAGAGAGATGCGTGAAAGTGTCATGGTTGGAGGTACCGCTCGTTAGCTAAGGACGATGCCAGGCTAACATAGACTAATGTAAACATGTATGTGAGTTGCAAACAATGCGGGTATGTAAGTGCGTTTTCATGCCAGAATGAGGCACTCCTCATAGCTAAGGGGGAGGCTGGACTAACACAGACTAACGTGGAAATTGCGAGTGTGTGGGAAAATTTAGATGCCGAACTAACAGAAACTAACATGGAAGTATATTTAGATGCTAGAGTAAATCGAACTGGTAACAGTATTGAAGGTAATAATTATTCCAATGACTGTGACAGTTAGAGTAGCGGTGTTAATAAAGATATGGACATTAATGAAAGTAATGATAGTTGTAGCGGTGGTAATAATAGAAATGATTTTGATAATGAAAGCAAGAGTGGAATCTATATAGTATGTCTGTGTGTGAGAGTGAGTGCGTGAGTGAGTGAGTGAGTGTGTGTGTGAGTGTGAGAGTGAGGGAGTGAGTGAGTGAGTGTGTGTGTGTGTGAGTGTGAGAGTGAGGGAGTGAGTGAGTGAGTGAGTGTGTGTGTGTGTGTGTGTGTGTGTGTGTGTGTGTGTGTGTGTGTGTGTGTGTGTGTGTGTGTGTGTGTGTGTGTGTGTGTGTCTGTGTGTCTGTGTGTCTGTGTGTGTGTGTGTGTGTGTGTATGTATGTGTGTGTGTGTGTGTGATTGAGTGAGTGTGTGAATGAGTGTGAGTGTATGAGTGAGCGAGCGAGCGAGTGAGTGAGTGAGTGAGTGAGTGTGTCTTGAGAAATATGATACATGTTTTAGCTGATGTCTCGCTTGGCACTGAATCAATCATGGCAAATGATATGTTCATATTTACACATCTGATAAAATTGGGCTTCTTTGTGCTAACTAACATGCATGCTATTGGATATGTATGATTGATATACTCCATATATAATTAATCCTCCGTAATTGATTTTTTTTTCTTCAGAATTTACAGTATTTTTTTCATGACCCAACAATATCCAGCCCTCCGCCTTCCACCCCAAACCCCACCCCTACCCTCCACCTTCCACCCTCTACCCTCCACCCTCCACCCTCTACCATCTACCCCAACCCTCCACCCTCTACCTCCACCACCCCACCGTCTACCATCCACTCCCCAACCCTCCACCTCCACCCCCCACCGTCTACCGTCCACCGTCCACCCCCAACCCTCCACCGTCCACCCTCCACTCCCCACCCCCCCCACACTCCATCCTCTATCTCCACCTCCACCCTCCACCTCCACCTCCACCACCCCACCCTCTACCATCCACCGTCCACCCCCAATCCTCCACTCCCACCCCCACACTCCACCCTCTACCTCCACACTCCACCCTCTACCCCAACCCTGTACTCTCTATCCTCCACTCTCTACCCTCCACCCTCCATCCTCCACCCTCTGCCCTCCATCTTCCACCCTCTATTCTCTACCCTCCATCCTCTACCCTCCACCCTCTACCTTCCACCCTTCGTTCTCTACCCTCTACCCACCACCCTTTACCCTCCATCCTCTATCCTCCAACCTCCACTCTCCATTCTCTCCAACCCTCCACTCTCCACTCTCTATCCTCCACTCTCCATCCATCCTCCACCCCCATCCCCATCCCCCATCCCCCACACTCCACCCTCTACATCCACCCTATACCCTATATCCTCCACCTTCCACCCTCCACCCCCCACACTCCACCCCCCCACCCCCCACACTCCACCCTCCACCTCCACCACCCCACCGTCTACCATCCACCATCCACCCCCAATCCTCCACACTCCACCCTCTACCTCCACCCCTCCACCCTCTACATCCACCCTATACGCTCCACCCTCTACACTCCACCCTCCACTCCCACCCTCCACCCTCCACACTCCACCCTCTACCTCCACTCTCTTATCCCCCACCCTCCAAAGAGTGTGTAAACTAAAAAAAAAAAAAAAGTCTCTCTATGTTAAGTTCAGCGATTGCGTGGAGGATTATCACACAATCATGTCCAATCACTCTGTCCTCTCGGTGGAATAGCTAATCATAGAGGATTATTTCTGGCGGGATTGTTTGGAATGGAGGGAGGGAGAGAGGGGGAGGAGTAGAGGGATAGGGGGAAGGGGAGAGGGGGAGGGTGAGAGGGAGAGAAGGGGAGAGGGAGAGGGAGAGGGGGAGAGGGAGGGTGGGAGGGAGGGAGGGTGAGAGGGAGGAGGAAAGGGGGAAAGGGGGAGAGGGGGAGAAGGGGAAAAGGGTAGAGAGTGGGAGGGAGGGAGGGAGGGAGGGAGGGAGAGGAATGAATGAATGAAAGAAGGAAGGAAGAGAGGGAGAGAGAAGGCGAGAGAGAGCGAGATGGGGAGAGGAAGAGGAAGAGGAAGAGGGAAAAGGTGGGGGAGGGAGTGAGTGAAACAAAGTAGAAAGGGAGTAGAAAAGAGGAAGGAAGAGACAGGAGGAAAGATAAGAGATAGTATGAGAAAGAGATTGTGAGAGGTAGAGAAGGGAGAGAAGAGAGAGAGAGAAGAGAGAGAGAGAGAGAGAAAGAGAGAGAGAAAGATAATGTGAGAAGGAGAGAGAGATATGGTGTAAGAGAGAGAGAGAGAGAGAGAGAGAGAGAGAGAGAGAGAGAGAGAGAGAGAGAGAGAGAGAGAGAGAGAGAGAGAGAGAGAGAGAGAGAGAATAAAAAGGAGTGAAGAGTGAACAAGGGAAAGAGAGAACTAGAAAGATAGAGAAGGAGGAAGAAAGGAGGAAGACAAACCGTTGACCGTTGGTGTCGCCATCTGCCAAACCCTCAGATGGGAGATGGGGGGAGGAGGAGAGGGGAGGGGAGGGCGGGGGATGAGATCTTAGCTGCGTGTCATGCCTTTTCCCCTCCCCCTCCTCCCCCCTCCCTCTCCCCCTTCCTTCCCTCCCTCCTTCCTTCCTCGCCGTCCGTCCCCTTTCTCCCCCCTCCCTTACTTCTCCCTCCCTCCCTCCCTTCCTCCCTCCCTCCTTCCCTCCCTCCTTCCCCCCCTCCCTACCTTCCCTCCCTCCCTCCCTTCCCCCCTTCCCTCCTCCCCTTCCTTCCCCCCCTCGCCGTCCCCCCTCCTTCCCTCCCTCCCTCCCTCTCTCCCTCCTTCCCTCCCTCCTCGCCGTCCCCCATTCCCCCCATCCCTCCCTTCCCTCCCTCCCTCCCTCCTCTCCCTCCCTCCCTCCCTCCTCTCCGTCCCTCCCTCCTCTCCCTCCCTCCCTCCCTCCTCTCCGTCCCTCCCTCCTCTCCCTCCCTCCTTCCCTCGCCGTCCGTCTCCTCACCTGGGCGAGCGAGCATGCACAGGCACCTCGGCCAATCATTAGTGCCGGGTGACTGACTCATCAGGCGTGCGCCCTTGTTCACGGAACGACAGCAGCCCCGGCGCCCTGACCTCTAACTTGCGGGCGGGCGGGCGGGCGGGCGCTTGCACTCGCGTGTGCGAAGGGGCAGAAGCACGCAGACACGCACGCACGCACGTACTTGTTTGGTTAGGGTGTGTAGGTGTTTATGTATACTGTGGTATGTATGTATGTGTCTTGATCGATCGATGTGTGTATGTGTGATGTATATACGTTTACTTATTTATTCATTCATTCATTCATTCATTCATTCATTCATTCATTCATATATATTGATATATATATGTATATATAAATATATATTTGAATATATATATATATATATATATATATATATATATATATATATATATATATATATATACATATATATATATATATATATATATACATATATATATATATATATATATATATATATATATATATATATGGATATATATATAATATTTGGATATATATTTAATATTTATATACATATATATAATATATATATATATATATTTATCATATCATAAACATACGTCATGTATCTCCCTCTTTTCCAACCATGGTGAAATCGAGATCCTCTCCCGTGTCCCGTGTGAGAGAGCGAGGTGTCCTGAGTTCCCCTCCAAACTCCGTCCGAACTGTCAGCCAATGTATTCAGGCGATTCGTGAACGATTCGCGGTCGATTCGCGGACGATTCGTGTCACTTTCGTGTCACTTTCGTGTCACTTTCGTGCGGTGTTACTCTTTCGTAACGCTAATGTTATTTAGTTTTTTTTTTGTATGCGTGTGTTAGTTTCGTTTTATGTAATAGGTATGTCCTCCTCCTCCTCCTTCTTGATTTCCTGATCCCATTTCTTTGGACTGCAATTGCTCCTTCTTATCCCCCCTCCCCCCTACCTCCCTACGTCCCTCTTCCTTCGCCCCAATTTCTCCACTCAAACCGCGTCTCCTCCCCCTCCCCCTCCCCCTCCCCCTCCCCCTACCCTCCCCCCTCCTCGTCTTCCCTCTCTCAGCGCCCCCTCCCCCTCCCCCGCCCCCCTCCGCACGAACGGGGCTGGAGGTGGACGACCCTGAAAACCGTATTGATCCCCGAGTGCTCGTAGCCTCTCGGTTCAAGGCCAAGATGCTCATTCACGACGCCCGCACGCCCGTACACCCGCCCGTACGCCCGCCCGAATCGCCCTTGCTCTTCCTGTAGGGGGGTCGCTTAATTGGAGGAGAGGGGGGGGGGGTGAGAAAAGTCATGGTTGTCTGTCTTTCTGTTTCTTACTTCTTCTCTCCGTCTCCCTCTCCGTCTCTCTCTCCCTCTCCTTCTCCCTCTCCTTCTCCCTCTCCCTCTCCCTTCTCCTCTCCCCCTCCCTCCCCCTCTCCCTATCCCTTCTCCTCTCCCCCTCCCTCCTCCTTTCCCCTTTCCCTTTCCCTCTCCCTCTCCCTCTCCCTCTCCCTTCTCCTCTCCCCCTCCCTCCCCCTCTCCTTCTCCCTTTCCCTTTCCCTCTCTCTTTCCCTCCTAATCATGACGTCACAGTCGTTCTGACGTCATAGAGGATGCAAAAGAAGACACAAAAAACGGGGAGGGGGGGGGGGGGGGGGGGGGGGGGGCGAAGGGGCTTATCCGGGCTTGAGTGAGAAAGGGGGCAGGGAGCAGGGGAACATGATAGGATGGAGGCAGGGGATAGGGCAGGAGGCAAGATAGTAGGGAAGCAGGGGAGAGAGCAAGGGAGGGAGCAGGGGTGCAGGGGTGCAGGACAGGGAGCAGGGGAATAGGGTAGGAGGAGGGAGGTAGGACAGATGGGGGTTCAGGGGGTAGGACAGAAGGGGGCAGGGGGTAGGACAGAAGGGGGCAGGGGGTAGGGCAGGAGGGATGCAGGGGGTAGGACAGGAGGGGGCAGGAGGTAGGACAGAAGGGGGCAGGGGATAGGACAGGAGGGGGGCCAGGGGGTAGGGCAGAAGGAGGCAGGCGATAGGACAGAAGAGGGCAAGGGGTTGGACAGAAGGGGGCAGGGGGCAGGGATAGGGCAGGGCAGGGCAGGAGGTACATGAATACTTAACACGGGGGGGGGGGGGGGGCGAAACGCAAAGGGAACCGTGAAACATCTCCAAGGCCCCTAAAGACAACTCCTTGGTACTCCTTGAGGGGGTAAAAGGGTGGGTGGATGGGCGGGTGGGCGGGGTGGGGGTTAATGAGAGACCTTAAGGGAAGGTAGGCGGGGCATAAGGAGGGAGTGGGGAGTGGGAGGGGCCTTGACACTTCTCTCCTCCCCGCTCCCCCTCTCCCCCCTCTCCCCCTCTCCACCCCTTCAATGACCCACTCTCGGGCTCGCTGCATCGGCAGTGTTGCTCGCCGTAATCATTGATCGGACTTTGCAATATATTACGCGAGGATGGGGTGGAGGGGTGGAGGGTGGAGGGGTGGAGGGTGGAGGGGTGGAGGGGGAAGGAGGGGTGGAGGGTGGAGGATGGAGGGTGGAGGAGGAAGGGGTAGAGGGTGAAGGGTGGAGGAGGAAGGGTGGAGGGTGGAGGGGTAGAGGAGGAAGGGGGATGGAAGGGTGGAGGAGGGTGGAGGGGTGGAGGATGAAGGGGGAGTGGAGGGTGGAGGGGTGGAGGGTGGAGGGGTGGAGGAGGAAGGGAAAGGGGGAGGATGGAGGGGTGGAGGAGGAAGGGGTGGAGGGGTGGAGAGTGGAGGGTGGAGGAGGAAGGGGGATGGAAGGGTGGAGGAGGAAGGAGAGAGGAGGATAGAGGGTAAGAGTGGAACGTGGAGGATGGAGGGTAAAAGGTAGGGGGTGGAAGGGAGGAGGGTTGGGGGTGGAGGGAGGAGAGTACAAGTCGGCGTTCAAGTTCGTTAATGACCGAGCATCGATCGATGTCGCGAGGACTGCCGGTCGTGGGCGTGCTTGCGAGTGACCCTTACGCACGCACACGCCCGGGAAAATACGCTTGTATACGCACTAAGTACGATTACACACGCGTTTACTCGCTCGGGTACACACACGCGCTTGCTCGTTCCATTCAGTCATTCATTTAGGCGGATGAATGAATGTATGGGTGAATACACTTGTATACGCAGAAGTACGGGTACTTGCGCGCGTACAAGCTCAGTCACGCACTCACTTGCTCATTCGCTCTCTCTCACATACTCCCATACTCCCATACACCCATACACACACTCACATACTGTCGTTCACACTCACTCTCACTCAGTCACTCTCTCACTCTCACTCACTCTCTCACTCACTCACTCACTCACTCACTCACTCACTCACTCACTCACTCACTCACTCACTCACTCACTCACTCACTCACTCACTCACTCACTCACTCACTCCTTTAGACTAACCAGACCTTCTACGCCATGCTAATTAACAATGGTGATAATTACTCCGTTAATGATTGTTATTGTAATTATATGAATAATTGTTATAGTAGTGTTGATGACTATAATAATATTGATGACTGTTGGTGATGATGATGAGCGCCGTTGATGAGTATGTTATCTATGGACATTACGATGATGAATTTAATGAATTTAATGACTGATTTTGTCATTACTGATGAATAATTATATAACGGTAATGGCGGTGATTGTAATAGTGATAATTTGGTTATCATTATGTTAGTAATGTTAGTTTAGTATTGACCGAAGGTTGATGTGGTTATGTTTGACTATTGGTGTCAGATATAGATTGAAAGAAGTGAATATGTATTGATGTTTGAAATACGTAATGAAAGCATATACGACTGAATGAATAGGTAAGAAAAATGAAATATGAATGATAGTATGATTTAAGATTAGAATGAGAATAAGAATGTATGAATAAGATATGTAGATTCGAATAAAAGATTAGAATGATAATAAGAATATATAGGTAAAGTATGTAGATTCGAATAAAAACAAAGTTGAATTGAACGATAGATAAAAAATATATATATATGTATAAAAAGCCTATGTATTATAAAGTTGCAAGTTTAGGTGAAAATAATGATGAGGACACTGGTGGGTCTAACAGTCGTGGATAGTGAGTAAAGTTTTATATTTTAATGAGGTCGTCTTTACGGTCTCATGAATTCACTGAGTGTTGTGGACTTTGCTTAGTATGTCGTCTTTTGTTCCTCTTTCGTGTTATGTTCTTCCTTGACATGTTTTTTTTTGTATTATGTTGAGTTTTCTTTACACACACGTCGTGGTCTTGGCTCATGTCTCGTCCTTAGTCCATGTCATGTTCTTCGGTCATGTCATTTGCTTCGGTCATGTCATGTTCGGTTATGTCATTTGCTTCGGTTATGTCATTTGCTTCGGTCATGTCATGTTCTTCGGTCATGTCATTTGCTTCGGTCATGTCATGTTGTTCGGTCATGTCATTTGCTTTGGTCATGTCATGTCCTTATTTCAGTGGCATGTTCATCAGTCATGTCATTCCCTTCGTTCATGTCAATCCCTTAGTTCATGGCATGCTCTTCTCCGACATGTTCTTCGCCTCACATCATCATGTCCTTTGCTTACTTTGTGTGTTCTGTCAGGGATTCATTCCATTACACCATGTCCATCTCTTGTGTCCATAGGCCTATGGGGCGTGTGTAAAGTGGTGTATCCATTTCCAAGTGCTTGCCTGTGTAGACACAGTACCTCACCAGGCTCTAAAGACGTGCTTGTATGTGCTTGTGTCCGTGGTTTGTTTATTTGTGTGTTTGTTTCACCAGTGTGTCAGTCCAGTGGTTGTCTGTTTGTTTGGTTGTGTATTTGTTTCACCCATGTGTCAGTCCAGTGGTTGTCTGTTTGTTTGGTTGTGTCTTTGTTTCACCAGTGTGTCAGTCCAGTGGCTGTCTGTTTGTTTGGTTGTGTGTTTGTTTCACCAGTGTGTCAGTCCGATGGTTGTCTGTTTGTTTCTTGTATGATTTTGCTTGTTTGTTTGTTTGGTGTGTGTCCGTTTTTGTTTCTAGTATGTGCCAGTGTTTGCGATCTCGGTTAACCAGTGGCAATGACGAATCTCGGCGCATGGGTTGAGATATAAGGTCAGGCGGGGTTGTGTCTTCCATGTGCTAAGTTCATGGGGGTGGGGGGGGGGGTTGTGTCTGTGGAAGTCTTGAGGGCCTGTAGCTGTAGCTGTAGCTATAGCTGTAGCTGCGGCAGGGACGGAAGTCTTAAGTCGTACTGTGGTCGTATCGACTTCCCAGCCACGGTCCAAATTTAGCCGATTAACGGGCCTCTTAAGCGTTCATTAGGCAGACACCTGGACCTGGCTCTACTCTTGGACCGGGGCCATGAACCTGGGGAAGGGGAAGGGGAGCGAAGGGGAAAGGGGAGGGAGAGGGAGAAGGAAAAGGAAAAGGGGGAGGGGGAGGGGGAGGGGAAGGAGATGGGGAAGGAGAAGGGGAAGGGGAAGGGGAAGGGGAAGAGGAAGGAGAAGAGGGAGAGGGAGAGGGAGAGGGAGAGGGAGAGGGAGAGGGAGAGGGAGAGGGAGAGGGAGAAGGAGAAGGAGAAGGAGAAGGAGAAGGAGAAGGAGAAGGAGAAGGAGAAGGAGAAGGAGAAGGAGAAGGAGAAGGGGAGCGAAGGGTAAGGGTAAGGGGAAGGAGATGGGGAAGGAGAAGGGGAAGGGGAAGGAGAAGGAGAAGGAGAAGAAGGGAGAGGGAGAAGGCGAAGGCGAAGGCGAAGGCGAGGGAGAGGGAGAGGGAGAGGGAGAAGGAGAGGGAAAAGGTGAGGGAAAAGGAGAAGGAAAAGGAGGAGACGAAGGAGAAGGTGAATGAAAAGGGAAGATAGAACGAAACGAAACCAAAACAGCGTGTTTTCTATCGACACGTAATTGTGCATCGGTACTAGTATTGTACATTGTGCAAACCTCAGTAAAGTTTGTGGTTTTCGTCGCGACTTTCTTTTATATCCCACCGCGATGTAGGCCATATGTCAGTGTAATAGCCCTGTACTTTGTGGTTTCCAATACCAACTGATTTTATGGCCTTAATCCATTACCTGTTTGACGCAATGGGCGGGAGTTATATTGCACTAGCAGTAAGAAAGCTGTCTTATTTGACCCTTTTTTATATCTTCACATGTTTTTTGTTAGACTTTTATCCCCCCATAGAAAGGCAGCGAGCAACTTGTAGGATCCTCTTAGCGGGAACCTGAAGATTTGAAATAAATTTATGTAAACTTGGCTCGAGGTTGTATGTGAAACGGGGCGTGACGGTTCCGTAGAGTTTTTGTAGTGAACAAATTTTTGGTTTTGTGTTTTTTTTAAGTGAAAGATCAAGTGTTGTTTTTTTTGCCAAGTACTGAAACGCCTCAAATTCCACACTTTAATAACATAAACAGTTATTCAACGCGAATATTACGAGCATGTATCTCTTCTTTTCAGTCACGTGTGTTAAAAATCATGGTTATTTCATGTGTTTGTTTATGTGTTTGTTTGTATTATCTTGTATGACGTCATAACAACTGTGACGTCATTGTGAGGAGGGTGAGGAAGAGAGAAAGGGAGAGGGAGAGGGGGAGAGAGGTAGAATGTGGGAGAGGGAGAGAGGTAGAGAAGGAGAGGAAAAGGGAGAGAAAAAGGGAAAAGCGATTACTCTACAGGAAGAGCAAGGGCTGTTAGGGCGTGCGGGCGGGTGTACGGGCGGGCGTGCGGGCGTCGTGAATGAGCATCTTGGCCTTGAACCGAGAGGCTACGAGCACTCGGGGATCAATACGGTTTTCAGGGTCGTCCACCTCCAGCCCCGTTCGTGCGGAGGGGGGCGGGGGAAGAGGGAAGGGGAGGGGGAAGGGGAAGGGGAGGAGGGGGGAGGGGGAGGGGGAGGGGAAGAGGGAAAAAGAGGGGGGGAAGGGGAAGGGGAAGAGGAGAGGGGGAAGGGGGGAGGGGGAGGAGACGCAGTTTGAGTGGAGAAATTGGGGCGAAGAAAGAAGGGGGGGGGAGGGAGAGGTGGGAAGAGGAAGGAGGAATTGCAGCGAAAGAAATGGGATCAGGAAGACGGGGAGGAGGAAGACAGCAAGGAATTTTCTTCACCTTTCTTTTTCTCTTTCTCTTTCTTAGTCCTCTCTCTCTCTGTATATCTATCTATATCTATCTATCTATCTATCTATCTATCTATCTATATATCTATATATCTATATATATCTATATATGTATATATATATATGTATATATATATATGTATATATATATATATATATATATATATATATACACGTATACACCTTTGTGTATGTATATTATATATATATATATGTGTGTGTGTGTGTGTGTGTGTGTGTGTGTGTGTGTGTGTGTGTGTGTGTGTGTGTGTGTGTGTGTGTGTGTGTGTGTGTGTGTGTGTGTGTGTGTATGTATGCATGTATGCATGCATGTATGTATGCATGTATGTGCATATATATATATATATATATATATATATATATATATATATATATATATATATATATATGTATATATATATATATGTATATATATATATGTATATATATATATATATGTATATATATATATATGTATATATATATGTATATATATATATGTATATATATATATATATATATTTATATATATATATATATATGTATATATATATATGTATATATATATGTATATATATATATATATATATATATATATATATATATATATATATATATATATATATATATATATATATATATATATATATATATATATATATGTATATATATATATATATATGTATGTATGTATATGTTTGTATATATATTTCTGTAAAGACCAGCCACACTCCCGCACACTCAAGCACAGGCACACAAATCCGAAACATACACACCACACAATTCACAAGAATGAAATACACGCACGAGACATGTCCAAGCAAAAAACACGGACCGACAGTTTTGCGCGAGCTGGAGGGTAAAGCAGATCTGTCCTTAGAGATGTCTTTGGATTTCTTTATTTCTTTTCTTTGGGGGGGGGGAGGGGAGGGGAGGGGTTGTCTATCTGTGTCTTTGTGTCTTTTTGTCTCTCTCTGTTTTTCCCTCTCTCTTTCTGTCTCTCTCTGTTTCTACCTCTCTCTTTCTGTCTCTTCTCTCTCTCTCTGTCTCTTCTCTCTCTCTCTGTCTCTTCTCTCTCTCTCTCTCTCTCTCTCTCTCTCTCTCTCTCTCTCTCTCTCTCTCTCTCTCTCTCTCTCTCTCTCTCTCTCTCTCTCTCTCTCTCTCTCTCTCTCTCTCTCTCTCTCTCTCTCTCTCTCTCTCTCTCTCTCTCTCTCTCTCCCTCTCCCTCTCCCTCTCCATCTCCCTCTCCCTCTCCCTCTCCCTCCCTCCCTCTCCCTCCCTCCCTCCTCTCCCTCCCTCCCTCCCTCTCTCCCTCTCTCCCTCTCTCCCTCCCTCTCTTTCTCCTTCCCCTCCTCTCTTTCTCTCTCCCTCCCTCCTTTTCTCTCTTTCTCCCTCCCTCTCTTTCTCCTTCCCTCCCTCTCTTTCTCTCTCTCTCTCTCTCTCTCTCTCTCTCTCTCTCTCTCTCTCTCTCTCTCTCTCTCTCTCTCTCTCTCTCTCTCTCTCTCTCTCTCTCTCTCTCTCTCTTCATTTATGTCTGGAAGATTAGATGATTAGGAGGAAGTGTAATTAGTTAGAACAAGATCAAAGGCGAGGGATGGCAATGAAAAAAAAAATATATATATTTTTTCTTGGTAGCGTACGATAGGTATATTCTAGAAGATATATAGAAGGTATATTTAGAAGATCTTATGATATGGATGTTGTTAATTAGATATTTGTTTTCTATAGATGTTGCTATATAGAAGGTATATTTTGCTATATAGAAGGTATATTTTGCTATATAGAAGGTATATTTTGCTATATAGAAGGTATATTTTACTATATAGAAGGTATATTTTAGACATAGTGTTGTGTGCACCCGAGAAGCTTAGATTGTACTTTGTTTGTAATATGTACATTCAAGAACAATCAAAGAAACAAATGAATAACCAAAATGAATTAGTAACCGACTCTGTTTGTCAACAACCAAGGAAATTAACAACCAAAGTAGATTATGACAACCATGAAGACAAACAGACAAACAATCAAATACT
>BOPN01000112.1:100000-102500 GCA_017312705.2 Penaeus japonicus
AGTAGAGGGAAAGGAACGGGGGGGGGGGAAATTACGTCCAGGAAGCAGATGTATTTCCCTTTCCCTACGAACCTTCTTGCTTTACGAAGAAGAAGAGAAATGAAAAGAGAGAGAAGACGAAAATGAGATGGCATCTTCTCTCCTTCCTTCCTTCCCACAGCAGTAGAAAACAACAACAACAACAACAACAACAACAACAACAACAACGTCCCTTATCTCCCAAACTCCCCCCCCCCCCCTTTATTCGCACAGTAGGGAACCCTCCTCCTTCCCCCTTCCCTTCCCCCTTCCCTCCATCCTCCCTTCCCCCCTCCTCCTTCCCCATCCCCCTTCCCCCATCCCCCTTCCCCTCTTCCCCCTACCCCCTACCCCCTTCCCATTTCCCCCTTCCCCTTTCCCCCTTCCCCCTCCCTCCTCCCTCCTCCCTCCTTCCCCCTCCCTCCTTTCCCCATCCCCCCATCCCCGTTGTTCAGATCACAGCCTCCATTATTCCTCAGACTCGAAGCCTCCTCTCCCAAAGACGACCCAAAGTAGGACAATCTGTGTCGGATCCGAAGGTGGTCGTCTCTCACAGCTTAATCAAATGCCATGACGCAATAGTGGTAATCGGCCTCTCATTGGCTCGCTTGCGGCCAGCGCCTTTTGTTGTTGTTTCGGCCTCGGGTCAAGGGTTAATTAAGGGTCACTGGTCAAGGGGTAAAGGTTAAGGGTCAAGGGTTAAGGGGTAAGGGGTTAAAAAGAGAGACAATATTAAGAGAAAAGATGAAAATAAAAAGGGAAAGTGAAGAAGAAGAGGAGAAAGAGGAAGAAATAGAAGGAGAAAGAAAGAAAGAAAGAAAGAGAAGAAGAACGATAGAGAGGAATTAAGAAAGAGAGAAAGAAAGAAAGAGAGACATACGTACAAGGCGTTATCAAAGGACTGTTCCACATGCAAGGAAATAGATTATACCCTTTACTAACATATTAGATTTAAATCTATTATTAAATTTAAATTTAAATCTATTATCTAAAAAAAGGAGAACATACAAACATCAGAAACTCAGTTTACAAGAGCCATCAAAACAATTAAATTGAATGATTAATGATCAAGTGTACAGCACGACTTAAAACCATGCTTACGTTAGACTATTCGTGCAGTTTCTTCTCAATCCCGTAAACTATTCAGATAAATCTTATTAACTCTCTAACTCAACGATCTGCAACGATCGAGTCCCCGAGAACAGTGGGAAAAACAACAACAACAACAACAACAACAACAAATCACTCGGTCTAAGATTCCTAGAAAAAAAGAGAAGGGCTATGACCTATACGAAATATGGGAAGGGCGGGGGTTGGAGGGGTGGGGGTGGGGGGTGAGGGGCGTGGGGGTCGGGGAGCAACTACTCACTCCCCTTAAGGGCAAGGTTCCTGTCCCCGAGGAGCAAAGGGCATAGCGTTGTACTCTTGACTTATTGGCTCGGTTGGATAGGTGCTAGGAAAACTTATTGGATAGGTACTTGAAAAATCTTAGTGGCTAGGTACTGGGTACACTTGTTGGATAGGTACTAGAAAACCTTAGTAGCTAGGTACTAGGCAAACTTATTGGATAGGTACTAGAAAAAACTTATTGGATAGGTACTAAGAAAACTTATTGGATAGGTGCTAGGAAAACTTATTGGATAGGTACTAGGGAAACTTACTGGATAGGTACTAGAAAATATTATTGGATAGGTACTAGGAAAACTCATTGGATAGGTACTAGGCAAACTTATTGGATAGGTACTGGGAAAACTTAATGGATAGGTACTAGAAAAACTTATTGGCTAGGTACTAGAAAAAAACTTATGGGATAGGCGCTAGGAAAACTTATTGGATAGGTACTAAGAAAACTTATTGGATAGGTACTAAGAAAACTTATTGGATAGGTACTAGGAAAACTTATTGGATAGGTACTAAAAAGACTTGTTGGATAGGTACTAGGAAAACTCATTGGATAGGTACTAGGCAAACTTATTGGATAGGTATTAGGCAAACTTATTGGATAGATACTAGGAAAACTTATTGGATAGGCACTAGGAAAACTTATTGGATAGGCGCTAGGAAAACCTATTGGATGGGTACTAGGCAAACTTATTGGATAGGCACTAAAGAGACTTGTTGGATAGGTACTAGAAAATCTTATTGGATAGGTACTAGGTAAACTTGTTGGATAGGTACTAGGGAAACTTACTGGATAGGTACTAGAAAAACTTATTGGATAGGTACTAAAGAGACTTATTGGATAGGTACTAGAAAATCTTAGTGGCTAGGTACTGGATAAACTTGTTGGATAGGCACTAGAAAAGCTTAGTAGCTAGGTACTTGGCAAACTTATTAGATAGGTACTGGGCAAACTTGTTGGATAGGTACTAGACAAAAGTTGTTGGATAGGTACTAGAAAAACTTAGTAGCTAGGTACTAGGCAAACTCATTGGATAGGTACTAAAGAGACTTGTTGGATAGGTACTAAGAAAACTTATTG
>BOPN01000112.1:107500-112500 GCA_017312705.2 Penaeus japonicus
TCTTAATGAACGTGGCTTATTAACCCTTAACGACGTGGTTTGCAATTTACGGCAATCGTGTGTGTGTACGAGTAGGTCAGAGGTGTGTGTTTATGTGTGTATATATATATATGTATATATACGTATTTTGTATGCGTGTGTGTGGGTGTGTGTATGTGTATGTGTGTGTCTGTGTATCTGTGTGCGCGTGCGCGCGCGGATGTGTGAGTGTAGCTAAATGCCCAGAGTTGACCTATCTTCGAGATTCCAAGATGACCTTACTTAGTTTAATAGTCGGCGATGCAACCTGTGCTCGTCACAAAGGCCTTTCCGAGAATCCATCCAAAAGGTTAGCCTCGGTTCCCTCCAAGGAATCTCAGGTCTAGCCGCGTGCCGTTGGGTCACATGAAACTCGCTTTTACATCCTGTTTCGAAAGAATTAATAATGAAGAAAAGAAAGGTAAAATATCTTGTGATACAAAAATTGTTGCTTTTTCAGGTGATCCCAAGCTGTTCCTAGTAAGATCGGACAGACGGAATTTCTATCGTTTAGTAGCCATGAACCACCACAAAGGAGGAATTATAACATTATCTTCATGTTTGTTTTGATATCTTCATTCGGTTTGTATTTTGAAAGTGTGCTATGTATTAATGTATTTTTCATTGTCATATGAATAATGTTATTGGTCTGCCTATTTTTCATTTTTTATTTATTTATTTAATTTATTATTATTATTATTTTTTTTTTTACTCGTCGGATCCACAGGCGATTATTCCTGAGAATCCTTCGTCTGTTATAACCGAACTTATATCCTTTAATATATCCTATATATCCTATATATCCTTTATATCCTATATATCCTTTGTGTTTATATATCCTTTATATCATTTAATATATCCTTTGTATCATTTGATATATCCTTTATATCATTTAATATATCCTTTATATCATTTAATATATCCTTTATATCATTTAATATATCCTTTATATCCTCTATATCCTTTAACATATCCTTTATATCCATTATACTTACATCCTTTAATCTAAGGCAATTTCAGAGTTAAATTATTTCACGCCAGCTCTTCCTTTAAGGGGAGGACGACAGCCGTAGTTTGCCGAGTCAACACAGCCGGAAGAGATAGGTTTAAAGGGAAAGAGATCTCGGGAAATTACTCTGCGACTTAAAAAAAAAAAAAAAAAAAAAGTTACTCTGTGAGAGGCGTTTTAAGAGTGGCGTTTTAAAGATCCAATCGCTTTGCTGTTTCTTTCCGCGGCTTTCAAGGGAATGATAGCTTTTTTAAGGGCGTTAAGGGATGTGGGTTATATCGAGTAGGGTTTAAGGGATGCCAAGATTCCAAGAATAGGGTTTAAGGGATGCCAAGATTCCAAAAAATAGGGTTTAAGGGATGCCAAGATTCCAAAAAATAGGGTTTAAGGGATGCCAAGATTCCAAGAATAGGGTTTAAGGGTCGCAAGTTTCCAAGAATAGGGTTTAAGGGTCGCAAGTTTCCAAGAATAGGGTTTAAGGGGGGTACGAGATACATGAAATTAGGGCCCCCTCACTAAAGGACTGGGTTGGCTAACCTTGTTGCCAAAAAGCTGGGGGTTTAAACTGCGAATTGTTGAGAATTAAAGGTAGCGGTGGTGATGCAGAAGTGGGGGTGGGGGGGGGGGGAGTTAAAGGATGGAAGAGCAGGGAAGGGGGAGGGGGAGAAGAGGGAAGGGGGTGGAGTAGTGGTGGTGTTGGTGGTGGGGGTGGGGGTGGAGGTGGAGGTGAGGGTGGGGGTGAGGGTGGAGTGGTGGTGGGGGAGGTGGAGATGAGGTGGTGGAGGAGGTGGAGGTGGAGGTGGAGGTGGGGTTGGGGGTGGAGGTAGAGGGAAGGGGGAGGGGGAGGGGTGGAGTGTTGGTGGTGGGGGGGTGGAGATGAAGTGGTGGAGGAGGTGGAGTGGTGGAGGTGGAGGTAGAGGTGGAGGTGGAGATGGAGGTTGGAGTTGACGTGAAGGAGGAGGAATGCGAATGCGAATACGAACGAGAGAGAGAAAGAAAGGAAGAAAGAAAGAAAGAAAGAAAGAAAGAAAAAAAAAAAGAAAGAAAGAGAAAGCGGCGAAAGAGAAGAAGAAAAATGTGGGGGAAATAAAAGAGAAAGCAAAAGAGGAGAAATTCGCGAAATAGAAGGTAGAGCAATGTTCGAGAAGGTGAGTGAGGGAAAAGGTCTGGCGGTGGTGGGGGAGGAGAGAGGGAAGAGGGGAGAGGGGAGAGAGAGGGGAGAGAGGAGAAGGGAGGGAAAAGAGGAGAGGGGAGAGAGGAGAGAGGGGAGAGAGGAGAGAAGGGAGGGAAAAGGGAAGAGGGAAGAGGGATGAAGGAAGAGGGAAGAGGAGAGGGGAAGAGGGGAGAAAAGAAGAGAGGGGAGAGAGAAGGGAGGGAAAGGGGGAGAGGGAGAGGGAAGAGGGAAGAAGGAAGAGGGAAGAAGGAAGAGGGAAGAAGGAAGAGAGAAGAGAGGGGAGAGAGAGGTAAGAGAGGGAAGAGGAGAGGGGAGAGAGGAGAAGGGAGGGAAAAGGGAAGAGGGAAGAGGAGAGAGGAGAGAGAGGTAAGAGGTGGGGGGGGGAGAGAGGGGAGAGGGAGGCAAGGGCAGGGGGGACAAGTGGATGTTAGTCGTTTGCACACATACGGCCGCCGCATCGCAGTACCCTTGGCCTGGGAAACCAACCGCCAGGACTGAGCGAGATTTGTTTTTTATTTTTATTTTATTATCATTATTTTTTAATGATTTGTACCACCAACCGCCAGGAGTGAGCGAGATTTGTTTTTTATTCTATTTTATTATTATTATTTTTTTAATGATTTGTACCACCAACCACCAGAATTGAACGAGACTTGTTTTTTATTTATTTATTTATTTATTTTTTAATGATTTGTATCCACCAGGATTGAGCGAGACTTGTTTTTTATTTCTTTATTTTTATTATTATTATTATTATTTTTAATGATTTGTACGACCAACCACCAGGATTTTCGAATGAGGCTTGTTTTTATTTTATTATTTTTATTATTTTTTTTTAATGATTTGTACCACCAACCGCCAGGATTGAGCGAGACTTGTTTTTTATTTATTTATTTATTTTTTAATGATTTGTATCCACCAGGATTGAGCGAGACTTGTTTTTTATTTATTTATTTATTTTTTAATGATTTGTATCCACCAGGATTGGTTAGACTTTGTTTTTTATTTATTTATTTATTTTTTAATGATTTGTATCCACCAGGATTGAGCGAGACTTGTTTTTTATTTATTTATTATTTTATTTTTTTATGATTTGTACCACCAACCAAAAAAAAAAGAAAGAAAGAGAAAGCGGCGAAAGAGAAGAAGAAAAATGTGGGGGAAATAAAAGAGAAAGCAAAAGAGGAGAAATTCGCGAAATAGAAGGTAGAGCAATGTTCGAGAAGGTGAGTGAGGGAAAAGGTCTGGCGGTGGTGGGGGAGGAGAGAGGGAAGAGGGGAGAGGGGAGAGAGAGGGGAGAGAGGAGAAGGGAGGGAAAAGAGGAGAGGGGAGAGAGGAGAGAGGGGAGAGAGGAGAGAAGGGAGGGAAAAGGGAAGAGGGAAGAGGGATGAAGGAAGAGGGAAGAGGAGAGGGGAAGAGGGGAGAAAAGAAGAGAGGGGAGAGAGAAGGGAGGGAAAGGGGGAGAGGGAGAGGGAAGAGGGAAGAAGGAAGAGGGAAGAAGGAAGAGGGAAGAAGGAAGAGAGAAGAGAGGGGAGAGAGAGGTAAGAGAGGGAAGAGGAGAGGGGAGAGAGGAGAAGGGAGGGAAAAGGGAAGAGGGAAGAGGAGAGAGGAGAGAGGTAAGAGGTAAGGGGGGAGAGAGGGGAGAGGGGAGGCAAGGGCAGGGGGGACAAGTGATGTTAGTAGTCGTTTGGGTACGACATACGGCCGCCGCATCGCAGTACCCTTGGCCTGGGAAACCAACCGCCAGGACTGAGCGAGATTTGTTTTTTATTTTTATTTTATTATCATTATTTTTTAATGATTTGTACCACCAACCGCCAGGAGTGAGCGAGATTTGTTTTTTATTCTATTTTATTATTATTATTTTTTTAATGATTTGTACCACCAACCACCAGAATTGAACGAGACTTGTTTTTTATTTATTTATTTATTTATTTTTTAATGATTTGTATCCACCAGGATTGAGCGAGACTTGTTTTTTATTTCTTTATTTTTATTATTATTATTATTATTTTTAATGATTTGTACGACCAACCACCAGGATTGAACGAGGCTTGTTTTTATTTTATTATTTTTATTATTTTTTTTTAATGATTTGTACCACCAACCGCCAGGATTGAGCGAGACTTGTTTTTTATTTATTTATTTATTTTTTAATGATTTGTATCCACCAGGATTGAGCGAGACTTGTTTTTTATTTATTTATTTATTTTTTAATGATTTGTATCCACCAGGATTGAGCGAGACTTGTTTTTTATTTATTTATTATTTTATTTTTTTATGATTTGTACCACCAACCACTAGGATTGAACGAGACTTATTTTATTATTATTATTATTATTATTATTTTATTATTTGTACCGAACGATGTATACCCGGTATTCTGTTTTATGATTGTGTTATAAAGTTATGTTAACAGGTTTCCAAATTATTATGTTATTATGTGTTATGATTACAGGTTTCCTTGTTATTCCGTATGTTATTAATAGGCATGGGGGACACGCTTTGTTCTGTGTGATGTGAGTAGGTAGTCAGTAGCAAATTAAAGCGATTGATGTGAACGGTTGGTAGTCCATAGCAAATTAATCCGAATTATATGATAAGTCAGTAATCAATAGCAAAATAAACCGAATTATGTAATCAGTCAGTAATCAATAGCAAATTAAACCGAATTGTATAATCAGTGTAATCAAGAGCAAATTAAACAATGGGAAAAGTCAGTAGTCAATAGCAAATTAAACCGAATTGTATGATCAGTCAGTAGTCAATAGCAAATTAAACTGAATGAGAAACAGTCAG
>BOPN01000112.1:125000-127500 GCA_017312705.2 Penaeus japonicus
ACACGGGTTTGTTTGAACATTGCTAATATAGGCCTACATTTTTCATTGAGGCGAAGCAGCGTTTGAGAGATTAATGATGATTGGTTGAAGGTAACGTGTCCGAACTACATCGTATTTTAAATCATTATCGTCACCGAACTGTCAGTTATCAAATACCATCATTAACTTCTCATTCTGCCATCCATTATTACCTGTCTGTCAAGTGCATTTTTGCCACGAGAAGAAGAAGAAGAAGAAGAAGAAGAACAAGAACAAGAACAAGAAGAACAAGAACATCATCATAATCATCATCATCATCATCATCATCATCATCATCATCATCATCATCATCATCATCATCATCATCATCATCATCATCATCATCATCAACAACAAGAACAACAACAAGAACAAGAACAAGAACAAGAACAAGAACAAGAACAAGAACAAGAACAAGAACAACAAGAAGAACAACAAGAAGAAGAACAAGAACAAGAAGAACAAGAAGAAGAACAAGAAGAAAACAACAACAACAACAACAACAACAACAACAACAAGAAAAAGAACAAGAAGAAGAACAAGAAGAAGAACAAGAAGAAGAACAAGAAGAAGAACAAGAAGAAGAACAAGAAGAAGAACAAGAAGAAGAACAAGAAGAAGAAGAAGAACAAGAACAAGAACAAGAACAAGAACAAGAACAACAACAACAACAAGAAAAAAAGCGAAGAGTCTCTACTCCAGTGTCACTTTGTCCCAAGAAATTGTTTGTTTGTTTTGGTCGGAACGTAATATTCCACGCGCGTCAATATGTTATGATTTATGGCTGCAAACGCTCTATAATTTCATATAAGTAACGACATGTTTCACTGGAAATGTATTCCTTCACAACATGAAGTATTTGCATATATTTTCAGTCGGAAATGTTACTGATATGTTTACATTTGAATTGAAATGTTTAATAACCTCTAATATAATAACTTTTACTCTGCGAGAGAGCTTGGTTTTAATTTGTCTAGGAATTTGTAATTTATAGCTCTTGTGCTTTTAAAAGAAATATGTAATTCTAGATATATCGAGCGAGAAAGTATTGGGAAAATATATATGTTTTTGCCATGATGATTTTTGGTTGTAATCATTATTAATTATCTTAATTTTATCCATTTCAAGTGTCAATTTATAAATGTTATTTGAAATGGACTGTTTCTGTGAAAATGAGTTGCAAATGAAATCAATATGATAACAATTAATAAAAAAAAGAATCATTTATTATCCGTGTTTCCAAAACGATGCGTTTTTTTATTTAAAAAAGATAAAACAAAACCGTAACCTGTACCTATTTCACCCAACTTTAATGACTAGACTAATCCAAGAAAGAAAAAAAAAAGCGAAAAAAACAAAAAAACGACGGAATAGTGGGTATTTATCCAACCGAAAAATACCTAACTTTGAGAACAGTTACATGAATTTACGACCGAAACTAGAGGACTAAAATGGACATACTTTTGTTGTGTTTGGACTCGCTTGCCTTCCAGTGTTGACTCAAGTTTAGGTGTTAGAGGACGCGTTTTGCCCTTTATTTAGGTTCTGTACATCGTGTAATTTATGTGTTTTAGATAGAGGTACACTTAGATTCGTACTCTTACTCATACTCATACTTATACTCATGCCCATATTCGTACTCATGCCCATACTCATACCCGTGCCCATACCCATATTCTTACTCATTATATATGATATTACACTATCATTATATATGATATTACACTATCATTATATATGATATTACACTATCATTATATATGATTTTATACCATTATTTTATATATTACACCATTATTATATGATATTACATTATCATTATATATGATATTACTACGCATTATTATATATGATATTACACCATTATTATATATGATATTACACTCATTATATATGATATTACACCATTATTATATATGATATTTCACTCATTATATATGATATTACACTATTATTACATATGATATTATACCATTATTATATATATTACACCATTATTATATGATGTTACACTATCATTATATATAATATTGCTACGCATTATTATATATGATATTACACTCATTATATATGATATTGCACAATCATTATATATCAAATTACAATATTATTACATATGATATTATACCATTATTATATATGATATTACACCCTTATTAAATATGATATTACACCATTATTATATATGATATTACAGCATTATTACATATATTACACCATTATTATGTGACATTACACAATAATTATATATAACATTACTACGTATTATTACGTATGGCATTCCCCACGTACAATGCCTCCGCCACAGCCTCCCTCACACCACCTCTCCCTCCCGCAGGACCGCCGAACATGGCGGCCTCCCGTGATGACGACGGCAGCAGCGGACAAGAGGCGGGCGGCTCCAGCATGGAGGAGGGGAGAAGCCCCAGGGAAGACACGCCCCCGGCCCCCTGCGCGGCGTTCTGCGGGCCGAGGGCGTGCT
>BOPN01000112.1:130000-137500 GCA_017312705.2 Penaeus japonicus
CATTTTTTTTATTTATTTTTTTTTATTTTTATGATTTTTTTATTTTATTTTTTTTATTTTTTTGGATTTCTTAAAGTTTTTTATTCTTTTATTTATTGGATTAAAAAATATATTTTATTTATTGGATTTTTTCTTTTTTGGATTGTTTTTTTTATTTGATTTTGTGGGATGGTGGGATGTTGTAGGATGGGGGAGGGGGGGGCAAGGTTGTAGGATGATAGGAAATTGTAGGATTTCCATGTGTATGGGATAAAGGATAGATGGTCTTTGAGAATGTTGTGTCTGCTGATGCAGTTAAATGTTGCGCTTTATGTTGAATTAATTAAAGATTAAATAAGTAAGATTAAAAGAAAGAATAGAAAGAAAGTGATTAAAAAGAGAACCTACAAAAAACAAAATAGAAATAAAAGAATAAAGACCCTAGAAACAAAATAAAGAATATGAATCAACCCCTAAAATACAAAAGAACCCCCCTCCCCCTCCCCCCCCAAGAACAGAAGTGAATGATAAAGATAAAACTAAGACTTTAGACGCCCCACTTGAACCCCCGATCGAAGGAAAGCCACGGGGGGGAGAGGGAGAAGGGAGAGGGGAGGGGAGAGGGGAGAAGGGAGAGGAGGGGAGAGGGGAGGGGGAGGGGAGGGGGAGGGGAGGGGAGAGGAGAAAGGGGAGAGGGTAGAGGGTCGGTAAGGGGGGATGGGAGAGGGGAGAAGGGAGAGGGGAGGGGAGAAGGGAGAAGGGAGAAGGGAGGGGAGAGAGAAGGAGAGGAGAGGGAAGAGGGAAGGAGAGGAGATAGAAGGGGAGAAGGAAGGAGAGGGGAGAAGGAAGAAGAGGGGAGAAGGAAGTAGAAGGGAGAAGGAAGTAGAAGGGAGAGGGAAGAGGGGTTGAGAGGGGTTGAGAGGGGGGTTGAGTCACATCACTAACCTCACTAACCGACCTCTCGTTTCCCAGCAGGAGCAGTGGCGGGCCCTACAACCAGGGCCTGAGTGTGTCGCACGATTCGGTCTTCACGCCCGACGCCGCGGCTGACGGACACCACTCGCACTCCACGCCGCCCGCGCTGGCCATCGCGACGCGCGGAGTCAATATGGTGAGTCTGGTTGGACTAGGGCTTGGGCTGAGGTTATGGCTGGACTGGTCTGAGGCTGAGGTTAAGGCTGAGGCTGGGCTAGGGCTGGGATAGGGGTTGGGCTGAGGTTATGGCTGGGCTGGCCTGAGGCTGGACTAGGGCTGGGTTATGGCTGGGTTAGGGCTGAGGCTGGGTTGAGGAGGAGGATAACGAAGAGAGAGAGGAGGAGGAGGAGGAGGATGAAAAGGAAATACCGGTGAGTCTCTTGTGAAGATGCCAGAATGGGGGGGAGGGGGGTGGATTCCGGAAAGGACAGGAGAGAGAGAGAGAGAGAGAGAGAGAGAGAGAGAGAGAGAGAGAGAGAGAGAGAGAGAGAGAGAGAGAGAGAGAGAGAGAGAGAGAGAGAGAGAAAGGCTGGGCTAGGGCTGGGCTAGGGCTGGGCTAGGGCTGGGCTAAGGCTGGGCTAGGGCTGGGCTAAGGCTGGGCTAAGGCTGGGCTAAGGCTGGGCTAAGGCTGGGCTAGGGCTGGGCTAATGCTGGGCTAGGGCTGGGCTAGGGCTGGGCTAAGGCTGGGCTAAGGCTGGGCTAGGGCTGGGCTAGGGCTGGGCTAGGGCTGGGCTAGGGCTGGGCTAGGGCTGGGCTAGGGCTGGGCTAGGGCTGGGCTAGGGCTGGGCTAAGGCTGGGCTAGGGATGGACTAGGGCTGGGCTAGGGCTGGGCTAAGGCTGGGCTAGGGCTGGGCTAAGGCTGGGCTAGGGCTGGGCTAGACCAGGGGTAAGGCCACAGGGTAAGACCAGAATAGAACCAGGATAATACCCACATACCCTACCTAATACCAGGTTCAGGCTATTTTTCAGGGCCAGTGGGAGTTTAAATCTGGTGTTGTTAACGTTAATTAAAGATTGTTTTTGAATGCTTTGTTGGAGTTAGTTGTCTTCTCTCGGTGTTGCAGGTACCTCCATCTGTGGGTTAAATATGGTCGTCATACTTTCAGCCTGGACAATATTATATGTTGTACAATTTAGGGGATTCTACACCTTAGTATGACGGTATTACTTTACTCATGAAATAAGGAATTCAACTGTAGATACACGCCAATTCTTTGGTTTTGTATTTTGTGTTTAAAAAGACGAAAATGCTGAAAAGACGAAAATGTTATCAATTGTAGAGTAACAAGTGTCGCTGCATGTCTGACGGCATTGGCACAGCAAGGAAAGGTCTTCTTAAAGCTTTGAAATTGCATTTGAGATAGTTTATTTGGTCAAACAAGTATTCAGATACAGTTATGTGCATAGTTTCAGACCTGACTGTTTTTTTTTGTAATATGTTGCACCTTAGAAAGCTTACAAATTATACACTATCTATGACACAAAATCATACATAGGATAGATATATATAATTATTGACGGGGTCGTAGGATTCTAAGATTTATATGAAAAGAAATTCGTGAATAGTGAATATGGAAAAAAATATAAATATAAATATATGTATAGTAAACAATATATATACAATTACATAGAAAAATATGATATTTTAGGCAAATGAATAATGAAATAAATGAAATCATAATCCATTAATGACGGAAAGAAATGCTTAATACCCTCTGCTGTTACGCCTGTGTCAAATATCCAACATGGGCTTGACTGACAGCTTTTGGTAGAATATATAAGGACAGGCAAGTGCGAAGATCAGAAATAAATAACAAATATAGTATTGATATTTATGTAATGTATATAACAAACTCGAACATTCAAGTGTAGAGGCATTCGCACCAATATGTATAACAGTGATTGCCATATTAAACAAATATCTTCTAAATCATGTTGTGATGACATGAAGAAAACAAATTTAATATGTCTAGCAAGTGAATGTCTCTCTTACTAGTTTTGTGTCAATAACATGTACGAGGACCTTTTATACAGTGCGTGTGAGGTCATCCTTGAAATCAAATCGGTACAGTTAGTTGTTAATTGAGAGGTGGGGAGAGCTTAATATGGCAATCACTGTTATACATATACATGCTGGTGCGGATGCCTCTGTTCTTGAATGTTCGAGTTTGTCATATGCATTATATAAATATCAATACTATATTTGTAATTCTCGTAGTTTCTCTAGATTCGGATAGAATGTTAGTAACTTTGTTGTTAATTAATCAGTGGTCAGTTTGTCAACCGAATAGGTCAGGAGAGAGAGAGAGAGAGAGAGAGGTGATTGGCAAGGAGATGTGAGAGAATGGGGAGAACTATTTTCTGTGTAGAAGATCAGAGTTTATTGTTGAAAACTACAACGGGCCTAGGTATCATTTTGGCATTATAATACGAGTTTTTTTCTATTTTATTTTTCGAGTAAAAAGGCAGTTGTGAGGTTGTTGATGATTAATGACAAGTGAAAGGTTGATTAAAAAAGGAAAATAAAATAGAAATTGCTACCTTGTTTCTTCTGTCGACATTATTAGCTTTTTGATGGCGTTACATTTCATAATTACATAACAGTTTTATGATCATTTGCATGTTTATTTTATGACTTCCAAATGAATGCATTTAAAACTTCATCTTGTTAATTAGCAAAGGAAGAGCTAGAATAGAACTGGATTGGTAAACTCTCGCATGACCATTCATTTATCTCTCTCTCTCTCTCTCTCTCTCTCTCTCTCTCTCTCTCTCTCTCTCTCTCTCTCTCTCTCTCTCTCTCTCTCTCTCTCTCTCTCTCTCTCTCTCTCTCTCTCTCTCTCTCTCTCTCTCTCTCTCTCTCTCTCTCTCTCTCTCTCTCTCTCTCTCTCTCTCTCTCTCTCTCTCTCTCTCTCTCTCTCTCTCTCTCTCTCTCTCTCTCTCTCTCGCTCTCGCTCTCGCTCTCGCTCTCGCTCTCGCTCTCGCTCTCTCTCTCTCTCTCTCTCTCTCTCTCTCTCTCTCTCTCTCTCTCTCTCTCTCTCTCTCTCTCTCTCTCTCTCTCTCTCTCTCTCTCTCTCTCTCTCTCTCTCTCTCTCTCTCTCTCTCTCTCTCTCTCTCTCTCTCTCTCTCTCTCTCTCTCTCTCTCTCTCTCTCTCTCTCTCTCTCTCTCTCTCTCTCTCTCTCTCGCTCTCTCTCTCTCTCTCTCTCTCTCTCTCTCTCTCTCTCTCTCTCTCTCTCTCTCTCTCTCTCTCTCTCTCTCTCTCTCTCTCTCTCGCTCTCTCTCTCTCTCTCTCTCTCTCTCTCTCTCTCTCTCTCTCTCTCTCTCTCTCTCTCTCTCTCTCGCTCTCGCTCTCGCTCTCGCTCTCGCTCTCGCTCTCTCTCTCTCTCTCTCTCTCTCTCTCTCTCTCTCTCTCTCTCTCTCTCTCTCTCTCTCTCTCTCTCTCTCTCTCTCTCTCTCTCTCTCTCTCTCTCTCTCTCTCTCTCTCTCTCTCTCTCTCTCTCTCTCTCTCTCTCTCTCTCTCTCTCTCTCTCTCTCTCTCTCTCTCTCTCTCTCTCTCTCTCTCTCTCTCTCTCTCTCTCTCTCTCTCTCTCTCTCTCTCTCTCTCTCTCTCTCTCGCTCTCTCGCTCTCTCTCTCTCTCTCTCTCTCTCTCTCTCTCTCTCTCTCTCTCTCTCTCTCTCTCTCTCTCTCTCTCTCTCTCTCTCTCTCTCTCTCTCTCTCTCTCTCTCTCTCTCGCTCTCGCTCTCGCTCTCGCTCTCGCTCTCGCTCTCTCTCTCTCTCTCTCTCTCTCTCTCTCTCTCATGACTTCCAGAAGTACCCCATATGTCCCTTATTAGATTTAGGGGCCACAAATACTATAACAGAATAGGATATGACTTTGTCTCTCATTTCCTTACTTCTTTATACGTCTTCTTTATTATTGTCTCGCCATCGTAAAATCTATAAGAATCTAGTAGTTCCCCGGACTCATTGTTATTGTGTAATTCTACTCCTTGTAGATACTACTAGGAAGATTCTGTGAAGGGCTCTTGTTTCTGTGATAAGATTAGTCTCGTATCTGCAAAATGGTCAACCTGGCCCTGGCCCCCTCATCTCTTCATAGTGTAGATGCTTCTCTTAACTTCCCAGATTATCGAACTTATTGAATAATTGTTTACCTGTGCTTATATATATATATATATATGTATATATATATATATATATATTTTTTTTTTTTTTTTTTTTTTCTTTTTTTTTGGGGGGGGGGAGACTGACAGTTTAAATGGGTGCTATGGCGTTTCTTCTGAATTTGTTTGTTTTTTCCCTATTTAGACGATGTTAAACGCTATCTGTGTACATCCGTAGAGTGAAGAATTACCCATGGCGACGTCAATAATCGTGGAAGAGTTAGGCCTGAACGACTTTGACTTTGACTTTGACGAGTTTATTGAGACAAGTGATTACGTACATCTCAAAAGGACGAGGTAACATAGGTTATCCTCACCCTACTCTTAGTCCCTCTTTGGGCTCACATATATTTTACAAAACCTTACAGCTATGTCAACATGCTGAAATATATACGCTTGAACGAGTTGTAGGAAAAGCGACGATGGGAAAGCCAGGGAAACGAACACACGATTATGCCAAAAGGCCTTATCTCGTTTCGTTTAGTTTTCCCTTAGAAAGCAATACGGCAGAAAGGTCTTGGTTTAAGTTGCTTAAGTTACATACCCCGAGCAAACAATAAAGCGGATAGGGCTTTTGCTGTGTGTCTGAGGAAACTTGAGATATTTCATTGTTCTTGTTCTTTCTTGTGGGCTGATCTTAATGTTTTGATTTTGATAGAAGTGGTTAAATAGACTGGATGTGCCTATTAAGAAAAGATATTCCATTGATCTTGTACTTTCTTATAGGCTGATATTAATGTTTTGATTTCGATAGAAGTGGTTAAATAGACTGAATGTGCCAATTAAGAAAAGATATTTCATTGTTCTTGTACTTTCTTATAGACTGATATTAATGTTTTGATTTCGATAGAAGTGGTTAGATAGAGTGGATGTGCCTATTAAGAAAAGATATTTCATTGTTCTTGTACTTTCTTATAGACTGAGCTTAATGTTTTGATTTTGATAGAAGTGGTTAGATAGACTGGATGTGCCTATTAAGAAAGGCCCACCGCTATCACTTCCCATAATCTCCCAAATGAGTGAGGTAACCTTGATTCATTTGAAGTGGCTTAGTAAAGGGGTCAAGTGTCAGTTTTGTCTGATGTAATAATTTACTTATTTGTGTAGGCATAGCTTGGATAAATCAACTCCATAGTTTATCTTTGAGAAGGATTTTATGTTATGGAATTAATCTGGTTTTGTGAGATAGTATCGAATATTAGATAGTCTGTAAGGCTCTGTCTTGATATTCCTCCCGTGCGATATTCTCTTCGTTCTTTCTCTCTTCAAAATAAAAGTTCAGCAAAGGTCATGAGGCAGATAGTAAGTAAGAAGGCACAGCTTCCGAGGTAAGAGAGAAGCTCGCATCGATTGGCACATACAGTGTTGTTCCTTCTTTTCCCGGTTGTCGACGTTTTATCTCAGTAAGTCGACGTTTTATCTCAGTAAGTCGACGTTTTAGCTGAGTAACTCTTAAACAGTGTTTTAGTGTTGATACTGGGTGCTTCTTATATGTTGTTATGTTGTCTACATATTATGTTGGTTGATGGGTATTCGCGTTCTGGAAAGAAGTATCGACATCTTATGTAATAGTGATTATATTTATGGCCATGTTGTCATATGAGCCCACAGCATGACGAAGCAGAAACAAGAAGACCCTCCTTCGAAACGGTCATCCATTTTACCGCCAAATGTTTTCTGAATATTTATTACGGTTTAGTTGGTGCGTGTGAGTCAGCCAGCCATCCATCTTACCGAATGTTGCAGTTCGGGTGTTATCATAGTCATTGGCGGCTGTGATTGGCCTTATCATTAGTCTCGAGAGAGAAAAAAAACGCACCCGTTATCTTGGTATCAATGTATGATAAAGGCTTATGCTAACAGATAAGGCGAAGCTGCGTTCAGCGCAGAATATATAACCTTTTAGTATATCGTAGCGGCTGTGTTGTGTGTGACTCGGGTTTCAACTTTTGATAAATAGATACAGGGACAGAGGGCGTTGGATCGGTGTTGATTAATAACCGAGGGAGATTAGGTCGAAGTGGAAGAAAAAGTCTTATCACTGTAAAAAGAGAATAATAATAAAAAAAAATAGTCTTTTGTTACGAAAAAAAGGAAAAAAAGGTCCTCGATTGTGAAAAAAAGACAAAAAAAAGTCTATCACTAAAAAAATAATAAAAAAAGATAGTCCTTTGTTACGAAGAAAAAATATAAAAAAGTCCTCGATTTTAAAAAAAGAAGACGAAATTTATGTTGTAAGTATTCGTTCGCATGAACACGCAAACCCGTTCGGAAGATGCATCTGGAGGTAGGTCATCGCACGCAAGAACACGGCAGCATGGATGTGGTAAGTGCTTTTAGGGTGTTGTGTGCTTGTGCTTGTGCTTGTGCTTGCTATGTAT
>BOPN01000112.1:148936-151436 GCA_017312705.2 Penaeus japonicus
GTCTTTGTCTTTGCGGATTTTCGAGGGTGGTGGTGGGGGTGGGGGGTGGGGGGGGGTTAGTGGTGGTAGGGGTGGTGGTATGGTCGTGGTGGTGGTATGGGTGTTAGTGGTGGTGGTGGTGGTATAGTCGTGTTGGTAGTTGGTGTTGTTGTGATTCTGTGATTTGGAGGCTTTTCCGTATTATTTTATTTGTTATGCTCATTATTGTTATTGTTGTTGTTGTTATTATTGTTATTGTTTTTATTATTATTATTGTTGTTTTTGTTATTTTTATCATTATCATTCTTCTTCTTATTCTTATTATTATTTCTAATATTATCATTATCATGATCATTATCATTATCATTATTATTAAATTATTATTATCATTATTATTATCATTATTATTATCATTATTATTATTATTATAATTATTATCATTATTATTGTTATCATTATTATCATTATTATTATTATTGATGATTATTATTATACGTCGGTTGTTCGACGTATACGTATGTTAAAGCTGATGCCCGTGCATGCTTAACGCTAACACATACATGCAGTCAAGCAGATGTTTAAACATGCATAAGTTAGATGCGAAAACACATGCGTCGTCCGTGCGTTAGCGGAGGGACGCACACAGGGACGCACACAGGGACGCACACAGGAACGCACACAGGGACGCACACAGGGATGCACACAGGGACTCACACAAGAACGCACACAGGGACGCACACAGGGACGCAGACAGGGATGCACACAGGGACTCACACAAGAACGCACACAGGGACGCACACAGGGACGCACACAGGGACGCACACAGGGACTCACACAAGAACGCACACAGGGACGCACACAGGGACGCACACAGGGACTCACACAAGAACGCACACAGGGACGCACACAGGGACGCACACAGGGACTCACACAAGAACGCACACAGGGACGCACACAGGAACGCACACAGGGACGCACACAGGGACGCACACAGGGACTCACACAAGAACGCACACAGGGACGCACACAGGGACGCACACAGGGACGCACACAGGGACGCACACAGGGACTCACACAAGAACACTTGCAGGGACGCACACAGGAACGCACACAGGGACGCACACAGGGATGCACACAGGGACTCACACAAGAACGCACACAGGGACGCACACAGGGACGCACACAGGGACGCACACAGGGACGCACACAGGGACGCACACAGGGACGCACACAGGGACGCACACAGGAACGCACACAGGGACGCACACAGGGATGCACACAGGGACTCACACAAGAACGCACACAGGGACGCACACAGGAACGCACACAGGGACGCACACAGGGACGCACACAGGGACGCACACAGGGACGCACACAGGGACGCACACAGGGACGCACACAGGAACGCACACAGGGACGCACACAGGGACGCACACAGGGACGCACACAGGGACGCACACAGGGACGCACACAGGGACGCACACAAGAACGCACACAGGGACGCACACAGGGACGCACACAGGGACGCACACAGGGACGCACACAGGGACGCACACAGGGACGCACACAGGGACGCACACAGGGACGCACACAGGGACGCACACAGGGACGCACACAGGGACTCACACAGGGACGCACACAGGGACGCACACAGGGACACACACAGGGACTCACACAGGGACGCACACAGGGACGCACACAGGGACTCACACAGGGACGCACACAGGGACACACACAGGGACTCACACAGGGACGCACACAGGGACGCACACAGGGACTCACACAGGGACGCACACAGGGACGCACACAGGGACACACACAGGGACTCACACAGGGACGCACACAGGGACGCACACAGGGACTCACACAGGGACGCACACAGGGACACACACAGGGACTCACACAGGGACGCACACAGGGACGCACACAGGGACTCACACAGGGACGCACACAGGGACGCACACAGGGACTCACACAGAGACGCACACAGGGACGCACACAGGGACTCACACAGGGACGCACACAGGGACGCACACAGGGACTCACACAGGGACGCACACAGGGACGCACACAGGGACTCACACAGAGACGCACACAGGGACGCACACAGGGACTCACACAGGGACGCACACAGGGACACACACAGGGACTCACACAGGGACGCACACAGGGACACACACAGGGACTCACACAGGGACGCACACAGGGACGCACACAGGGACTCACACAGGGACGCACACAGGGACGCACACAGGGACTCACACAGAGACGCACACAGGGACGCACAGAGGGACGCGGCATGGCATAGTTACACCGTCGACTGCCTAATGCATGCCACGACCTCCGCCCGTTGTCAGCGGCAGAAACGGCGCTGACAATGAAGGCGGAAGTTACGGGCGACGTTACAATAAGCGGCGCCACGCTCGCTCCCGGCGAGGACTTCCGTTACGGCGGAAGCAGTCGTCTCGATTGCGGGATATTCCGGGGGGGGGGGGGGGATGTTGGGACTTCCTGTCGCGGG
>BOPN01000112.1:173936-183936 GCA_017312705.2 Penaeus japonicus
TGCCGAGCTGGCGGTGGATTCTGATCGTACTTGATGAAGAACAAGGTCTTTTGATGCCGTATTGTTATCGAGATGGAGTGGGAGTGGATGTGGGAGTGGGAGTGGGGAGTGGGGAGTGGGGAGTGGGGAGTGGGAGTGGGAGTGGGAGTGGGAGAGGGAGTGGGAGTGGGGAGTGGGGAGTGGGGAGTGGGGAGTGGGGAGTGAGGAGTGAGGAGAGAGGGAGTGGGAGTGGGAGTGGGAGTGGGAGTGGGAGTGGGGGTGGGAGAGAGAGAGAGAGAGAGAGAGAGAGAGAGAGAGAGAGAGAGAGAGAGAGAGAGAGAGAGAGAGAGAGAGAGAGAGAGAGAGAGAGAGAGGGAGAGGCAGATTCAGATCGAAAGCGAACGAAAGACACAGACACAGAGAGACCGATTGAAAGAGAAAGAGAACCATAGACAGTTAGCCTCGTGAAATAGATGACAGTGTAGTGTCACCTCAGGCCGTAATGAGGACTGTGTAAGGAGGGAGAGGAGGGAAGGGGAGGGGGGTAGGGGGCGGCACAGAGCATCAAGGAAACAGAAATATTAGTCCCAGTCTGCGATAATTATGGGAAACTCTCAACGAAGCGGGCAATTAAGGGCGTTCGATATGGCGGAGCGAATAACGGACGTGGGTGGGGAGTGTGGGTGGGGGGGGGAGGTAGGAGGAAGGGGTTTGGGAGAGAGGTGGGAGTAGGGGGAGACAGGAGGAGGAGTTGGGGGGTCATTCACGCGCCATGCGGAGAAGACAGAGTGGGTAATGCCAGCAAGCGAGTGTGATCTTCGTTATTCAAAGAGGCCGTAATGTAATTGCAGGACTTTTTTAAAGTTGTCAAGATGAGTGGAGCCATGCCCTGAGGAACGGAAATGGCTCTCCAGGTGCCTGCCGAAGGGTGACATGTCGGCAGCGTTCTGATGTCGCGAGGGCGCAGTCAGCAGGGCGAGTGAAGGCCCCATGAAGTGTATGCGAGGGCGCTGGGCGACAGGCGGGCGTAGAGAAGCCGTCACGGTGTGCCTGCGAGGGAAACCGTCGAGCGGCCGAGAGAAAGAGAAAGAGAGATAGATAGAGAGAAAAAAAGATAAAAGAAAAAGTAAAACACTTGTTGAGAATGAGAGGTCGCCGAGTGTGAAATTGCGTGTGGCAAGTCTTGCGAAGTTCTGCGGGAGATTTGGAAGGAGGCGAAGAATAGAGGTGTTGTTTCTGGCGGAGACAAAGAGAGAGAGAGAGAGAGAGAGAGAGAGAGAGAAAGAGAGAGAGAGGGAAAGAGAGAGAGAGGGAAACTTTCTCTCGAGCAGCTCCTCCGACACTTCATTTTCGTCACCGCCTCGACCACCTAGTCCTCCGGGATGCTGTCGGACCTCCTGAAGCTGGTGATCCGGGGGGAGAGGCCCGAAGGAGGCAAGGACGTGGGCGGGTCGCAGCTCCAGCGCTTCCACCTCCCTCACGCCAAACTCCACCACAGCCACCACCACTCCGACAACAACTCCCTCCGACACAAGTCCAAGAAGTTCGGCAGGAGCTCCTTGCAGACCGCCCTCTCCTCCACCTCCACCTCCTCGGCCTCCTCCTCCACCTCCTCCTGGGGGACGCGCAAGTCCTCCTCCGCCACGGGATCCTCCAAGTCCTCCTCCTCCTCCCCCTTCAACCCCTACCGCCGGCGCTCGGACTCCAAGTCCTCCAAGGCCTCCAAGAAGGGCGGCAGCGACGCCAGGAAAAAGGAACCCAAGGACAACCGAGGGAGTGGCAAAGGACGACCCGACGGCAGGAAGAAGGGCTCCGGGAGTCACCTCGAGGAGCGGGACGTCGACGAGGACTCCAAGGTTTGTTGTTTATCCGTGGCCGAGTTGTTCCTCGTTGCAGGCTTAGGACCTTCCGGACGTAGGACCTTCCTGGACGTAGGACTTTTCCGGACGTAGGACCTTCCTGGACGTAGGACTTTTCCGGAAACCGAAGGCGAATCCTGGAGGTTGATGCTCTCCCTCGAGTCTTGGTTCCTTGGATTCTTTAGAATGTTATAGGCCTATGTGAAAGCTATTCGTATTGGCCTGTGCTGAAGAAGGTTTCTTTAGTATATAGCCATCTGCTTTCTGGTTTTTAAGGGAGGTGTTACTTAAAGGGGCTTGTTTTAAAACAGTTTCTTTAGTATATATCTATCTCTATGTATGTATGCTTGCATAAATGTACGTATGCATGTATGCATATATGTATGTATGTATGTATGTATGTATGTATGTATGTATGTATGTATGTATGTATGTATATATATGTATATGGATATATATGTATATATAGATATATATGTACATATATACATACATACATAAATACATACATGTATGTATATATGTATATATATACATAATATATATGTATATATGTGTATATATATAATATATATAATATATACATACATACATACATACATACATACATACATACATACATACATACATACATACATACATACATACATACATACGTACGTACATGTATATATATATACATACATAATATATATATATATATATATATATATATATATATATATATATATATATATACATATACATATACATATACATATACATATATACACACACACATGCATGTATATATCTATATATATACATATGTATATGTATATATATGTATATATATACACACACAATACATACACACACACACACACACACACACACACACACACACACACACACACACACACACACACACACACACACACACACACACACACACACACACACACACACACACACACACACACACACACACACACACACACACACACACACACACACACACACACACACACACACACACACACACACACACACACACACATATATATACACATGTATGTATGTACGCATGTACTTATGTATATATGAACGTACAGACACAGCTGCTATGAATATACTCTATTTAAAAGTTTTACCCACCTTCATCCATAGCCCTACTAAGATTCCCTTACCGTGTATAATATTGCTGTGTCTCCATTTCACTGTATATATATATATATATATATATATATATATATATATATATATATATATATATATATAAAATATGTGTATATATATATATATCTATATCTATATATATATATATATCTATATCTATATATATATATATATATATATATACATCTATATATATATATATATATATATATATATATATATATATATATATATATATATATATATATATATATATATATATATGATCACATTTTGTATGATTTTATTTTTGCTTTTTGTCTCAGTGTGGATGTACGGTTGTTTTATTAGTCTAAATAATATTGATTTTTATCTGACCTTTAATCCCTATGACATTTCGTCTCTATATGTTTTTTCTTTAAGTATACGTTTTTTTTTCTGTTAATAAATACACTATATGGTTTATAGGCTCAAAGTCGTTAATGGGTGGATGCGCACCTCATGGGGATGCGAAGAAGTTGAAGCTGAGTCAGTGTTGAGGTTGAGGTTGAGGTTGAGGTTGAGGTCAGTTGAAGCTGGTTGAGCTGAAGTTTTCCAGTTGAAGGAAGTTGAGGTTGAAGTTATATGTTTGAAAGCTGAGGTTGGAAGCTGAGGTTGAAGCGAGGTTGAAGCGGAAGGAGGTTGGCTGAGGTTGAAGTTGAAGAAGCTGAATTTTAATTTAAATTTGAATTTGAAGAAGAAACAAAATAGAGAGAGATATTAGATACAAATGAGTGTACATAATTTGGGAAGAGGGAGAGGACGGATTAGAATGGACGAAAGCTAATATTATGTTTCATACGCGTCTGTGTCTGTCTCTCTCTCTCTCTCTCTCTCTCTCTCTCTCTCTCTCTCTCTCTCTCTCTCTCTCTCTCTCTCTCTCTCTCTCTCTCTCTCTCTCTCTCTCTCTCTCTCTCTCTCTCTCTCTCTCTCTCTCTCTCTCTCTCTCTCTCTCTCTCTCTCTCTCTCTCTCTCTCCTTCTCCCTGAATTTTGGTTTCTGGGGGTGGGGGCGTAATGGAGGGTGATGTTGAAGATGGTAGGGAGATTTGTGTTTTTTCTTCTCATTTCTTTTGCTTCTTGTTTTTCTTTTTCCCTTTCTTCTTCTTCTTCTTCTTCTTCTTCTTCTTCTTCTTCTTCTTCTTCTTCTTCTTCTTCTTCTTCTTCTTCTTCTTCTTCTTCTTCTTCTTCTTCTTCTTCTTCTTCCTTTTTCTCCTGTTTTTCCTTTTCCTTTTCTTCTTCTTCTTTTGTTGTTGTTTTTGTTGGTGGTGGTGGTGATGTTGTTGTTGTTGCTGTTATTATTATTATTATTATTATTATTATTATTATTATTATTATTATTATTGTTTTTGTTGTTGTTGTTGTTGTTGTTGGTTGTGGTGGACTGACTGGGTATACAAGACCTTAGTAGGGCTATAGATATTAATTAACAAAGCACTTCTCAGTATTCTTTGACTGTTTCTGTCATGTTCTATAGAAGAGAGAATGAAACAATAACATTATAATATTATAATGAACAATGTGCATCATTGACGAAGATATAAAGAACAGAGATAAATATGGGAAATATAGAGACACTGATAAAGAGGTTGGAATTGTCCAGCACGAGTGGGCGTTAAGGGTAGGGAGGACCGGGGGGAGGGCCGGGGCGAGGGAGGGAAGGAGGGAGGGAGGGAAGGAGGGAGGGAGGGAGGGAGGGCCTGTGGGAGGGAGGAAGGAAGGAGGGAGAGGAAGGGGGAGGTGGGGAGGGAGGAGGCTTGAGAGAAGGGGAGGGAAGAGGAAGAAGAGGGAGGAGGAGGAGGAGGAGGAGGAGGTGGAGGGGGAGGAGGGGGAGGGGGGGAGGGAGGGGGAGGAGGGAGGGAGGGAGGGGGAGGGGGAGGGAGGGAGGAGGGGGAGGGAAGGAGGGAAGGGGGCAACAGGGAGAAGGTTGTAAGTTAAGGGAGTATCATCTATGGTATGTCCAACTAATACCCAGGTGCCTCCCTTCGTCTCCCTCTGCCGCCCATAGCCGCCCGTAGACTACTACGCCTAAACTGGGCCGTATGTAGGACTGTGCGTACGCTTTTTAAGTGGAAAATGATACAGAAATGTTAGAAAGATGTAGTGATGATAGATAATGAATAAATACTTTCTGGTTTATCTACTCATCTTATTCATCTGTTCATTTGCCTGTCTGTCTGTCTATCTGTCTATCACCATCTATATCTATCTATCTTTGTCTATCTGTCTGTCTGTCTGTCCATCTATCTATCTATCTATCTATCTATCTATCTATCTTTCTGTCTGTCTGCCTGTCTGTCTGTCTGTCTGTCTGTCTGTCTGTCTGTCTGTCTGTCTGTCTGTCTGTCTGTCTGTCTGTCTGTTCATCACTTAGCTGATGATCATATCTATCTATCTATCTAATAGCTACTTACCTACCCACCTGCCCTACACTTTACATGGAGGATACAATATGGGATTTAATTTATAAGATTAAATGAATATATAGACAAACATTTAGGATTAGATAGATATATAGAAGGGAAGAGAAAGAGAAAGGGTGTTAGTAGATAGAGATAGAGATAGAGAGATAGAGAGATAGATAGAGAGAGAGATAAATAGATGGATTGTGAGATAGAGAGATAGATAGATTGAGATAGATAGAGAGAGAGAGATAAATAGATGGTTTGTGAGAGAGAGAGAGAAAGAGAAAGAGAAAGAGAGAGATAGAGATAGAGATAGAGAGAGAGAGAGAGAGAGAGAGAGAGAGATAAATAGATGGATTGTGAGATAGAGAGATAGATAGAGAGATAGACAGATAGATAGATTGATGGAGCCCATAGGTAGATAAATGGATAAATATGCAGATGTTCATACTGCGTGACGTGTATACAAACGCCAAAACGGGCCGTGTTTTCCGCGTCGTACGCCAAATATGACGCAACCAAGAGGATACAAAGCGTCAGTTGTTATCGGCGTGTGGGGTGTTGGCGCCGCACCATTTGTTAAATGTGTTTACTGGTGAATAGGTCGTGGTGTGAGGGAAGTTTTGGTCCTCTGTTTCCTGTTCCACTATTGTGTGATGGGCGGTTTTGCCAGGGACACCCTTGGAACAGCCTGCCTGGTGTGTGGGATGGATGCTTTTCTCTCTACCCTCTCCCCTCCCCAACACCGCCCCCACCCTTTCCCTCCCCGCCCTTCCGACCCCCGAGGGCTGACGTCCTCTCCCCAACAGCCTCACCGAAGGGACGTTTTTCGTTGTTTGGGGAGGAAGGGGAGGAGGAGGGAGGAAGGGGAAGAGGGAGGAGGAAGGGGAGGAGGGAGGAGGGGAAGGGGAGGAGGGAGGGAGGAAGAAGGGGAGGAGCAGGGAGGAAGAAGGAAGGGGAGGAGGAGGAGGGAGGAAGGGAAGGAGGAGGAGGGAGGAAGGGGAGGAGGAGGAGGGAGGAAGGGAAGGAGGAGGAGGAGGGAGGAAGGGAAGGAGGAGGAGGAGGGAGGAAGGGAAGGAGGAGGAGGAGGGAGGAAGGGAGGAGGAGGGAGGAAGAGGAGGAGGAGGGAGGAAGAGGAGGAGGAGGAAGGAGAGGAGGAGGAGGAGGAGGAAGGGGAGGAGGAGGGAGGAAGGGGAGGAAGGGGAGGAAGGAGAGGAAGGAGGGAGGGAGGGGAGGAAGGGGAGGAGGGAGGAAGAAGGACGGCCCATTTGAGGGGGAAGGCTGGTGGGCCGCTGTGGGTGTGGGTAGGGTGGTGGGGTGGGGGAAGGGGGGACAAAGGGGGTGTGGGTGGGGATTGATATATGCTACAGAGCGCATTTATTGCGTCTCTGTAGCGGTACGTCACTGATCCTGCTCGTGACGTCGAGCTGCAGCACCAACAACAGCTGTTGAACGTTACCTTTCTTCCTTCTTCCTTCTTCCTTCTCCTTCCAGCGTCCTTCTCCTTCCTCCTTCCCTCTCCCTTCTTCCTCTTCCTCTTCCTCTTCCGCTCTCTATCTCCCTCTCCCCCTTCTTCTTCTTATTATTATTATTATTATTTGTCTCCCTTTCCTCCTTATCCCTCTCCTTCCTCCTCCTCCTCCCTCCTCTTTCTTCCTCTTCTTCCTCCTCCTCCTCCTCCTCCTCCCTCCCTTTCTTCCTCCTCCTCCCTCCTCTCTTCCTCTCCCTCTTCCTCTCTCACCTCTTCACAGTGCCTTGTTTTTCGCTTCCTTCCTCCTTCTCTCTCATCACAAAACCATACCCCCACTCAGTTCTCCTCACCACCCTCCTTCACTGTTCCCTTCCTCACTCACCTTCCTCCATTCCACCTCCTCCATTCCCCCTGTTCCCTCTCCCCACTGTTCTCTCTCACTCCTCTCCCACTCAATTCCTTCTCCCTCACCTGCCCCCTCCATTCCGTTCCTCTCCCCACCTGCTCCCTCTCCCCCACTGTCCTCCCCACTCAGTTTCCCTCCCCCCACTCACTCTCCCCCCACTCCTTCTCCCTCACTCACTCCCCACCTGTTCCCCTCTCCCCACTCAATTCCTTCTCCCTCACCTGTTCCCTCTCCCCCAACTCCGTTCCCTCTCCCCACTCGTCTTCCTCCCCAACTCCACCCCTCTCCCCCAACCTGTCTCCCCCACTGCCCTCCCCACCAGCTTCCCACTTCAGTTCCTCCCCTCAGCCCCCACCTTCCCCACTCCACTCCCTCTCCCCACTCATCCCTCTCCCACTGTCTTCTGAGACTGCTCCACTGTCCCTTCCCCACACCTTCTTCCAACTGCTGAGTACCAAAGCTTCTACCTTCTGTGGATATTTTTAAACCAGACTCCCAAATGGCATAGCACACATTAATACATTAATTTGTCGCTCGTTAAAGGCTGCTGAATTGTATGCAGTACTCTTGTGGTTATTTGAAAGGGAGGAGGAGAGGAGGGGAGGTGGAGGTGGAGGAGGTGGGTGAGGTGGGAGGGGAGGGGAGGTGGAGGGAGGCAGGGGGAGGGGGAGGGAGGGGAGGAAGAGGAGGTGGTGGGGGTGGGAGGTGGAGGAGGAGGAGGAGGTGGTGGGGGTGGGAGGAAGGGGAGGTGGAGGTGTGGAGGTTTGGAGGTGGAGGTGGGAGGTGGAGGAGGAGGAGGTGGTGGTGGGGGTGGGAGTGGGAGGTGGGAGGGAGGGGAGGTGGGAGGTGTGGGGGTGGAGGTGTGAGGGTGGGAGGGGTGGGAGGTGGGAGGTGGAGGAGCCAGAGAGAGTGGAGTGGAGGTGGAGGTGGGAGGTGGGGGTAGAAGTAGGAGGGGGAGGAGGAGAAGGATATTAATAATACTACAATAGACACACAACAGGCATGTCATGTTACACATCATCGGAACTACTAACTGGAACTGGATGGTCATTTTGCATCTTTTAGAATCTAGAACAAATAAAAAAGGATGACGTCAGACTGATTAAACTAAATTAACACATTTTGTCGTTGATTTTCGTTAGGTTAATCAAACCTAAATTCTTACACCGTTTCTCTTCTGTTGCAGGATTCCTTTGGCGCCGTTTCTCACCACTCGTCCAAGGGGTCACTTCTCGAAGGGCGTCACCAGGTCGTAGGTGAGTTGAGTGAGTGGCTGCAGGGGGCGCCGTCCTTCGGGGCTCGCCTGGAGGGGCGTGAGTGCAAGTTGCATGGCGTGGATGGACTGGAGGGGGGTTCCTCGTGCGTAAGGTTGGATGCAAGGGGCGTGTGTCTCTTTGCGTGGAAAGTTTCTCACTAACTGTATTTATATGTTTGTGTGTGTGTGTGATTGTGTGTGTGATTGTGATTGTGTGTGTGATTGTGTGTATGTGTGTGTGTGTGTGATTGTGTGTGTCTGTGTATGATTGTGTGTGTGTGTATGATTGTGTGTGTGATTGATTGTGTGTGATTGTGTGTGTGTGCGTGTGTGTGTGTGCTTGATTATGTGTGCGTGTGTGCGTGTGTATGTGTGCTTGATTGTGTGTATGCTTGATTGTGTGATTGTGTGTGTGTGTGTGCTTGATTGTGTGTGCGTGTGTATGTGTGTTTGATTGTGTGTGATTGTTTGTGTGCTTGATTGTGTGTGATTGTGTGTGCGTGTGTGTGTGAGAGTGAGTGTGTGTCTATGTGTGTGTGTGATTGTGTGTGTGTGTGTGAGAGTGAGTGTGTGTCTGTGTGTGTGTGTGATTGTGTGTGTGTGTGTGAGAGTGAGTGTGTGTCTGTGTGTGTGTGTGATTGTGTGTGTGTGTGATTGTGTGTGTGTGTGATTGTGTGTGTGCTTGTGATTGTGTGTGTATGTGTGTGTGTGTATGTTTGTGTGTGTGCGTGTATGCGTGTATGCGTGTGCATGTGCATACGTGTGCGTGTATGCGTGTGCATGTGCATACGTGTGCGACTGTGCGTGTGCATGTGCATGTGCATACATGTCTGTTCAAGCATGAACGTACCTACGCACGAATATCTGCATGACTAAACCCGCGTGTGTGTGTGTGTGTGAGCGAGTCTTCACATGCTCCCATGCGCCCACCCACGCACTCCCCGCATGACAATATCTCAAACAAACCCATCAGAGTATCCACACACCCACCCATTGAAATAACTCCCCCCTTTCCCCCTTCTTCTCCCCCCCCCCTTTCCTCTTCCCATATTCCAACCACCTTCCGCGGGGGCGCACCCACACCCACACCCACGCACAGCCCCACGCCCACCGCCCTCCGAGTACCCACGGCGAATGGACAGGAAAAGTTTCGTGAGCGATGCGGTCATTGACGGAAGATTGACCGGCGTGCTGTGTGGCGACGAAGGTCAGGAGAGATTTCGTAACCAACGCTGCGTGCGCTTTGACTTCGGGAGTTGGTGGAGAGAGGGAGAGAGTGGAGTTGTCGCTCGATTGTGCTTGTGTGTGCTTTTGTGAGGTGGTGGGGGTGTGTATATATATATATATATATATATATATATATATATATATATATATATATACATACATATATATATATATATATATATATATATATATATATATATATATATATATAGATACATACATAT
>BOPN01000112.1:191436-198936 GCA_017312705.2 Penaeus japonicus
AATTTAACTGTTTTAATAGTATTGCCTGTGGTTATGATGTCTGTCACATACCCTATTCTCACATGCTTTTCAGTTTGGTCATATATAGGTAGCTATTACTGCTAATGTGCCATATCTTGATGGGTAGAAGTGCAAGAGATATAGGAACTTCTTAAGACAACTGCACCATAGTAGTTACAAAGTAAAAGGGAAAGTGCATCTCCTTGGATATATGTTTCTATAATGTGTTACATTGTTCATGTTCCTCCGTGCTCGGCAGATTGGTGGACAAAGGAGTCTTCCCACGACACCAGAAGTGAATGAGGATGCCAGTACAAAATCTGGGACTCCCTCAAAGGTTCCTACATCTGCCTCTCCGTCAACTCCTACAGAGTTACCTTCTCACTCTGCTTACGGTAAGGCTGTTCTCTCTCATGAGCAGGTATAAACAGTGTGTAATATTTATTAACTGGGTAAAAAGGAATGAGAGATTTTAGAGGGATGATACAATGTCACGTTGAGAATATTTGAGATTGTCTGATGACCATAGGGGCGGCTTATATTTGATTTTGATTTTAAAACCCTTTATCAACAGATGAAGAAAGCAGCCCCTCTCTCGAGCAGCACGTTAGCATTGAGCGACGGGAGTCAGAGAAGAAAGATAAAGAGGACAAGAAAGATGAGCCTCTCCTCCAGCGTCTCTTTGGCAGTGTGCGCTCCGGACGGCGGCGGTCACGTGGCAGCGGTGACGACAGCCGTGAAAACAGCGTCAGTCCACTCCGAAGAGGAGGAGACCAACGAGCCTCGAGGGAGAAGAGGCGAGACTCGTCTGGCTCGAGGTTCTCCATGCTGGGGCGAGCCTCCACGAAGGCACACAATGACTCTCATCCTCTGCCTCCTTCTGGTCGAGCAAGAGATCCTAGTCGGGAGAGACCTTATAAAGAGGCATCATCTTCACCACCACAGACTCCGCGCTCGTCGAGTGTAGAAGGACGGCTAGAGAGCACTGGTCCTGGACAGCAGTCTGCTTTCCACATTTCGTCTTATGATGATCGTCCCTCGAGGCCTTTCAATGGGGTGAGGAAAGTGAAGAGCTTCAGAGAAGTTGCAGGACAGCCTGAGACACAGAGAGAACCAATACATCGCAAAGTCTCATCTCAGAGTAATGTAGAGGAGAGAATTAGCATATCAAGCAAGATTTCGAGAATGTCGGCTTCCTTTGAGAGTCTGGACAATGAAAGCGACTCAAAGTTAACACACACTGCCAATTCAAGTGGAACTTCAAGTACAGAGATCTTGTCTACCTCACCACAACGCTCGTCAACAGACTCCCTCACAAGCACGCAAATCCCTGGTGTATTTATACGTCAGCACTCCCAGAACCAACACAGGATAGGAATTCATAAGCATCAGGATCAGTTTCACCAAAGTCATTATCTGCAGCAAGGAAACCAAGATTCAGGTTCAGGACCTTTATCACTGGACTCCAGTATATCTTTGCATACGAGGGAATCAGACGAACACATGCGGAAGGCATCAAGTGTGGACCATGTGAGTTATGTTATAGGTTCCTGGCAATCAGCAAAGGATTCTGAAGTTCCAGACCCTGTTGTTCACAAAGCAACAGAAAGCAAGCAGGCATTGGTGTCGAAAAATATCAGCGCAGAGATAAAACCTGCAGACAGGGTTTCTCCGAAGCAGACAGTACGTTCCCATTCCTTGCAGGGAGATGATGCAGGACCTCCTGTTTCTGGCACTGATGAAAGTGAGGCTGAGGGTGAGCGCACACCTCGCCGTCCTCTCAAGAAGGAACCGAGCATGAAACGCGTTCCCCCGCGTGATGTAGAACCAGATCCCGTTCCTGAGTTTATGCGGATCCAGCTCAACAGAGTGGAAAGTAAAGGCCAGTCTGTTGTATTTGAGACAGAGCAAGAAAAGGGTATTAAAACAGAGGGAAATGACAAAGAACTTCACAAAAGTCAGGCTGAACCCTCTGCCAAGGAAACTTCAATGTCAGAACTATCTGATGGTGCTGTAGTTTACAGGTCTGAGTCAAAGGACGGTAAGTCTTCCTCACTGAACAAGAGAGGAAGCGCTCAGTTTGGCAAAGGACCACTAAGAGACGTCTCCCCATCTAGTGGAAACGTAGAAATTGTAGATTCAGACTCCAATTTGGAAGGGAGCACTCCGGACTCTACTGTGGAACGCGTTGTGTTACGAAAACCTTTAGTGTCTGAGAGGGCGCCTCTGATAGAGCGTGCTAGCTCAATGTCCAGCCAGGGTACTTCCTCCAAGAACGAGCAGCCCGAGTTGTTTAAGGTGTTTGCTCGACGATCCTTCAAAGTTAAGGATGTTGAGAAGGAAAAGTCCCAAGAAAGTGATAATGAAGAAGAGGAGAATATAGAAGTAGCAAGTGAAGTATCAGAGGTCATGGTCATACCTACTCGTGCTCCTGTTGCTTCGTCTGTTTCGCCAGTACCAAGTAAAGAGACACCATTGCCTGCGACCTCAATATCTCTCACAGCAGGCCAGCAAAAGCCAAGTCTCAATGCCATTTCCTTCAATCGTAAGTCGGTTGGAAATCCAGCTCTGTCTTTCTGTCCACCACCTATTACAAATACATCTGCAACAGCACCTGGATCACCAAAAGCAACTGTTCTGGTTGTATCTGGTAATACCAGCCCACTACCAGTCAGCACAGACCTAGCCAATAATGCGATCAATACTTCTCGAAATATTAGTACCATCACCACAACTAGCAGCACCATGATTAGTAGTGCCAGTCGAAGCATTACCACAATCACCACGCCAAATAATGCCTTGATCATAAATAAACCGACAACTGCTCCCATTCATGGTCCTACCGTACGTACATCGAATGCCACTCCAACATCGGAGGCTGGGGTAACAGTAACGACTTCCAGTTCATCCGTATTTAGTAAGATCATCAGTAGAAGCTCAAGCATAACGGCACCCAATGATGTGAGCAGAAATGATCAAGAAAGTGCCCCAGCCACACCACCTCCACCAAAGCTCTCTGTGTCTGGCAGATCCGGATCAAGTATAGTCTGGCCACCACGTCCACAGCCACAAGAGGAGACTCAGCCTGCGGTACATTTGTCTCACACCTCGCACACCAGTGTTTCGGGACCTCAGCCCAAAAAGGTGACAAGGAGTCCATCGTCGGTAAGTGAATCTGAGGATACCAAACCTGCAGAAGTTCCAGAGAGCAAAGAAGGGCCCGTAGAAATATCGCCACTTGATATAGGAGCAGCAAGACGAAGGTTCATGAGTGGAGGCAAAGACCGTCCACAAGCGCCAGCAACACCTCCCTCTCAGAATGCAAATTTAACATCAGCTTCGCCAGTGCCCTCTTCCCCAGGGACTGCATCACTAATGTCTAAACCATCATCCGCACCAGTAACAGAGACTCGTAACGCTGCTCCATCGTTCACCGTCACTGTACGAACCCAGTCGCCTGGCAGCGTTTCTCACACTGATTCTCAAGCCACAACTACTCCAGTTACAAGTACCTTACCAGATAGTAATGTTAACACTTCTGTGAGTGCTAGCACAGGCAAATCTGAGCATGGAGTGGCTCAGCAAGCAGCTGAAGACTGGAGGGTGCTTGTCAGGCAGCGCAGAGAAGGGAGGCTGAAGCAGAGTAAGACTCCAGATACTGAAGAAATAATTATCGAGGTGAGTGTATATCATGAGGTACACGTAGTCTACTGTAGAGGTTGGTTATATTTCACTATTTCACTATGGTTGTGGTATTCTTGTTTGGTAGTCTGGTAACATATACTGAATATTTGTGTGAAACTACCTTTAAAAATATTATATTTATTGCTATAGATAATTAGGACTTTGCTCTTCAGAGATATGTATAATCACTTTGACTTTCCTCTTTCCCTATTAGCACATTATCCCTATCTTGGTTTAGAGAGTCTATTTTGCCTTGTGTTAGGGCACCCATGAGCCAAAACATAAATAATATTAACTTTGGAATTAGCAGAAAACCTCTCTGACGCATGGACATTAACCGTGCAATATGCTCAACAAAACAGTGATATATATGTGTGAGTGAGTGACTGAGTCAGTCAGTCAGTCAGTCAGTCAGTCAGTCAGTCAGTCAGTCAGTCAGAGAGGTGTTAGGCCACAGCTAATCCATCCTGATTCTTCCAAAGAAAGCAGCCATGCCTTTTTTAACGTCACAGAATATGTAAATGGTAATGTCTTTAAAAATCATATTGAGTTCCTTTTTCTTTCCAGTAGATTTGAGAACTTTCAATTTGGAATTAAAACTAAACGAGTTTTATGGATTACGATTTGCTATTCCCTTGGAAATGATGGCTCCTCTTTTACATGTCGATGGAAAAATTTTAGATTCATTTTTTTCATGTTAGATTTTCTTTTTTCTGTGATAGCATTTTGTCATATTTGCAAGTTTAACATCTTCATTTTGTTAACAGATCTAAAGTTTGTAATAAGGATAATGTTGTGTGTAGGGCATTTGGTTCAGTATATACCAATAATTTAACATATATATCTCTCTTTAAAATGTGTTTAACGAAGATCTCGTTTAACATATGCCAATGTTTAACATATTTTTTTTTTTACTTCGTTTCAGACTCGACCACCGGTTTCGAGGAACAGCAAGGTCCTCGAGATGGCCAACAACTTCCAAAAGCTTCAGGTTGCCTAGCAGAAGATCTGTCCGGGAAGACTCTGGCCTCAGTGAATGAAAGAAATGCGAAATGTCTCTGTATTGTAAGTGTCATCGCATACGACTTATATCATCTTCTGGTGATTTGCAGCCAGGCTAGGTTACGTGCTTGTGGTGTGACTTGTCATGATGAATTTGACTCGTTTTCCGAGGAAGTTTGTTTGTTTTGATGTTTTCCTGGTTTTTCGTTTTGTTGTGAATGTATTGGTCTACCTACCATAGCTGCCGCACTGAATACAATTGTATCTGTTTTACACACATTTCAATAAACGGTGATTTTGTAATATTGTCACAGTTCTGAAACTGGCTTGAGGTTCAGTATAAACTTGAGGGGAAAAAGTAGGCAAGATTTAGATTTATCAGAAAAGATGTTATATAAAAAACAAACCTCGATCATAGATTGAATTTCCAGTTATATTGAGTCTTTTATTTTTTTCTCATAATTTGTGATATTAATTTGTCATGTTAAAGATGTTTTTTCATACAAAAAAAATAGCTTTTGACTTTTTTATTTTTTTTTACTTAGATGTAAAAAGCTACAGGGTTCTAAATGACAATAAAATGGGAGAAATAGAATTGTGCATTACTCGTGGCTTTAGGAGCATGACTTAGGGTGATATTAGGCTGAACTTGTTAATTAAACGAGCTGTGTTCATATATATATTTTTTTTCCCTTTATTTGAGCCACCGTGAATGTTAAGCCGGAAAACAAGCTGTTAGTGAATTAAGTGGCGGGTGTTGTAGGGCTCTCGTAGACGTGGGGAAGAATATACTATTAAGCAGAAGCTATAAATATTTATGTAAATAACATATATAGATATGCCTACCAAAACCAAAATGTTACATAATTATAGAAATCCGAAGTGAAGTTATTTGTGTCATAACTGTTTGATGTGAAAGGCAAACAGCTATGACTAACGGCTTCAAGACTGTGTAGTAATGAAGCATTTATAAAGGTCTTTGTTTCATGTACTGATGTAAAAAAAAAAAAGAAGGAAGATATTGATAATAAGTGTAGCAAAGATAGCATATAGATGCTGTGTATATAATGTGTACATATCTTTTTGACAAGAAGTATGTTTAGTCATAGCTTGTGGGATATACAGGTTTGTCAAGGTTCCAAATGAATATAATGATGTTCATTATAAAGCGGTAAGATGTATTGCTTTACTTTTTTCTTTCTTTTTTTTATAATTTGTATTAAAACTTTATTTTAACTTCTTTTGTAAAGTTGATTTTATTAGTGAATTGTATAATTGTAGTTTGTTTAAAAAGGCAAAACTTCTACAAATTTCAGTTGTTAGAAACTGGATAATTTTATATATATATGAATATACACATACAGCTATCTTACATTTTTAGTATCATGAATTATTCATTCAGGTTTGTAATATACAGAAATGAAAATAAAACAACAGCATAAGACTTTATACCAAAAATGTAGGACTAGTTTCATTAACAAATTATGATTCCCAGTGATAGATATATATATGAACACAAAGTCCAACAAATGTGAATAAATGCTGAGCATTCAAATGGCATTTTCTTATACTTTGAGATGTGCTTTTCTTTCCAATTTAGACACTCGCAGAAGAGAGGGAAACGTGTGATCATATTCCGTGTATGTTTATTACCATTTTCAGCACCAGGGAAACAACATCCGATGATACATACGGCAGGATATATATATTGTTGCAGGATATATATGGGAATTTGAAAGTTATGAAGGTTCTCGCACATTCTGCAATGTTACTTGCAAAATGCATGTCCAGCACCTTTTGATGTTTATCCCCCAAATATTGAAATATCTCATTTAATACCACCATATGCTAAATTTCCTCCACTAAATAGTATTAATAATTTCTTTTACCTGTAGCTATTTCCAAGTTCAGTTATCTGACATGTTCTTCATTCACACTTTCGTAATCTTGTTCAATTCATCATTGTCTTATCACATAGTCCTTACTTCTCTCTTGTACATTTTTCTTTTCTACATTTCCCCTCATTCTCTTAACAATCTTTTAGTCATTTCACTTTGTTGTCTTGAAAAGATATTATCTTAAACTGAATTATTCTCCTCTGACCCCTCTTCTCTATCTTAATATTCATTGAATTGAATAAATCTACTTTCTCTTTTCTTAACCTCGGCAGAAACCATCTTTCACTTTGTTGGCATACGGTGACTGGTACTTACGGTTCTACTTGTAATATGCTGATTATTCACTGTGATAAAAGCAAATTATGAAAAATACAATAGGGGATATATATATATATATTTTTTTTTTGGTACCCGGCGTTATGATTGATGTGTTCTCAGTCATTTTTGGGAATGTGATCTGTCATCGTTTCACTGTTTTTAAATCACGTTTCTTATTTTAGCGGAAGTCGTTTTTAAGAGATTTTATTTTTTATTTTTTTTAGTTTGCTGTGACTTTGTTTCCATGTATTCCATTCTTTTATATTTTCACCCTGTAAAGAACTTCTTCATATATTCTCTTCTTTTTTTCTTTTTTTTTGTTTAATCATATCCAATATAAAGTGCCTCTGTTTGCAAAGTTTTGATTGCCTTTGTAACATACATGTGATATTTTTTTCCCAAAATTATATAGTATGTATTCTCAAAGTTGGTCAAAGCAGATCAGCTTTACAGTTCACTATAGTGGTGATGTACACTAAATTAAATACTTGATTATTTAGAAAAAATAATTACAAGTGTGTGTTAACATTATGTGCCTTGAATGTACATAAACGATGAAGAAGATGTGTGTTTATTAGCCCTGTATCACAGAATAATG
>BOPN01000112.1:206436-208936 GCA_017312705.2 Penaeus japonicus
GAAATCCGTATCGCTAAATATTCCAGAATTTCCAGCAGAATTTCTTAAGATTCTGAAATCCGTATAGCTAAATATTCCAGAATTCCCAGCAGGACTTCTTGCTTATCTTTACCGAATGCTTTTGGGATAAAAATCCAATAACACCGATTAATTAAGATTAGCATTTCTGGAACCTGGATTTTCCATCAGTTTTCCTACCTTCGCGTGTTATTTCTGACACTTGTGTTGCATTTTGGAAAACGGGATATTTACGGCACCTTGATTTTAAAGGAGAATTGATGATGGAAATGAACGGAATTTAGTTGTTGAAAGATACGAGTTTGTAAATTACATTTGATATTATCGCTACGCCAATGGGTCTTTGTAAATCACATTTGATATTATTACTACGCCAGTGGGTGTTTGTAAATCACATTTGATATTATCGCTACGCCAGTGGGTCTTTGTCTCTGTGTAAATATGTGTCAACAGGATAACATGATGTAAGAATCGTGGAAGAGAAGGACCGGAGGAACAAAACCAGGACAGACGCAGTTTGGTGCTCCTGTTGTCAAGACCTCGCGTGTGCCCCTTGTGGGTGACCTGAGATACCCTGTGTTTGCACTGATATAAGCCTGTATGGTGCAGTGTGATGTGCTGGTCCCCCCCCCCCCCCTGTATGGTGCCTATAGATTGGTGTATTTGTGAAGAACTAGTAGTGTAAATATAGGATAGACGTGTTATTGTGTGTTTATTTCGTGCCCTGCCTCCCCACGTGGTGTTTCCCCTCGTGGCCTGCCCCGCCACGTGGTGTTTCCCCTCGTGCCCTGCCTCGCCACGTGGCGTTTCCCCTCGTGGCCTGCCTCGCCATGTGGCGTTTCCCCTCGTGCCCTGCCTCGCCATGTGGCGTTTCCCCTCGTGCCCTGCCTCGCCACGTGGTGTTTCCCCTCGTGCCCTACCTCGCCACGTGGTGTTTCCCCTCGTGCCCTACCTCGCCACGTGGTATTTCCCCTCGTGCCCTACCTCGCCACGTGGTGTTTCCCCTCGTGCCCTACCTCGCCACGTGGTGTTTCCCCTCGTGCCCTACCTCGCCACGTGGTGTTTCCCCTCGTGCCCTACCTCGCCACGTGGCGTTTCCCCTCGTGGTGTTCGGTGCCTCTTGGAGCTGTTCTGTTCTGTGTTCACGACCCTGTGGTTAGCACGCCGTCTGCCTAGCCTGGGGTGACCGGTATGACATTATGTTGACCTTGTTCTTTCGAATAAAAAACAAAAACAAAAACAATAAAAAGATGATTCAGAGAGAGCCTACACTTAATCCAAAGATGAAATTGGCCCGATTTTCATTAATAAAACAAAAGAAATTCAAAGAGAGGCTACACTTAATCCAAAGATGAAAATGACACGATTTTCATAAATACAAAACTTTAACTTAAAATAATGAGATATTGATACATCGATATATTTCTATAACTGTTTTCAACAAAATTTAACCTTCTAAATTTAAACTGAACTTCTTGAACATTTTACATTTATATTACAGCCTACTGAACACTCTAGCGGACTGATTCTTTACTACATGATTTCAATTGTATTTTTATATTATATTAATTGCATCTTCTCTATTTTCCCTTTTTAATTCCTTATCTGTATGTAACGTTATTCCTCTCTCTCTTTTCTCTCCCTATCCTTCTAATTCTTTTACTGTTTGTATTTTTCTGTATCATTCACTCGTCTTTTTGCTTTGTAATCTCTGTAATAATTGCATTTATGGTAATTTTTGTTTTGATAATAATGATAGCGGTGATAAAAATAGGGATTATGCTACAACTATTACTAGCATTAAGGATAATGATGGTGATGATGATGGTGATGATAATGATGATGATGATGATGATGGAGATGATGATAATGATGATAATGATAATGATGATGATGATGATAATGATGATGATACTACTACATTGATAATAATAATGACAAAGATATTAACAAAAATAGTCATAATAACAATTAGCAGAATTATCAGACAAAAAAGTCATAAAGTACATGAAGAGAATAGTAAAAAAAAAAACAAGAAAAAAAAAACGCGAGGAAATATTTGTATTTTTTTTTTTTTTTTTTAATCTAAAGTCAAACCTTGAATGATAAATATATATATATATATATATATATTTTGCCATTACACCGAGAAATAAATCAAAATATTAACAATGCTATCCACAAACTAATAAAAGAAGTAAATGCGCTAGTATAGGTTTAACTTCATGTGCAACCTGAATTAATCATGAAATCTTTATGTAATTAAAGATTCGAGTTTGGAAAAAGAAGTTTAAAAGGAAGTTAAGAAAAGGAAAGTATGGATGAAACAAATGAATAGGCAGTTTTTGACGGACTTAGAAAAGGAAAAAAAAAAAAAAAAAACATGGACATGATTAAGAAGAGAATATTTAAATGATGGATAAGAAGCTGTGATCTTAGCAGCCCATTTGCATACGACAAGTGAAACACCACATTGCTGGTT
>BOPN01000112.1:211436-216436 GCA_017312705.2 Penaeus japonicus
TATATGCAGTTTTAACTCAGTCACATGTACGTTTCTGTTGCATTTCAATTGCATTGGGCTTTTTTAGGTAACTATTTCGTGGTTCTTAAGTGTTTAGAAGTACAGTTATAAATGGCACCTCGATATGTACTAAAACACAAGACCCGACATTGATGTACATTTTAAGAAAAAAAAAAAAAAAAAAAAAAAAAAAAAAAAAAAAAAAAAAAAATATATATATATATATATATATATATATATATATATATATATATATATATATATAGATATATATATATATATATTACTGACGACCTTCTCAACTTCCTTAACAGCCCACGCCCACGGACATGGGTCAAACTCAAAGATATTTTCTCTTATCAAAAATACACCGTGTGAACGCAGGAAATAAGAGTCATTTTATCACAATATCATGCCGTACATGGGCATGCTTGACCGATTGTACTTATCAGGACTCACTATCAAGGCTACTTGCTTTCGTCATGCAAAAAAGCAAGCTGGTGGGAACAGCAGTCACGGTGATAGTGAAGAAGGGAGAGCAGATACCGTAGACTGTTCGCTTTTGCCTTTGACTTTTAGTTAGTCCCCTAGAGTTAGTTCAGAATAAAAACACGTAACATAAATATATAGATAACACGAGAGAGAGAGGGGGGATAAAGGGAGAGAGAGAGGGAGAGGGAGAGGGAGAGGGAGAGGGAGAGGGAGAGGGAGAGAAAGGGAGAGGGAGAGAGAGAGAGAGAGAGAGAGAGAGAGAGAGAGAGAGAGAGAGAGAGAGAGAGAGAGAGAGAGAGAGAGAGAGAGAGAGAGAGAGAGAGAGAGAGAGAGAGAGAGAGAGAGAGGGAGAGGGAGAGAGAGAGAGAGAGAGAAAGAAAGGGAGAGAAAGAGGGAGAGAGACATAAAAACTCCTCATGACATCTCATGACACTATTATCACATAAAACTAGACTAAATACTAAAAGGTATTCAGGTTAGCTGCTTACCACCGTCTTGTGTCATTAGGAAATTGAGCATTCAGGTGACACTAAGACAATAACGTTTCTGCTGCCAAAAAAATTGCATCTCAAAAAACAAAAAAACAACAAAAACATGTCTCTTCCTAGAAAACTAGAATACGTTAAAAAAAAACCCCAAGGCACTTTTACAATTCCTTATAGAAATTTCCAAACGACTGTTTCTCTTTTTCTTTCTTCTTTTCTTCTGTAATAACACCATCGCTTTAGTACAACAATCATGGGTTCTATAGCACCATCTTAATTCGGAATCCAACGATGGGACTTGAGGGTTGAGGAAGCACGAAGCACTTAGAAATTATTATAATTATATCCGGTTTTCCTTGACACTGTATGGTATCAGCGCCATGGCTCGCCTTCTGTTCCAAATGATACGAGGAAAACGCGTAGACTTATGCACACGTGGTGTCTTTACATCCATATATGAATAAATATTCATATAAATATAAATATAAGCATTTGAATGTACGTATATATGTATGTTTATATATACATATATATGTATATGTATATATATATATATATAGATATAGATATAGATATACATATATGTATGTATAAACCCACACAGGCACATAAATAAACTGCAAATGTTTAAATATATACACATAAATATGTCCACCTATTTACACAAATGGCAGTACGACACATAATCATGCATGCGAGCTTCCAGACCATGTCTCAAAGGCACAGATATTGCATGACATCCAAAGGCACTTATACAGAAGGCACTGAGTTATTCAAGAAGACAAACACGTTATCGGAATGCCTCAATAATCACAGGCATTTAATAAGACACTGATTTCATTTCTGCACGTAAATGTAAACACACGTTGCATATATATATATATATATATATATATATGTGTTGTGTTGTGTTATAGTATGTCATGTACGTGTGTGTGTGTGTTGTGTTGTGTTATAGTATGTCATGTACGTGTGTGTGTGTGTTGTGTTGTGTTATAGTATGTCATGTACGTGTGTGTGTGTGTTGTGTTGTGTTATAGTATGTCATGTACGTGTGTGTGTGTGTTGTGTTGTGTTATAGTATGTCATGTACGTGTGTGTGTGTGTTGTGTTGTGTTATAGTATGTCATGTACGTGTGTGTGTGTGTTGTGTTGTGTTATAGTATGTCATGTACGTGTGTGTGTGTGTTGTGTTGTGTTATAGTATGTCATGTACGTGTGTGTGTGTGTTGTGTTGTGTTATAGTATGTCATGTACGTGTGTGTGTGTGTTGTGTTGTGTTATAGTATGTCATGTACGTGTGTGTGTGTGTTGTGTTGTGTTATAGTATGTCATGTACGTGTGTGTGTGTGTGTGTTTGTGTTGTGTTGTGTTATAGTATGTCATGTACGTGTGTGTGTGTGTGTGTTTGTGTGTGTGTGTTGTGTATTTGTGTGTGTTATAGTATGTCATGTACGTGTGTGTGTGTTTGTGTGTGTGTGTGTGTGTGTTTGTGTCTGTGTGTTGTGTGTGTGTGTGCTGTGTGTTTGTGTTGTGTGTTGTCTTGTGTTATAATATGTCATGTACGTATGTGTGTGTGTGTTTATGTGTGTGTGTGTGAAGAAGCGTCAGTCAAGAAGGACATCACCAAGGAGATCCCAGCGGAGGAGCCTTGGGACACCGGCCGAGGGAAGGGAAGATGCTGGAACATGAGGACGCCACTCTCTTTGCCAGGGGGATTAGCCACTCGTGCGTCCTTCGGTCCACCTGCGTGAGAAAGGGGGAGATTTAGTGGATACGCATGCACACACACACGCATGCGCACACACACATAGATACAGACACACGTACATGACATACTGTAACACAAAACAACACAACACAACACAAACACACAAAGACACAGACACACACACACACACACACACACAGACATACACAACCCCCCCCCACACACACAACACAAACAACTCCCCCCTCCGTCCCCCACCCACCCACCCACACACACATCCCTCGCCATTAACACCCCCAAAAAACAAAAAACAAAAAAAACAACAACTTATCAGTCTCCAACCAAAAACAAAACAAAAATCCAAACACAACCAAAATACCCCACGCCACATTTAATTAATCAACCAGTCAACCAACGAAACGACACCACACACACACACCACAAACCACAAACCACACCACCATAAAGTAATCAAATCCTACCTGATTAGGCTGTTTGAGGCAATCAAAGCCCCCGAACTCACAGATTCTGTAGTGGTGGGAGAGGCCAAGGTCCGGGGACACGTTTTTGACTTTCTTGCCACCTGGAGGGAAGAGGAAGGAGGAAGTTACTCATGGACTCATTCATGAGTGTGTCTCTGATTTCACTCATTGACTCATTTATGAGTGTCTCTGATTTCACTCATTGACTCTTTTATGAGTGTGTCTCTGATTTCACTCATTGACTCATTCATGAGTGTCTCTGATTTCACTCATTGACTCTTTTATGAGTGTGTCTCTGATTTCACTTGTTGACTCATTTATGAGGGTGTCTCTGATTTCACTCATTGACTCATTCATGAGTGTGTCCCTGATTTCACTCATTGACTCATTTATGAGTGTGTCTCTCTGAGAGCGTCTAACTTCGATCATTTACTCATTCACAAGAGTGTCTCTGAGAACGTCTGACTTCACTCACTGACTCATTCACGAGTATGTCTTTGAGAACGTCTGACTTCACTCACTGACTCATTCACAAGAGTGTCTCTGAGAACGTCTAACTTCACTCACTGACTCATTCACAAGTGTCTCTGAGAACGTCTGACTTCACTCACTGACTCATTCATAAGTATGTCATTGAAAACGTCTAACATTTCCCCTCACCATCCCACTTCCCCTTATGCCTCCCTCCTCCCCCCCCTCTTTCTCTCTCTCTCACTCAATTCCCCTCACTCTCACTCGTGCCCCTCTTTCCCCCCTCTCTCAGTCAACTCCCCTTAGTTCTCTTTCACTCTCGACTCCCCTTTCTCCCCCCTCCCCCTCTCTTATTCCCCTCTTTCACTCCCAGTCTCCCTCCTCCCCCCCTCTTATTTCCCTCTTTCGCTCCCCGTCTCCCTCCTCCCCCCTCTTATTCCCCCCTCCCACTCCCCGTCTCCCTCCTCCTCCCACTAGACTCACCGACGTGTTCCCAAACGACATGGTTGCCAACCTCGACGACGCGTTCCGGCCTGACGATGTACTTAGACCGCTGACCTGGCTTATGTGGCGCTGTCAGCCGTCTCGTCTTGTACGCCGTCAGGAGGTAAGGCACCAGAGCCTCCTCGCCGAACAAGCTGGTTCCGAGGGCGTTGTCGTTGCCGTAGAGTGTGTCGTGCACTGCCGTGTCGTTTTCCCAGTACAGGTAGAAGAAAACATTCTGTGGGAGACGCGAGGGTGTGTCATGGTTGTGGCAACACTCGAGGAAATTGCGACTGGAAAAGATGTTTGTGAAAATGGTTACCACTGATAGTGTGATTAGGACTACCATTTATGTATGGTTTACTTTTGGTAAGTGGTTTTGTTTGTTCAATAAGCTGCTTGAACTATGATCAGTTCATTTATTTTTTTTTTTTTTTTTTTTTTTTTTTTTTTTTTTTTTTTTTTTTTTTTTTTTTTTTTGAGAGAGAGAGAGAGAGAGATAGATAGATAGATAGATAGATAGATAGATAGAGAGAGAGAGAGAGAGAGAAAGAAAGAGAGAAAGAGAGAGAGAGAGAGAGAGAGAGGGTCACGTGATAACAGTTTCGCAAAATGAGAAAGGGTTGGATTAAAAATAAAGTTATGTGCTGTTTAGGCAAATGATATGAAACATGATTTTTGAAAGTAGTGGTGGGCGCCAGTTATTAACGCCCGGGTGTTTGGGCGGTTGTGGGGAAGGAAGGAAACAAACACATATACGTACACACATACAAAGAGAGGGAGAGAGGGAGAGAGAGAGAGAGAGAGGGAGAGAGAGAGAGAGAGAGAGAGAGAGAAAGAGAGAAAGTACACCAAAACCACAAATATATATCCTAT
>BOPN01000112.1:221436-228936 GCA_017312705.2 Penaeus japonicus
AATAAAGAGAATAAATATAAATATAAATCCCTTTTTTCGTCTCATAACGATGGCCATAATACGAACGACAACAACAACGACAATAAAGAGAATAAATCGAAATATAAATACCTTTTTTCGTCTCATAACGATGGCCATAATACGAACGACAACAACAACAACAACAACGATAATAATAAAGAGAATAAATAGAAATAGAAATACCTTTTTTCGTCTCATAACGATGGCCATAATACGAACGACAACAACAACGATAATAATAAAGAGAATAAATCGAAATATAAATACCTTTTTTCGTCTCATAACGATGGCCATAATACGAACGACAACAACAACGATTATAATAAAGAGAATAAATCGAAATAGAAATACCTTTTTTCGTCTCATAACGATGGCCATAATACGAACGACCTTGTAACTTCCACGCCGGTCGAGGTAGGCGGAGTAAACATAGACCTCCTTTGATGAACCTCCAACCTGAAACACGAGTGGGTGGTTAGTGGTTGGGTGGTTATGGGTGTGATGGTGGTGGTGGTTGTGGTTGGGATGGTGGTGGTGGTTGTGGTTGGGATGGTGGTGGTGGTTGTGGTTGGGATGGTGGTGGTGGTTGTGGTTGGGAGGGTGGTGGTTGTGGTAGTTGGGATGGTGGTTGGGATGGTGGTGGTGGTGGTTGTGGTTGGTGGTGGTTGGGATGGTGGTGGTTGGGTGGTGGTTGGGATGGTTGATGGTGGTGGTGGTTGGGATGATGATGGTGGTGGTAGGGATGGTGGCGGTTGTTTAGGATGATGGTGGTGGTTAGTTGTGGTGGTTGGGATGGTGGTTGGGATGGTGGTTGTGGTTGGGTGGTGGTTGTTTGGGATGGTGGTGGTTGTGGTTGGGGTGGTTGTTTAGGATGATGGTTGTGGTTGGGATGATGGTTGGTTTAGGATGGTGGTGGTTGTGGTTGGGATGGTGGTGGTGGTTGGGATGGTTGGTTTGGGATGGTTGTGGTTGGGATGGTGGTGGTTGTTTAGGATGATGGTGGTGGTTGGTGGTGGTGGTTGGGATGGTAGTGGTTGGGATGGTGGTGGTTGGGATGGTTGGTGGTGGTTGTGGTTGGGATGGTGGTGGTGGTTGGGATGGTTGGTGGTGGTGGTTGGGATGGTGGTGGTTGGGATGGTAGTGATTGGGATGGTGGTTGTGGTGGTTGGGATGGTGGTGGTGGTTGTGGTTGGGATGATGGTGGTGGTTGTGGTTGGGATGATGGTGGTGGTTGTGGTTGGGATGGTGGTCACGGGTGGGATGATAGTGGTGGTTGGGATGGTAGTGGTTGGGATGGTTGGTGGTGGTGGTGGTGGTTGTGGTTGGGATGGTGGTGGTTGGGATGATGGTGGTGGTTGTGGTTGGGATGGTTGATGGTGGTGGTGGTTGGGATGGTTGGTTGTGGTGGTTGGGATGGTGGTTGGGATGATGGTGGTGGTGGTAGGGATGGTGGTGGTTGTGGTTGGGATGGTGGTGGTTGGGATGGTAGTGGTTGGGATGGTGGTCGTGGTTGTTGGGATGGTTGTGATGGTGGTTGTTTAGGATGGTGGATTGTTGGTGGTGGTTGTGTTGGTGGTTGTTTAGAATGATGGTGGTGGTTGTGATGATGGTGATGATAACAATAACGATAATGTAATGATAGTGATGCTGCTATCATTAATTATGATGATAATGATAGTGATAATACTATTATCAATAACAATAATTATGATGATGATAGTAATAACAATGATAATAATAGTAATAATGATAAAGATATTGACAATTTAAAAAAAATAATGATAACAGTATTAGCAAAATAGCAATATTGATAATCCTGATAACAAACATAACAAAAATAACCACCAAAAAAAAAAAAAAAAAAAAAAAAAAAAAAAAAAAAAAAAAAAAAAAAAAAAAAAAAAAAAAAAAAAAAAAACGTGTCTAAGAAATAATTAATGGAAGCGTATCTAAAAATAACATAACACTTTATTAATAATTATCATAACCCTAGATGTCCTATTTGGTAATTAAGAACTCGTATTGGCTTACACCTTATTGCTCTGACGTCAAGAGGACAAAGATAGTGTCATCATTCATTGGTTGAGGTCATCACATCATGCTAAAGATAGTGTCATCACATCATACTAAAGAAAGTTTTATCACATCATACTAAAGATAGTGTCATCACATCATACTAAAGAAAGTTTTATCACATCATACTAAAGATAGTGTCATCACATCATACTAAAGAAAGTTTTATCACATCATACTAAAGATAGTGTCATCACATCATGCTAAAGATAGTGTCACCACATACTAAAGATAGTGTCATAACATCATACTAAAGATAGTGTCATCACATCATACTAAAGATAGTGTCATCACATCATCTCATCAAGTAACGTGACTCCTTTCATAATCATAATTATGTTATTATTATTATCATTTGAATCAGGATTATGTCATCTTAATCAGCATTATGTCATCTCAGTCAGCATTCATCTCATCATCTGAGCCAACATATTCTCATCTCAGCCTACATGTCATTATTCGAGTCAACATATCATCTTTGAGGTATTGTTATCATCTGAGCCACAGTAAGTCATCATATATCATCATATGGACATTACAAGCAACATGTCATTATCTGAACCAAGATACTGTTACATCTTAGTCTGCAACATGCCATCATATGCCAACATATAGCTATCACAGGCAAACATATAATCTAACCCAAGTTATCATCACAAACACCATGTCATCATCCTCATAGCACACATGTTGTAATCCCGATCACCACACCATCTTCACCTGAACCAACATGATACTTAAAATGTCACAATCACATCAGGGATCTAGTTTTTACAACCTCAACTACCACCTGGTTTTCCCAACTCTAATCACAAGCACATGTATACGAGAATCAGGTTCGAACCCCTATGACTCTTCGACCAGTTCGAACCCCTATGACCCTTCGACCAGTTCGAGATCCTATGATACTTCGACCAGTTCGAACCCCTATGACCCTTGGACCAGTTCGAACCCCTATGACCTTTCGACCAGTTCGAACCCCTATGATCCTTCGACCAGTTCGAACCCCTATGACCCTTCGACCAGTTCGAACCCCTATGACCCTTCGAGCAGTTCGAACCCCTATGACCCTTCGACCAGTTCGAACCCCTATGATCCTTCGACCAGTTTGAACTCCTACGATCCTTTGACCAGTTTGAACTCCTACGATCCTTCGACCAGTTCGAACCCCTATGACCCTTCGACCAGTTCGAACCCCTATGACCCTTCGACCAGTTCGAACCCCTATGATCCTTCGACCAGTTCGAACCCCTATGATCCTTCGACCAGTTCGAACCCCTACGATCCTTCGAGCAGTTCGAACCCCTATGACCCTTCGAGGAGTTCGAACCGCTATGACCCTTCGAGGAGTTCGAACCCCTATGATCCTTCGAGCAGTTCGAACCCCTATGACCCTTCGAGCAGTTCGAACCCCTATGATCCTTCGAGCAGTTCGAATCCCTATGACCCTTCGACCAGTTCGAACACCTATGACCCTATGATCCTTCGACCAGTTCGAACCCCTATGACCCTTCGACCAGTTCGAACCCCTATGATCCTTCGACCAGTTCGAACCCCTATGACCCTTCGACCAGTTCGAACCCCTATGACCCTTCGACCAGTTCGAACCCCTATGACCCTTCGACCAGTTCGAACCCCTATGACCCTTGAACCAGTTCGAACCCCTATGACCCTTCGAGGACTTCGAACCCCTATGACCCTTCGACCAGTTCGAACCCCTATGACCCTTCGAGCAGTTCGAACCCCTATGACCCTTCGAGCAGTTCGAATAGTCAAGTCGTTAATAAAATGTTATGACTAACACGTGAGAGGGCATTTATTAGGTCCCGTATGTTTAGTTTATACTCGTCTTGAACACTTGTAAGTATTCACTCAGGTTCTGTGTTTCCACTGGGGTTAAACTTGCAGCCAGGAGGTCTAATTTAAAGAATAAGATTAAAGATTAAGATAGAAATTAAAAAAAATTAAGATAAAAATTAAAATGGAAATTAAAAATTAATCTAAAGATAAAAATTACAATTAAAAATCAAGATAGAAATTAAAAATTATGATTGAAAATTGAGATTAAAGGATAAGTTAAGATTAAAAAATAAGTCGACTTGTCACTAATTGAGTCAACATATACATGAAATTAATTAGTTTTTTTTTTCTAGTGTTGGGGAATAGGAGGGAACAAGCAGTTACACATTTAAATAATAAGATTTTTAGGATTGTAATATATCTATCAGTTCGTCAGGTTAAAGGTAATAGATATATATTTTTTCTTATGCCCCTTAGATCCGGTTCTTAGTATCCGAGAAATATTTATATTGGATATAGGGCCATTCATACTTCATAATTCATTCAGAAAATGCTAGTCAAATATATTGGCTAACCAGTGATTTATTTACCTTGAACGGTAAGCGTACTAAATACATAAACAAAATGCACAATATATATAAATCTCACATCATTTTTCATGGCACACAATTCAGATAAGAATATAATATCGAAACAACATTTTGCGGAATTCATAGCTCTTATTCATACCATTTTCCTACAAGTGTTACAACGAACTCAAATTTCAGCAGTTCTACTAAAAGGTATATATTCTACTAAGTCTGTGTCAACAACTGCCTGTTTCATATAGCAAATGATATATCACCCAGCTAAAGTTTCATAGATCATACACGTCACAAAACGTATACCTCATTTTCGTGTATGTTTTACGTGTCGTATGACAGTGTATTCGAACTGGGGTGTACTTCAGTGTACTGGTCTTCAGTGTAACTCTTCATATGTTCGTACTGAGGGAATATTTCCTCTTTTCTTCTACTTTAACTTCTTGTCATGTCTAGAGTCTTGTGAAATATTCAGTACTTCTTTTGCTAACCCAGTGTATCTTATGTCTTATATATCGATATAGAAAATGCTTATTTTTAGAGTGGATTATCTTCTGCCAATGTGAGGAGTATATCTATCTATCTCTCTCTCTCTTTCTCTCTCTTTCTCCCTCTCTCTGTCTGTCTCTTTGTCTCTCTCTCCCTCTCTCTCTCTCTCTCTCTCTCTCTCTCTCTCTCTCTCTCTCTCTCTCTCTCTCTATATATATATATATATATATATATATATATATATATATATATACAATATATATATATATATATATTTTTTTTTTTCCCTTTCCTTTTTTTTTTTTTTTTTCTTTTATTTAACCATCTTGAGTGACCTTACCAACAGCAATAGACACGACTTGGTACACCACATGCTAACACGTTACTTAAGCCTTGTACGTTTCACAATGCCACTCACTCCCCTTCAGATTTCATGCTGTATTTTGAAATCTGTGTTTAAGTGAACTGAATTAGACACACAATGAACACATGTATATGTTCTTTCGGAATGTGTCATGCATCATGTGTCTTGCGTTTCTCGTGCAATCTAATAGATCTTTTATTGATTTATGGTCATGCAAGTATTTTCTCAATTGGAGAGTACTAGTATAGCGTATATATACATTTTTTTTTTTTTTAGCCTGTTGTGGCATTGATATTTGGAATGATAATGATTAAGGTTTGATGATAATGATGATGGTGGTGAACTGAACGTGCAAACACACACACACAAGCACGCACGCACGCGCACAAACACACACACACACACATACACACATGCAGGCACACACACACGCACGCAGGCACACACGCACAATCTCACGCACACACACGCACGCACACACACACGCATAAACACACAAACACACAATAAATCCTTGCTATATAACCTAGTCTTCTACTAATTACACAAATGTTTGGCCATGTTCAAAGGATTTTTTTTTATTGTATTGTATTTTTATTGCATTGCTTACTGTATAAATTTCTGTGGTTTCGGAATTTATCTTTTTAGTTGATAAATCTTGCAACTGCAGTCGAGTTTCTCTGGTTGCATTAGTGCAATTACTGTTGCATGGTGAACCGATCCTCTCCTCAAATATATTGAGAAGCGTATGCACACACACACACACACACATATACTGTATATATGTATATATATATATATATATATATATATATATATATATATATATATATATATACAAATATAAACATATGTATATATATATATATATATATATATATATATATATATATATATATATATATATATATATATATATATATATATATATATACATACACACACACACACACACTCACTCACTGTTTTAGCCTTTCACGGTGATAACATTTGATAGATATTGGAAATTGTTTTTGTCTAGCCATTTATCAAAGCTTCACCTCTCGATGTATTCGTAGAAATGTATTACCACTGGTATTTTAACCCATTGTCTGTATTGAATGTTTTCGATATTTTATTTATTTATTTATTCAATAATTTTTCACTATTCTCGAGTCTCTCTCTCTCCGTAGGAGACGAGAGGTCGTCACAGGCTTTTTATAAATAGTTATTGTGATCTTGTCTGACGATTTAAAATTGGGTGATTTTCTTTAACGATCTAAAGTTGGGTGATTTTCTTTGACGATTTAAAATTGGGTGATTTTCTTTGAGGATATAAAATTGGGTGAATTTTCTTTGACGATTTCAAATTGGGTGATTTTCTTTAAGGATTTAAAATTGGGTGATTTTCTTTGACGATTTAAAATTGGGTGATTTTCTTTGACGATTTAAAATTGGGTGATTTTCTTCAACGATTTAAAGTTGGGTGATTTTCTTTGACGATTTAAAATTGGGTGAATTTTCTTTGACGATTTAAAATTGGGTGAATTTTCTTTGACGATTTAAAATTGGGTGAATTTTCTTTGACGATTTAAAATTTCGTGATTTTCTTTGACGATTTAAAATTTCGTGAATTTCTCCGACGATTTAAAATTGGGTGAATTTTCCTTGGACTTATTCGTACTATTGAGAGAGAAAAAAAGCCAAAATCATGTCAAAATCAACACTGATTACAGTCCAAACGGAAGCACATAAACATACCTCCATCCAGTCTCCAGAGGAAGCAAGTGAGAGGTCTGGAGAATGTTGATCGAGGCTTCCGGGTGTGGTCAGGGCAACGGTGACCTGAGAGTCTCCTGTGTGAGGCTCATCCAGAATGACCTCGTCGCTCCTGCTTCTTATCGGGATCCTTGGCTGATTCAGAAAGGGTGATTAGGAGAGATTGTAGGAGAGAAGAGGGAAGAATGGCAAGGTTTTTTATTCTAATTTTAATGTTAATTAAAATTAGAATAAAAAACCTTTTTTATTTTTTATTTTTTATTATTATTATTAATTTTTTTAGTGTTTTTTTTATTATCTAACTTTAATTAATATCGTTATTTTTTTTTTTTTTTTTTTTTTTTTTTTGGAAAGAGTTTTTTTTTCGCTCTTTTAACGTGTCTTCAGCCACATCGTCTTACGGTTTCGAAAGAA
>BOPN01000112.1:286436-291436 GCA_017312705.2 Penaeus japonicus
TACTTGCAATATCTATTTCAAGGCAAATGTGATCGAAAGATAATCGATTTCTATTCATCAAAATATTCGAAATTAGAATGTAATTTTGAGATGTGGTGTTAAGACCCTCTATGAAATAAATCGAAGCTTAATCACGCCCGTGCAGTTAGCGGGTGCCGGTTCATGGATTAAACCAAACTGAAGCATTACGGAATATATACGACCATAGGCAGATTATACAGTATAAAGTGTATAACATGCCTTATACATGCCTTCCAACTAACCAAGAGTGAGGTGCATCGATAAACGCGCGCGCGCGCACACACACACACACACACACACACATATATATATATATATATATATATATATATATATATGTGTGTGTGTGTGTGTGTGTGTCTGTGTTTGTGTGTGTGTGTGTGCGTGTGTATGTGTGTATGTATGTGTATGTGTATTTATGTGTGTGTGCATGTATGTGTGTGCGTGTATGCACACGCACGCAAACAGTGAAACACTTCAACATACTCTTAGAAAAATAAGCTATCCTTCTCTTTACCCATCAACTATTCATAGAAACGCGAAAAGATAAACAGAAACCGTCAGTAATGAAGTCGGAATTCAAAAAGTTCAAACACACGAGAAGTGTTCGTAATTAATGAACAGAAAAAAATATCGCGAGTGAAATTGTGTTGTTGCTTTTCATTCATGTAGTTAATAACCGTGGATTTATATCCTTATTAGCCCTTTCATCATGACAAGAGGTGTGTACTGTATTAATTGTAGGTCATGTTTCTATGTGGTGTTCCTCAATTTGTGTTTAAGTGGTGTTCTGTTTCTCTGTGGCGTATCCTCTGTTTCCTCTGTGGTGTTCTGCTGTTTTCTTCTTTTTTTCTTTTTTTTTCGTTCCTCGACTTGTGTTTCAGTGGTGCTCTGTTTTTCTGTGGAGTTTCTCTGTTTATCTATGGCGTATCCTCTGTTTCCTCTGTGGAGTTTCTCTGTAGTGTTCTGCTGTTTTCTTCTTTTTTCGTTCCTCGATTTGTGTTTAAGTGGAGTTCTGTTTCTCTGTGGCGTATCCTCTGTTTCCTCTGTGGTGTTTCTCTGTCCCTCTGTGGCGTTCACTTGTTTCTCTGTGGCGTTCCTCGATCGTTTCCTAAGTGGTGTTCCTCTGTGGCGTTCTGCTGATTCTCTGTGACGACCTTCTGTTTTCTCTGTGGTGTATATCTGTTCCTTTATGATGTTCATTTGTTCTTCTGTGGCGTTCTTATGTCCCTTTGTGTTATTTATCTGATCCTGTGACGTCCCTTTCTTTCTCTGTGACGACCCTCTGTTTCTCTGTGGAGTTTATCTGTCTCGCTGTGGCATTTATCTTTTTCCCTCGTTTCACTGCTCTTCGGTAGCGTTCGTGTGTAATTTTTTGACGTTCATCTGCCGTTTTTTTATTCTATTTATCTGTTCCTTTATTCGTTTCTTTATTCCTCTGTGGCGTCCATTTGTTCTTATTTTCTTTTTCTTTCCTCTCTCTGTGACTTTACTCTATGCCGTTAATTAGATCCTCTGTGAGACTCCACTCTTCATTAACAGTAAAACTAACATGAAACTTGATATGTTCGCGACATTTGCTTTTTCCAATCACAGGATCAAAGTCATTATCTTAACGTCATATTCGAGTAGTCTGTCAAAATTCTGGGTGATTACGTGTGAGATTAATAGAATACTTTATTTCGTAGAAATTAAGTCACGGGGTCTTTGACATTTTAGTTTTGCTTGGAATTAGGCGTGATATGAAAAAAAGAAAAAGAAATGTATGTAAGATGTGTATATATTTATTTATTTTCTTTCTCTTTTCTTTCTTTTGTTCTTTTAGCAAAACTGTGTGTATTTTTTTTTTTTATTATTATTATTATTTTTTTTTTGGGGGGGGTATTGTTCCCTCAAGACTTGTTATGCTCACTTGCTTTTATATTTTATATTTTCTTTATATTTATATTTTAAATTTTACAAAAATATTCTAATGTCATTCTTTATCCTCTGAGAAACCACTTAAGTAACTTCGATCCTGTTTTGTTTCAGTCACTTTTTTTTTTTTAATTATGTAAAGTTATATCTTAACATAAGCCTTCCTTGAGTTTGTTCACCAGACAGTTTAATATACTTCCAGTCTTTTACTATTCCATTTTTAAAAAAATAATTTCCTTTTTTATTTCAGCTTCTTGTTCTATTTACCGTAACTTAAATTCCTCCACTTTGCTTCATTCCAAGGATATTTATATGTTACGGATCTAACCAAATTCAGATCATCTGAGTTAGTAGTGAGGCCACTGACAGTTCAGATTATATATCACAGTAATAATAAAAAAAAAGATATTTAGTATAATATCTAAATGGATAAGGAGAAGAGAGATGTTATACTTGCCTCATATATGTTTCATCAATACACTTTCAATGAATTTATCTACGTGGCTTTATATTCGTTCGTAAATATTTCATCCATTGGAGAGTCTCGCCCTGTCACCTGACCTATTATCCGGCGAATAAGGTCAGGGGTCATTGATCCTGTCACTCACTACGTGATATTTCATGGACAGAATTGGGTAATTCTAATTGGCAAAATGTAGACCATTAAGTATCATGTTGCCATTGCATTAGTGTAGTGCAGACTGTTAGATATCATGCACTGCATTAACTGCAATAATGTAGTATAAATATTGCCTTTGCTGCATTGACGTAGTGTAAAATTTATTATCCATATCAATGAATATTTCCTTAACAACAGCAACGTACAAACTCTGTGGTAAAACGCGTATAATTTGAATTATCGTTCTATGATAATGGGCGTGGGCGGCTAATGTTCCACTGTGGAATGCTTGAATTTATGGCTTGTGTGCTTACCTTCGAGTATGTCTCTGGGTTCTCAAGCGAGTGACAGAGTTAATTCATTCGTGCCAGTGTTATAAACCCAGACAAACACCTTCCTCTATGAATGTATCAACAATATGACACTATTCTAGAGTAGGTAGACATAAACTTACTCTACCAGATCTTCCTCCTCTTTGTATCCTACTCCTCTATCCCCATCCTTCTCCTCCCTACTCCTCTCCCTTAAGAAAACACTAACACCCTACTCTACCAATTCACGAACACTATTACACTATACCAATTTAAGCAACGTAACAATCCAACCATCCCCTTTAATCCCGCTGAAGTAATCCACAACCTTCTTACCTTATCGGAAATGACGACAGTAAACTGATCATGCCTGATAGCCTGTAGGATCTCCTCATATGCCTGGCCTGTAGGTAGGTCTACGAACGTCCTGTTGGTGGCAAATTCGAGCCAGTGGGAGCAGTTGTTGATGGTGATCACAGGTTTGCCGTCAGACTCCTCCGTTGAACTTAGGAAACATATTTGGTCGTCGCAGTGGTGGAAGGACCTGGGCGAGGGTGAATCAGCTGTTTTAAACGGATTGGTAATTCAAGGAGGGTGTTGTCATATATAGTAACAATTCAATCAGCTACGAAACTAGCCCTTTTAAGTCTTCTATGTATTCTTCTTCTTCTCATTTTCTCCCACCCCTCCACTTCTCCCCCTCTTCCTCCCCCTAAACCTCCTTCGTCTCCTCCTTCCCCTCCTCCGTCCCCCCCTCCTCCGTCTCCTCCTCCCCCTCCTCCGTCTCCTCCTCCCCCTCCTCCATCTCCTCCTTCCCCTCCTCCGTCTCCTCCTCCCCCTCCTCCGTCTCCTCCTTCCCCTCCTCCGTCTCCTCCTTCCCCTCCTCCGTCTCCTCTTTCCCCTCCTCCGTCTCCCTCCCTCCTCCCACACCTCCGTCTCCTCTTTCCCTCCTCCGTCTCCATCTCCCCCTCCTCCGTCTCCCTCCCTCCGTCTCCTTCCCCACCTCCTTCTCCTTCCCCTTCTCCGTCTCCTCCTTCCCCTCCTCCATCTCCTCCCTCCCCACCTCCATCTACCCTCCCCTCCATCCCCTCCTCCCCCTCCCTCCCTCTCCTCCTCCTTCCTATCACACTTACTTGCAGTGGAAACCCTTTTCTAAGGAACAAAGCTCAGCGCAATCTTCTGCAAACTTAATATCCTCAAACGACTTTTCATTTTCTCCTGGCACAGGGTGAGGCTCATCAAGCATAGGCCTATAAGAGAGAGAGAGAGAAAGAAAAAAATAAATAAAGGTTAATAAAGGTAATGTATATGCATTTTCAGGTATGAGGTCATAGGTCTATACAAGTTTCGTATTTTGAGATAGGAACTCATAGGCCTAACAAAGTTTCGCCTTTAGAACTCATAGGCCCATTCAAGTTTCGTATTTTGAGATAGGAACCCATAGACCTACACAAGTTTCGTATTTTGAGATAGGAACTCATAGGCCTACACAAGTTTCGTATTTTGAGGTAGGAACTCATAGGCCTAAACAAGTTTCGTATTTTGAAATAGGAACCCATAGGCCTATACAAGTTTCGTATTTTGAGATAGGAACCCATAGGTCTATACAAGTTTCGCCTTTAGAGCTCATAGGCCCATTCTAGTTTCGTATTTTGAGATAGGAACTCATAGGCTTATACAAGTTTCGTATTTTGAGATAGGACCTCATAGGCCTATACAAGTTTTCTATTTTGAGATAGGAACCCATAGGCCTATACAAGTTTCGTATTTTGAGATAGGAACCCATAGGCCTACACAAGTTTCGTATTTTGAGATAAGAACTCATAGGCCTAAACAAGTTTCGCGTTTAGAGTTCATTGGCCCATTCAAGTTTCGTATTTTGAAATAGGAACCCATAGGCCTATACATATAAAGTTTCGTATTTTGAAATAGGAACTCATAGGTCTACACAAATTTCGTATTTTGAGATAGGAACCCATAGGCCTACACAAGTTTCGTATTTTGAGATAGGAAGCCATAGTCCTATACAAGTTTCACGTTTAGAGCTCATAGGCCTATTCAAGTTTCGTATTTTGAGATAGGAACTCATAGGCCCACACAAGTTTCGTATTTTGAGATAGGAAGCCATAGTC
>BOPN01000112.1:296436-301183 GCA_017312705.2 Penaeus japonicus
TAGTGTAAAAATGTTTAGATTTACTTAGTAAAAAAAAAGAAACAGGAAAATATTCAGATATTTCAAAATAGTTCAGGAAAATATGAAGTCATCGCAAAAACAACCAAAGAAAAATATTCAGATATTCCCCCCAGCAAGAAAAATAAATACCTAAATATTTCCAAAACAAAACTAACAAAATCCAACTAATTAAAAAAAATATATATATATATAGATAGATAGATAAATATATAGATAGATAGACGAAAGAGTTACCTCACTGGATCCAGAATTGTTATAGACGAAGACATCACCTCTAAGAGGAACATTAATTTCCTCTTTGCCTTCGGGGGTTTCCTCTTGACTCTGAAGACATTGTGTGGAGGAAATAAGAAAGAGGATATGGCGAGACCATTAATGATTCTTTTTTAGATATTACGGAGTAAAGAAAGATTTTTTTTTTTCTTTTTAGGTATTCCAAAACAAATCTATTTTTGGGGGGATAGTCCAAATAGTGTAAAAATGTTTAGATTTACTTAGTAAAAAAAAAGAAACAGGAAAATATTCAGATATTTCAAAATAGTTCAGGAAAATATGAAGTCATCGCAAAAACAACCAAAGAAAAATATTCAGATATTCCCCCCAGCAAGAAAATAAATACTCAAATATTTCCAAAACAAAACTAACAAAATCCAACTAATTAAAAAAAATAATAAATAAAAAAAAATCCCAATAACATCACAAACCTCCAACCTAAAAACACTCAACTCACCTTAACAAAATAATATTCCAAAACGGCTTTAGGGAAATTCTGCAACCCTCCTGTGGCAGGATCAGGCAAGTCACTTCTCGTCGACGTCCACAGATCTCCCACAGAACCTCGAGTGTCCCTTTGGCCCACGAAAGCAAAGGAATCGTCCAGATGAAACAGCTCTTCTGGTCCCAGCATCACGTCTAATCATGGATGGAAGTATAGAGACATGAATGATTGGAAAGATTGCAGAAGGAAGGGTTGGAAGGTAAGGGAAGATTGCAGAAGGAAAGGTTGGAATGTAAGGAAAGATTGCAGAAGGAAAGGTTGGAAGGTAAGGGAAGATTGGTTCTGGTCCCAACATCACGTCTAATCACGGATGAAAGTTTGAAGACATGAATGATTGGAAAGATTGTAGAAGGGAAGATTGAAAGGTGAGGGAAGATTGCAGGACGTATGGTAGAAGTCTGAAGACATGAAAGATTGGAAAGATTGTAGAAGGAAAGGTTGAAATGTAAGGGAAGATTGCAGGACGTATGGTAGAAGTTTGAAGATAAGAAAGATTGGAAAGATTGCAGAAGGGAAGGTTGAAATGTAAGGGAAGATTGCAGGACGTATGGTAGAAGTTTGAAGATAAGAAAGATTGGAAAGATTGCAGAAGGAAAGGTTGAAATGTAAGGGAAGATTGCAGGACGTATGGTAGAAGTTTGAAGATAAGAAAGATTGGAAAGATTGCAGGAGGAAGGGTTGAAATGTAAGGGAAGATTGCAGGACGTATGGTAGAAGTTTGAAGATAAGAATGATTGGAAAGATTGTAGAAGGAAAGGTTGGAAGGTGAGAGAAGATTGCAGGACGTATGGTAGAAGTTTGAAGATAAGAATGATTGGAAAGATTGTAGAAGGAAGGGTTGTAAGGTGAGGGAAGATTGCAGGACATATGGTAGAAGTTTGAAGATAAGAAAGATTGGAAAGATTGCAGGAGAAGTTGAAAGGTAAGGGAAGATTGCAGGACGTATGGTAGAAGTTTGAAGACAAGAAAGATTGGAAAGATTGCAGGAGGAAAGGTTGAAATGTAAGGGAAGATTGCAAGACGTATGGTTCTGGTCCTCAACATCACGTCTAATCACGGATGGAAGTTTGAAGACATGAATGATTGGAAAGATTGCTGAAGGAAAGGTTGCAAGACGAGAAAGATTGGAAGGATTGCAGAAGATTGCAAGGCGTATGGTAGGTTATTGGAAGGTTGGAGGTAGTGTAAAGACAAGAAAGATTGGAAAGATTTCAAAAGGAAAGGTTGAAATGTAAGGGAAAATTGCAGGACGTATGGTAGGATATTGGAAGGTTGGAGGTAATCACGGATGGAAGTATAGAGACATGGATGATTGGAAAGATTGCAGAAGGAGAGATTGAAAGGTGAGGGAAGATTGCAGGACGTATGGTAGAAGTTTGAAGATAAGAAAGATTGGAAAGATTGCAGAAGGGAAGGTTGAAATGCAAGGAAAGATTGCAGGACGTATGGTAGGATATCGGAAGGTTAAAGGTAATCACGTTTGGAAGTATATAGACAAGAAAGATTGGAAAGATTGCAGAAGGAAGGGTTGAAATGTAAGGGAAGATTGCAAGACGTATGGTTCTGGTCCTCAACATCACGTCTAATCATGGATGGAAGTATAGAGACATGAAAGATTGGAAAGATTGCTAAAGGAAAGGTTGCAAGGCGTATGGTAGGTTATTGGAAGGTTAACAGTAGATGAGGGTAGATTATGGAATGTGATTCACTTAGGCGAATGTGGAATGGTCTTTCTTATCGGAAAGAAAGATTGTTAGACTTTTGGTTGATTTAGAAGGGTAGGTTAAGGAATATGGCCCACGAATCCGAAATTGTCATCCAGATGAAACAATCCATTTGAGTCCAGTATGACGTTCATATGACCGTTACGTACAAAAAAAAAAAAAAAAAAAACGCAAGAACAGGATAGGAAAATAAACGTAATATGAACTTGAAATAAACGCGCTAGGGAAATAACAAAACTAAACGTCATGCAGATGTCATGCAAACGTATTAAAAAGAATTAAAAGACGTATGTTAACGCTAATAAGTCTCTAACTGCAGAATTAGACACGATAGAAACGTCAAAGAAACGTCATGAAAACAAAAATTCAAAGCTAAATGTGATGTTAACGTCAAATTAATGGAACAAACTTATAGCATACATTACTGACGAATAATAGTAATTAATATATACAAACATACACACACACACACACACACACACACACACACACACATATATATATATATATATATATATATAATTAATATATAATACTTTAGATTAATTCGAATATCAACAAAGCACATACCGAAAAAAAAAAAAAAAAAAAAAAAAAAAAAAAAAAAAAAAAAAAAAAAAAAAAAAAAAAAAAAAAAAAAAAAAAAACAATATCGACTATAGTGAATTAATAAACAAGACAAGAAAATTAACACCATCATAAATCACACAAATGTTTTGCAATAAAACTTACTCATATTAGAATCAAAGGAGATTGCAGGAATCCATGTTCTGCTGCAATTGCCAGTGTCACGGTCAATCACATATTGAACACCTGAAAAAAAGGTAGGTAGGCTTAATTAATTGGGTAGGCCTATCTAATTGGGTGGTAATAGGGATTGTGATGATTATTATAAGGATAACAATGATGATTATATTATTGTCATGGTAATGGTGATGATATTGATACTATTGATAATGATGCTATTGATAATGATGATGGTAATGGTGATATTCATAATGATGATGATAATGATACCAATGATAGTGATGCTACTAATAATAATGATAATAACATTGATGCTATTAGTGATGATGATAATAAAGAAATTACAGATAATGATGATAATAATGATAATAACACTGATACATCTAAAAATGAGGCTAATAACAATATAGATACTACTACAAATAATGATAATAAAGATACTCCAAATCTTACTACTATTATTACTAGTACAACCACAACTAATAACACAAACAATGATAATAACAACAACAACAATAATAAGAAAACCATCCATTCAATACCGAATAACTTTAACCAACAGGGCTATTAACCATCCAACCATCCAGTACCTCATGTTTCTTGTTCAACCTCAACCTTCTGACTCAATCTATGAGGTGTATGAGGCACGAGTGGTCCTCATGATTCCTCTCGTCTGACCTGGTACCTACATAGTGGTAGCAGTGGTCTTGATTTCCTTAGTGGTTATTCAAGTCAATTTTACGTGTTGTAGTTTGGATGTGGACTTGTTTACACGTATACATACATATATACATACACACACGCGGATGCAGACGTTGACATATACGTAAAGATAAATACATACATGCACACACATGCGCGGATACACACATACACGCTTGGGCACACATATACACACACACGCGTGGACACGTACACACACATGGATAAGACACACACAAACACACACGCGTGGACACGCACACACATACACACACGCGTGGATAGACACACACATACACACACGCGTGGACACACACACACACACACATGCGTGGATAGACACAAACAAACACACACGCGTGAATAGACATACAAGTGTACACACACACGTGGACACACACACATACACACGCGTGGATAGACACACACACACACACACACACGCGAGGACACACACACACAAACACAAACACGCACTCAAACAAACAAACAAACAAACAACCCCACACACACACAATCAAACAAGCTCTCTTCTCTCTCTCTATCTATCAACCTATCCATCTACTTATCTATCTATCTACTTATCTATCTATCTATCTATCAATCTAAAACAAACACCCGAAACACCCATCTGAAACACTGATTTCAAACACCTAGCAACCACCACAAAAGCTGTGTTTCAAGCCATAAACGCGTATTGTTGTAGACTCCCCTGGAAGATTCTTATCAATGTGATTCATGGGACTTGAACATGGGATTCTCAGGGGGGGGGGGG
>BOPN01000112.1:305978-308478 GCA_017312705.2 Penaeus japonicus
GAAAGGGAGGGAGAGAGAGGGGTGGGTGGGGGGTTATATTAATATTGTTTGTTTGTTGTGTGGGTGGGTTAGGTTAGGGTTGGTATAGGGGGGATGGGAGGTTAGGGTGGGAAGGAGGGGGTTAGGGAGGGAGGAAGGGAGGGAGGGAGAGAAGGAGGAGAGAGGGAGAGGAGGGAGAGAAGGAGGGAGGGAGGAAGGAGGGAGGGAGGGAGAGAGGGAGGAGAGAGGGAGAGGAGGGAGAGAAGGAAGGAGGGAGGGAGGGAGGGAGTGAGGGAAGGGAGGAGGGAGGGAAGGAAGAAGGGAGGGAGGGGGGAGGGAAGGAACGAGGGAAAGAAGGAGGGAGGGAGGGAGGGAGGACAGGAGGGAGGGAGGGAGGGGGGGAAGGAGGGAGCGAGTGAGGGAGGGAAGGAGGGAGGGAGGGAAGGAGGGAGGGAGGGAAGGAAGGGGGGAGGGAAGGAAGGAGGGGGGAGGGAGGGAAGGAGGGAGGGAAAGAGGGAGGGAAGGAGGGAGATAGGGAGGAAAGGATGGAGAGAGAGAGGTAGTTAGCCAGATAGAAAGATAGACATGCATATATATAGATAAATAGTTAGACACATAGATACATAAGTATATGCAAACCTATATCTGTATATATAAGAATATATAAACATACATGCATCAAAAGAAGAGACAGACATCCCAGAAGAGAAACAAACACGAAAACCTGAGTCAGCAGTAATTTCGAATAAACTTAACGGTTCTAAAATATAACTTCTAACCTAAAAAATGTCTAGTAAGCAACCAGGTGTTCATTATTAATAAGTTTCACGCGATCAGCTCTTGATTAGGTGCTTGATATAACCTCCCTATTAATTGAGATCCTAAGTGCCTCCTCGTTAGCCACGTGTAGAGACTGTACATTGACACTGAATTAATTAACTTAAGACGAAAATTAGAACTTTAAAATATGTATACAAGTAAGTCTGAACAATTTCTGTTCTTATTTTTGTTTTTTTGTTGTTGTTTTTCTTCACTCCTAAATATGTTATACTGATTAAAAGATAGATGAATTGAGTATTTAATTTCAGGTTCAGCAAAATTATATATATATATATATATATATATATATATATATATATATATATATATATATATATATATATATATATATATATATACAAACCCGCAAGTCAAACCAATTTCTTCATTTTGTTTATGTCTAGATATGCTATACTGATATAAAATGCTGTATATGATTGGTTGTGTTTGAAAATATTTACTTCGAGGCTCAGCCAAATCACGCATACGCCTCAGTCTAACAAATGACAAATAGAGATAACGAAAGGAAGAGAGAGAGAGAGGGAGAGAGAGAGAGAGAGAGTGAGAAAAAGAGGGAGAGTAAGAGAGATAGAGAAAGAGAGAGAGCAAGAGAGAGAGAGAGAGAGAGAGAGAGAGAGAGAGAGAGAGAGAGAGAGAGAGAGAGAGAGAGAGAAAGAAAGAGAGAGAGAGAGAAAGAGATAGATAGAGAGAGGGGAAAGAGAGAGAGAGCGAGAGAAAAAAAAGAGATAGAGATAGGGGAAAGAGAGAAAAAAAAGAAAGAAAGAGATAAAAAATAAAAAATAGAAAAAAAAAGAGAAAGAGAAACAGACAGACAGACAGAAAGATAAAAAATATATATATCCCTCTTCCTCGCCACATACCTCAGTCAGCGTCGGGTTCTTCACAAAAGGCACGAAACTCAACACGTTGTACTGCACGTGTTCCGAATCGTCCAAGAACAGGATTTCGAACTGAACAGGAAGTCTTCCGTCGCCCTCGGTGAAGAAGGAAGCCTCAGCCATCTGCCAGGGCTTCTCTGTGGGAGCGGAAGGATCAGCAAGGCTTGTTTAGGACTCTTTGCTTGCTAGTTACTCGTGTATGATTGGTTGTGTGTACTAACTACTCGTGTATGATTGGTTTGTTTACTAACTACTTGTGTATGATTGGTTGTGTGTACTAACTACTTGTGTATGATTGGTTGTGTTTACTAACTACTTGTGTATGATTGGTTGTGTTTACTAACTACTTGTGTATGATTGGTTGTGTGTACTAACTACTCGTGTATGATTGGTTTGTTTACTAACTACTTGTGTATGATTGGTTGTGTGTACTAACTACTTGTGTATGATTGGTTGTGTGTACTAACTACTCGTGTATGATTGGTTGTGTTTACTAACTACTTGTGTATGATTGGTTGTGTGTACTAACTACTCGTGTATGATTGGTTGTGTTTACTAACTACTTGTGTATGATTGGTTGTGTGTACTAACTACTCGTGTATGATTGGTTGTGTGTACTAACTACTCGTGTATGATTGGTTGTGTGTACTAACAACTCGTGTATGATTGGTTGTGTGTACTAACTACTCGTGTATGATTGGTTGTGTGTACTAACTACTCGTGTATGATTGGTTGAGTGTACTAACTACTCGTGTATGATTTAGACCTTAAGGAAGCATACAATGCCGCCATACAATGGGTAA
>BOPN01000112.1:318478-320978 GCA_017312705.2 Penaeus japonicus
GGTATCATTAAGTTATCATTATTTGGTATCATTAAGCATTACAAGGCTAAAGGGGTTTAGTAGTCGTGGTGTTTTTATAATTAGGTTATCATTGTTCGGTTATTATTATTTGGTATCATTAAGTTATCATTGTTCGGTTATCATTAAGTTATCATTATTTGGTTATAGTTATTTGTATTTACTATCAGTTATCATTATTTATATTATTATTCTATTGTCATTATTCGTTAATACGAAGATGATATCTGAATATCATTATTTAGTTATTATTATTCGGTTATCATTATTCAGTATCATTAAGTTATCATTATTCGGTTATCATTATTCGGTATCATTAAGTTATCATCATTCGGTTATCATTGAGTTATCATTATTAGCATCATTAAGTTATCATTATTTGGTATCATTATTCGACATATTGGTATCATTAAGTTATCATTATTCGAAGCATATTATTATTCAATACGACTCATTATCATTATTTGGTATCATTATTCGATTATTATTATTTGGTATCATTACGTTATCATTATTCGGTTATCATTATTCGGTGTCATTAGCAATGTTCATTCATCATTGTTATCATTATTCAGTTATCATTATCTGGTATCATTAAGTTATCATTATTCAGTATTGGAGTCATTAGGTTATCTTATTTTTAATTATTTGAGTGATTTGCTTATTTTTTAATGATTTATGTCACGATTGAGCGGATTAGGTATTAATCGTTAAATTCTGGTATTAAGCATGATTTCAGTATTTTTTCTATTTATTCAGTTTCATCGGAGTTTTTATATTGTTTATGAATATGAATTTCTATACATGACATGGACTGAAAGCTTATGTCTTATAGTTTAAAAAAGATAAAATCTGGTGAGCAAATAAAATATAGATTAAAAAAATAAACATAAAATAAACATTATTTATAGCATATTTTCCAGAAAGCAATTGTGAGTAGATAAATGCGTTTTCTCTCATATTGACTTCCATATCTTTTTTTTTTTGTCTCTCTCTCTTTCATTTTCTATTAATTAAGTGGCGTTCCGAACCACCCCTATCGAAGCTCCTGAAAGTTGGATAAAAACAGACAAAGAAAACGTAGAAGAAAGAAAAGAATACCTGAAGTATATGGATTGTCAGACTTTCTCTGCCTGGAGACCCAAGTAGGGTAGTCCACGTCACCGAAAACATCACCTGTAAACAACAAGAAGTTATGAATTATATCCTTTCATTAAGAATGTTACAAATGTAATAATGTTTGTACATAGATAAGATGAAACACAGCTATAAAATAGGAATTTTGAATCTTTTTTTTTTTTTTTTTTTTTTTTTTTTTTTTTTCATTATCGTGGATATGTTTTATGCCTTAAATACAATCTATCATATTTTTTTTAATTATTTTTTTTTGTCCTCATGGTTTCCTCGGCTTTTGATATCCATCTATTATCCTGTGATATCTGAACGTTTCTTCATAATTATTCGCACCATTATTACAGTCTTAATATTGTTCTTTTCGCAGTGAGAAATAGTCACACCCCTACCTCCAAGAAGTAAACACTGACCAATACCTGTCTTGTTCATAAAATTAGTTTCATCATTACACTAATTATTACCATTACTACCATGGCTCTCCTATTAAGTGTAGCAGTTAATGTAGCTGTCATTATTGTAATTTCACCTTCGAAACGTGCTCCAACCTTGTTAAATCATTAATTTTATAACATTATAAGCCCTATTCTAATGGCCGAATAGCTAGCAAAAGACCCAAAATAAGAGAAGATACATTATTCACGTGGTTCGTTTTAGTTAACGCGGCCCTAAGACAAGACCCGATCTGGGGTTATTCTCGCCCTTATAGCATCGTTATTTAAGGACGAAGAATGACGGAGATAGAGTATCTACACCTATCTAGAACATGACAAAAGATGTACATCTGGTTATTAGACATAATTTTTTTTTCAATTATCAACAAACAGAATTCCCAAGGCTAACATGGTGACTCTAAACTCCACACACACAGAATATATTTTCATCGTCATTTAAAAAAAATATATATCATGGACAAACACAATCCTGTATAATGATAACACTAGACCCAACAGCAACATATGTTCAACCTTACGACAACCTTACCAAAGAACAAAAGAAAGAAGAAGAAGAAAGAAAGAAAAAGAAAGAAAGAAAGAAAGAAAAAAAATATATATATATACATATACATACACACACACTATACATACACACACACACACACACACATATATATATATATATATATATATATATATATATATATATATATATATATATATGTATATGTATATATATATATATATATATATATATATATATATATATATATATATATATATATATGTACATATACATATATATATATATATATATATATATATATATATATATATATATATATATATATAGAGAGAGAGAGAGAGAGAGAGAGAGAGAGAGAGAGAGAGAGAGAGAGAGAGAGAGAGAGAGA
>BOPN01000112.1:325978-330978 GCA_017312705.2 Penaeus japonicus
GAGAGAGGAAGAAAGGGAGAGAGTGAGGGAAGGATGGAGGGAGGGTGGGTGGGTGGGTAGAAAGGAGTGAGAGAGGAAAAGGAAGAGAGAGAGACAGAGGGAGGAAGAGGGTGGGGGGAAGAGTAAGGAGGGTGGGAGGATGGAAGAGTGTGAGTGAATGAAGAAGGAAGTTCAGTCCATATAAATAATGTCCACACTTAGTTATGTTCATTTCCTGCTTCTTTTATCATCTTTCTACATTATTTTCATCCGTATAAATAATCCCAACCCTTAAAAAAATCAAGATATCAAATCAATATTACTTTTATCCTAATCTAAATAAAAAAAAAAAAAAAAAAACTCCCACACATTATATTCATTAGCGAATCTAACATCCCTTTTTAATCCACTTCATCGACGTTTTCAACATTTCAACATTCAACATTTCAACATTTATTCAATTTATTCAACATTTTTCTTCGTCCGTGAACGAGAACGACGACCCAATGCCCTCGAGGACCTACCTGAAGGAGAGGATGTAGGGTGCTCTCTCCAGCAGTTTGACCGAGGTAAAGATGAGATCAGAGTCGCTACTGTTGGGCACCAGACCGGAAATGCCCTCAGATACCTGCGTGGGTATGAAGTGGATAAGTACATCTATAAGGATATCTATAGTGAAGGATATACAGTCGTATCCAAAAGGATTATTTTTCTGATTTTTCGTCCCATGGTCTTCGCCTTTTTATGAAATATTATTGGAACGATTGTCACGTTCTTCGTCTAGAGGAAGGGGGGGGGGGGCTGACGAAGGCAAGTGTATGCAAATTTAAGAATTACGTCATCGTCCCTATCCTTCGCACCTTATGACGAAGGATAAGAAGGAGGACAAGGGGTAGGGCCGATAGTTGTAAGTTGAGTTGTGAATGTAGTTGTTAAAAACGATAGTCGGTAAGCCGTGAGTATGTTTTTGAATAGAGTTACAAATACTGTTTATTCTCTATCTATCTATCTATCTATATCTATTTCTTTCTCTCTCTCTCTCACTCCCTCCTCTCTCTTCTCTCTCTCACTCTCTCTCTCTCTCTCTCTATCCCCCCCCTCTCTCTCTCTCTCTCTCTCTCTCTCTCTCTCTCTCTCTCTCTATATATATATATATATATATATATATATATATATATATATATATATATATATATACATATATATATATATATATTTATCACTCTTCCCCTCTCTCTTTCTATCTCTCTCTTTCTCTCTCTCTCCCTCTCCCTCTTTCTCTCACTTTCTTCCTCTCTCTCCCTCTCACTCTCTCCTTTCTCTCTCTCACTCTCTCTATCTCTCACTCTCCTCTCACTCTCTCTCCCTCTCTCTCTCACTCTCCTCTCCCCCCTCCTATCTTACTTCCCAACAACAAAATCAAACAAGATAAGCAAACAAAAACAAACAAGCTAAAAGATAAAATAATAATAATAATAATAAATCCAAACTCACATCAATGGACGCAATGCGCACAGGGGAAATATCTCCTCTGGATATTATCAGGTCGATGATGTTGTGTTTGAATAAATCTTGCTTCTTTTCTGCTGCCTGGAATTGGTTCTCTGGAAGGAAAGAGGAATAAGAGGAAGGGAAGTGTTAGTGGGAGATCTTTTGTGATGTGAGAGAGTTTTATATATTTTTATATAAGAAGGTAGAAGGCAGAATGTAATCAGCACTCATTGAAGATATTAATATTATACGAGAAAAAATGTAGTTTATAGTTTATATTTATATATTTATATAAGAAGGCAGAAGGGAACGTAATCAACACTCATTGAAGACATTAGTAGATTTAAGCATCCATAAGTTTATACATTTATACAAGAAAGAATATAGTTTATAGTTTATATTTTTATATAAGAAGGCAGAACGTAATCAACACTCATTGAAGACAGTACATTTAAGTATCTGTAAGTTTATGCTTTTATACAAGAAGGAATATAGTTTATAGTTTATATATTTATACAAGAAGGTAGAAAGGAACGTAATCAACACTCATTTTGAAGACATTAGTACATTTAAGCATCTGTAATTTTATACATTTATACAAGGAAGCATATAGTTTATAGTTTATATATTTATACAAGAAGGCAAAAGGGGATGCAGCAACACTCACTGAAGACATTTATATCATACAAGAAGAAATATAGTTAATAGTTTACACATTTATACAAGAAGGAATATAGTTCACAGCTCATACTTTCACACAAGAAGGAAAATAGTTCACAGCTTAACCATTTAAATATAGTTTATAGTTTATATATTATAGTTTATATATTAATACATCCACACAAGAAGGAATATAGTTCATACCTTATATACTAAAGTTTATACATTACTACATTCACACAGAAAGGAATATAGTTCACAGTTCATACATTCACACAAGAAGGAATATAATTTATAGCTTATATACTATAATTTTTATATATTACTAAATTTATAGTTAATAGTTTATACAATTACACGAGAAGGAATGTAGTTCACAGCTTATACATTCACACAAGAAGGAAGATAATTCACAGTTTATACATTAACACAAGAAGGAATATAGTTCACAGTTCATACATTCACACCAGAAGGCAGAGGGGGACGCAAGCAACACTCACGGTGGAATGCCGGGAAAGTGATAATAAGGTACGACCAGCGGTCACTCCAGCGCTCGTAACACTCCTCGACGCTGAATTCGGTTTCGGTGAAAAGGGCGACCTCCTTGAAGTCGTAGTAGTTAGTTGTCATCATGCCGGTGACCTGGAATATGTTGGGGGATTTGGAGTATGTTGGGTGAGTTGGGATATGTTGGGGGATTTGGGATATGTTGGGGGATTTGGAGTATGTTGGGGGACTTGGGATATGTTGGGGGACTTGGGATATGTTGGGGGACTTGGGATATGTTGGGGGACTTGGGATATGTTGGGGGACTTGGAGTATGTTGGGGGACTTGGTATATGTTGGGGGACTTGGGATATGTTGGGGGACTTGGGATATGTTGGGGGACTTGGGATATGTTGGGGGACTTGGAGTATGTTGGGGGACTTGGGATATGTTGGGTGACTTGGAGTATGTTGGGGGACTTGGGATATGTTGGGGGACTTGGGATATGTTGGGGGACTTGGAATATGTTGGGTGATTTGGAATATGTTGGGTGACCTAGAGTAGGCTGGGTGACTTAAAATATATTGGGTGACCTTGAATATGTCATGTGATCTAGAATATGTTTGGATGACTTGAAATATTTTGGGATCAACTACATTTTCTGGGCTTTTCGTAAAGGGATTAAGAAACGTTTGAGAGAGAAAGAGAGAGAGAGAGAGAGAGAGAGAGAGAGAGAGTGAAAGGTTAACCACAGTAAATGTAGTTCGTATGACAATAACACTTATGCTAAAGACATACCAAAAGAAGTGCATTTAATTCTGTATCATAGACGAACACTATTCGTCTTGTATATACCGTAACAGAAACACAAGATTTATTTAATTTTACTTGCTGATAAATCAAACAAACAAACAAACAAACCCCAGAAAAAACTACTATTCTTTAACTTTACGAATTATGATAACCAACATTCCACACAATATAACGATATAATGATAACAAGTCAATTTGATATAATATAATATGTAATATAATATATAATATAATTTGATATAATATAATATGCAATATAATATATAATATATAATATGATAATAACAAGTCAATAAAATAACACACCTGGACTAATCACGTACCTGTAAAGGGTCAGACCGGTTGTACATGAAGAGATCTCCACGAATGGGCATCTTGATGGGCACTTTGTTGGCTGGAGTGACTTCGAGACCCTGAGGAAGGGAGAAGGAAGGCTCAGGATGTTTCAGTTTATTTATGGTTACTGATAATGGTTACTGGTGGTTACTGATGGTCGGTGTATCTTTTTTTTTGTGTGTGTTGTGGTATTTATTTGGTGGTTCCTGGTGGTTACTGATGGTAGGTGTATCTTTTGTGTGTGTGTTGTGGTATCTATTTGGTGGTTACTGATGGTTACTAATGGTTACTGATGGTAGGAGTATATTTTTGTGTGTTGTGGTATCTATTTGGTGGTTACTGATGGTTACTAATGGTTACTGATGGTAGGTGTATCTTTTTTATGTGTGTGTTGTGGTATTTATTTGGTGGTTCCTGGTGGTTACTGATGGTTACTAATGGTTACTGATGGTAGGTGTATCTTTTCTGTGTGTTGTGGTATCTATTTGGTGGTTCCTGATGGTTACAGGTGGTAGGTGTATCTTTGTTGTGTGTGTTGTGGTATCTATTTATGGTTACTGATGGTAGGAGTATCTTTTTGTGTGTGTTGTGGTACTTATTTGGTGGTTCCTGGTGATTACTGATGGTAGGTGTATCTTTTTTGTGTGGTGTGGTATCTATTTATGGTTACTGATGGTAGGTGTATCTTTGTTGTGTGTGTTGTGGTATCTATTTATGGTTACTGATGGTAGGAGTATCTTTTGTGTGTGTGTTGTGGTATTTATTTGGTGGTTACTGGTAGCAGGTATGTTATTTTGTGTCGTGGTAGTTTTGGGAAAGATAATGCGTGTGGTATTTAAGCTCTTCTTGTTTAATAGGAGAGGAAAGGAAAGGGTGTTTTTTTATATTTGCTTTTGGAAGCTGGTGATGGCATATATATTTTTTTTTGTATGTGTGTGTGGTTTATAGGAGACAGTGATTTGGATACGAAATATTTGAAATGGTGTTGAAACCTTTTCTAAACACCCTCATGCAATCCTTTTTTTTTTTTTTTTTTTTTTTTTTTTTTATTCTCTTTTTTTGAGATCAGTGAATCTAGATTACCACATACTTGCCAGGTTAAAAAAAAAAAAAAAAAAAAAAAAAAAAAAAAAAAAAAAAAAAAAAAAAAAAAAAAAAAAAAAAAAAAAAAAAAAAAAAAAAAAAAATCCACACAGCGCCTCAAAATCAAAAGTATTACCTGTGCGAAGTAATAC
>BOPN01000112.1:335978-338478 GCA_017312705.2 Penaeus japonicus
CCCATATTCATTAATCCCGAGCACACATCACACACTCCCAAACAACATAAACAAAATATTAAAATATTCGAAAAGCAAAAAAAAAAATCCCCTCGACCCTCGACCCACTCATCAAAACCAATCAATCAACATCAGCGCCGTTCCACAGGTGTACACACGGGGCGGGGAGGGAGGGGGAGGGAGAGGGGGGTCTCACCTGTGTTGAAGTCATGCAGGACCTCAACCACGTGGTCAGTCAAACCGCCGTCGAAATTGGGGGGCACGACGTCTAGGCGAACCAGGGAGAGTGGCTCAGCGTAGGCGAGCTGAGGGTAGTTGCGTGAAGGGGGGGAAAAAAAGAGGGGTGTTTGAGTGAGTTTAGACCTGATGAAGGATGTTATGTACTTCTGTAAAGGCATTGCGCGTACACGTGTGCATGCGTATGTATATATATATATATATATATATATATATATATATATATATATATATATATATATATATATATATATATATATATATAGATAGAGAGAGAGAGAGAGAGAGAGAGAGAGAGAGAGAGAGAGAGAGAGAGAGGGAGAGAGAGAGAGATAGGTAGATAGATAGATAGATAGATAGATAGATAGATAGAAAGATAGATAGAAAGATATATAGATAGATAGATAGATAGGTAGATAGAAAGATAGATATATAGAGAGATAGAAAGATAGATAGATAGATAGATAGAAAGATAGATAGAAAGATAGATAGAAAGATAGATAGATAGATATATAGATAGATAGAAAGATAGATAGATAGAAATATAGATAGAAAGATAGAAAGACAGGCAGACAGAAAAATAGATAGATAGAAAGATATATAGATATATAGAAAGATCGATAGATAGAAAGATAGATAGATAGAAAGATAGATAGATAGAGAGATAGAAAGAAAAATAGAAAGATAGATAGAAAGGTTGATAGATAGATATACAGATATACAGACAGATAGATAGATAGAAAGAAAGATAGATATACAGACAGATAGATAAATATACACTGCACGCATACATAAACACAGCAAAAAAATCAGAGAACACAATACCTTGACTTTATCCAGGTGCTGCGGCCCTAAGCTCACGCCATCTATCATAGGGTTTGAGACGACCTCCTGAGCGAGCGAGAAATGCCCTGGGATGTCGGGCATGGGTAGATTCGAGACCACGCCCACAAGACCCTCACATGACAGACCGCGGGGAACCTGCAGAAGTCCGTGGAATCGTTAGGATAACGTGGGAACTCTTTTATGTTGGTTGTTTTGTTGATTAGCTTTGAATAAGTTTTTTTTTTTTTTCTTTTCTTTTTTTTTCTTTTTTTGTCTTCTGTTATCTGTTCTATTTTTTTCTTATTTTTGTTAGTCTGTGGTTTATGTTGTTTGTAATCTGTTTTTTTTTAAAGTGGTTGTATTTTTTGTTGTATGGAGTGTGTTATTTGTTTGCGATTTTTGTTTTTGTTTTTGGAGTCTGTTATTTGTTTGCGATTTTGTTTTTGTTTTTGGAGTCTATTATTTGTTTGTCTTTTCTGTTGTTTGGACCGTGTTATTTGATGCGATTTTTTTGTTTTTGTTTGGAATGTGTTATTTGTTTGCGATTTTTGTTGTTCGGAGTCTGTTATTTGTTTACAAGTTTTGTTGTTTAGAGTCTGTTATTTGTTTGCGATTTCTTTTGTTTGTAGAACATTCTGTTACGTATGATTTTCACTAAGTATAATCTCTTTGTTTATGGTTTTCGTTGTGTCCATTCCATTCTATATATTAATATGATAGTCATTGTTTGTAAAGCACTTTATATCTTTATCTAAGATTCTAATTTCTGTCATATTTGTCTTGTTTTTGTTGACTCGACCTAACTCGACCTTACCTCAAGCAGATGGTGATGCTCGACCCAAGGCACGAACTTCAACACGTGGTACTGGTAGACCTCCGACTCGTCCTTCATCTCGACCTCAAACTCGACTGGAATACGGTCATCATCGTCCGGGAACCAAGATATTTCGGGCATCTGCCACGGAATCTCTGGAGGAAATGGTGGAGGGGGAGAGAGTTGAAGGGTGAGGGAGAGATGGAGGGGGAGATGGAGGGGGGGTGGAGGGAGGGATGGAGGGAGGGGGAGGTAGAGGGATGGAGGGAGGGATAGAGGGAGGTAGAGGGATGGAGGGAAGGATGGAGGGATAGAAGGAGGGAGTGATGGAGGGGGAGGGAGAGTTGACGGTTTAGGGAGGGAGGGAGGGAGAGGTGGAGGGAGGGATGGAGGGGGAGGGGGAGATGGAGGGAAGGATGGAGGGGGAGGGGGAGATAGAGGGAGGGAGATAAAAGAGGGGAGAGTTGACGGTTGAGGGAGAGATGGAGGGAGGGATGGAGGGGAGATGGAGGTAGAGGGAGGGAGAGTTGACGGTTGAAGGAGAGATGGAGGGGGAGGTGGAGGGAGGGATGGAGGGAAGGATGGAGGGGGAGGGAGAGGGAAGGAGAGTTAATGGTTGAGGGG
>BOPN01000112.1:358478-363478 GCA_017312705.2 Penaeus japonicus
GGCCTTCGCTTAGTCCCTTTTTCACTGTAAAGTCGTGAGGTTTGCCGTAGTTGACGCGACCCAAGTTCTCCACTAAAATATCTAGCGTGTGCGTGCCACTGTATTCGCTCGAGAGTTCAAAGGTGGAGTTTCTGGAATGGAAAGAGAACTGTTACAGACTAAGTGTGAATGAACGAGTGTTTTTGGGCTTTATCATGCCTGCGGTTCTCAAACTAAGGTGTGAATAAGAGACAAGGAAAAGGGATTTTGAACCTGAAGGGAAAAAAATATGATTTTTTCCAACGCAAAGAATTCTCTTAAATTAATAAGTATTGCGGTATATATGTATTATTTGTACAGAATCCTTTACTCAATAAAAAAAAAGTCTAAAACCACAATTTTTCTGCCCGTTCTTACTTTTAATTCTAGAAGATATTAGAACAATTTATTTAAGGGGAAAAGCAAACACCAACTACGAAATGGGTTATGATGGAAATCCCTTTAATATTCACTAACCAAGACTGACCTAAACCGGAATAACTTCAAGAGATACTTTCTTGATACCTTTTAACCCATGAGCCAAAGCAGTCGAGATCACGTGGTTCATAGATACAGGTTGAGACAAGTTTCAAATCAACAAGAAGGAGAGCCAGATCCCTCACGTGACCTCTGATGGTGATAGTGGCTCCTTCTTTGGGTACATTAATGCGCGTCCGGTACAGTGTGTATCCATAAGACTGCCCATTGCCGTCATTAATGTCGAGGTCTTCCATTGCCATTACATTCGGACTCTTGATGTGTGGTAACTGTGAAAGTATAGTTAAAAAAGGACCTTTAGTTCCGTTGAATTCGAAAATGACAAGAATGTGTTTGTTGTAACCCGGAAGTAAAGTGTTACGTTATTATTTTACTTTTTTCCGGTAGTATGGGGTATAAACACTGGAAAAGTTTTACGGTAGAAAATAAGGTTTAGAGAGTTTCTACAATAATGGATATGTAATATACATTATTTTTACTGTTAGTATACGTACATAAGGTCCTTGAGTTTCTTAAAATGCAAGATTTAGTAGTTTATTAATTTATTATGTATGAAGTAGTTTAATAATCTACTGAAGACTACTTTTTTCCCCTTCTGGATTCAACCAGGGTATTTTGGCTCATATTTTGTTTTTCCGTAGGTAGTTTAGTTATATTATAGCTATATTATAGCTTTGAATCCGACCCACATGGATAAAGTCTTTAAAAAAATAGTACGCCGTAAAAAAAAATATACCCTAATTGTAATTAAATGATTTAATCATACATGAAAATGATGAAAATGATGGATGAATTACATAAAAAAACACTGCCGATCACAGACCTGTCCTATAAGTTCGTTGAGGTTAAGGATCTTATTCAATACTATATCCCCGTATCCTATCCTTGGTGTCTGTTCAGGCGGATCAGGAGTAACCAGATTCATGTGAGAACTATGTAGACTGATCAGCTGTTTTGCGATCATGTACTTTGGGGTATAGTCTCCGTTCTCCGTTAAGAGGCAGTCATAATCTGAAAATGTTGTAGTTTCCCTTAAAAAACCGTTTTCTGTCTGTTATCTTTAGATACAGAAAATGGGGAAATAAGGTGTGACTTATCTTTTTTATTTAATATTCTGGTAATTATTGTTTGTTTGTTTGTGTGTGTGTGTGTGTGTGCGTGTGCGTGTGCGTGTGCGTGCGCGTGTGCGTGTGCGTGTGCGTGCGCTCGCGTGTGTATATGAGCCCCTGTGTGTATGTATATGGCTACACATCACCAGTTCAAAAAATAATAATAACATCAACTAAATACCATAACTGGTGACGTCTGGCGCGTAGAAAGGCCACTCCTTCTGCACGTTCGCTCCTGCTAAGAAACCGAAGTTGGTTCCTCCGCAGAACATGTAGAAGTTGAAGGACGCTCCCGCCATCAGGATTTCTTGGAGGGCTTTCGAGAACTCTAGAAGTCAACAGAACAGTGAAAGGTAAGTAAATAGCAGGAGCAGGTGTAGTATCAGTAATAGTAGTAGTAGTAGCTGTAGTTGTCAATGTTGCAATAATAATAATGATTATAGTGATGATAATAGGAATAATCATAATCACAAATGGTTTTTGAGTGTGATAGTTACCTTATATCAATTGCATTTTTCATCTTAAGAGTGGATGAAGAGGGAATTATGCGTTTTTGTCTCTTTTTTTTTCTTATAACAATCATCCTTATCAAAGGATTCCCCAGAAATTACAAACAGCTCTCTGACTGTAAACTGTAAACGCTTGAACAAGCGAAATTTCAAACTCATTTCAAACCTTTCTCGGGCCAACGGTTTCTGTGCGGTTCCATCCAGTGATCAAACCATCCACTCCAGAACTCCATCACTACCAACGGCTGATTAGGCTGCAATTGTCTCAACTCTTTGAACTCTTCTGACACCGATGTCTGCGTGTTCGCCGTCTGAAGCACTGGGAAAAGATATGCGGATATGTTTTCAGATTATGTTCGACTCCCTCGGTTTCAGTTTACTTACTTAACGGTTTCCCCGGCTGACCTACATAAACAAACATGGCCGTGTTTTCGATACTAGATGACCTTACTTATCGCAACAGAATGAGTGACCTTCGAAGGAAAATATATATATATATATATTTGGAGGTTGAGGCTGCAGCTATAAGCGGTTAACAAATATGAACACGTGAAGAAAAAGTTAACCTGAAGAACACGGTTTAAATGCATAATAATCATAATTGAAATACTTACACAATCACATAAGTACTACAGCTTTGAGAATAACTGATGGATTCATTCAAATCACCAAAAGATAAATTGAAATACATATATAAATATATATATACAGTATGAGTGTGTGTGTTTGTGTGTGTGTGTATGTATGTATGTGTGTGTGTGTGTGTGTGTGTGTGTGTGTGTGTGTGTGTGTGTGTGTGTGTGTGTGTGTGTGTGTGTGTGTGTGTGTGCGTGTGTCAAAATAAAGCTCAAGATTCCCCATTCTCATCCGTCTACAAGACAAAACCTCCACGAGGGTTACTTACTCCCGAGAGTGCCTGTGGGGCGTGTATCCCCTTCGTATACGCAAGGCAAGTCTTCCGGTGACGCGCTAGAGACACCTGCCCCCCCCCCCCCCCCACACACACACACACCCCACCCCCATCAATCAATTTGAAAGTCCCACGACCTACGCCCTCCCTAGGCCCGCCCATGGGTGTAATTCTGCGAAAGACTTGGTGGAAGATGATCAAGTTATAAGGAATATTCTAAGATTCGATATAGAACATTCTACCAAAATTTGGAATCATCTCGTCGTGTTTACTAATTGTGGTGAATTACTTAAAGGATATTTTTTTTAAGAGAATAATTTAGGCATCTCATTAACCTATAGGGTCATTTGCTGATCATTTAATAATGAAATTCTAGAAGCTCAACTGCCACCCTTAGGTATTCTGTTTAGTCAAAACATTTCAACTCCAACCTAACTAACTCAGTCAGATTCAATGGTTGTTAATAATGATCATTATGAATATAACAAAAATTTGCTTCCGGTTGCAAACTTTTTTTTGAAAAATTTAGGTAACAATAACCTTTGTATTAATCATAATTATGATCTAAATCTGCATGCAATCGAGAGCTTCCTATATGTATATTCATTAAAAAAAAAAAAAAAAAAAAAAAAAAAAAAAAAAAAAAAAAAAAAAAAAAAAAAAAAAAAAAAAAAAAAAAAAAACAGATCTGCCGTCTTTTCTCCTCACTTCATTAAAAGAAATGTCAGACCATTTATTTCAACCTTAGAAATTAATAAATCTTATTACAGTATATAGAGCGATTAACAGTCACACTTGAAAGGGACAGTTCCTGGACACTTAAGTGGGAATTACGTCCTTCTTTATATCGTAGCTCTACGGACTTTGTGGCGCTATGGACTCGGGTATTTGACAGACAGACACACACACACATATATATATATATATGTGTGTGTGTGTGTGTGTGTGTGCGTGCGTGTGTGTGGGGAAGAATAGGGACGAATAGGGGAGTGATGTGTGGGGGGGGGGGGGAAGGAAGGTAGGTGAGACGTCATCGAAACCTACCACTTGTAACTCGTGGGCGGCCGGAGTGACCTCAGCGCGCCCATCAAGGCAAAACCCCTAATTATAAGGTTTCCTCTACGAGTCCCAGTCACCTCCCACAGAGAAGAGTTCAAAGGCCGTGCCAACTCGCTCGCTCGTTTGCTCGCTTGCTCGCTCACTTGTCACTCGTGCTCTTAGTTGGTGTTCGTGTTTTCCTTTTTTTTTTTCTTCTGTTTTTTTTTCTCCTTCGTGATCTTCTTTTTGTTTTGTTTTTTTCTTCTTCTGTTTTTTTTTTTTTTTTTTTTTTTTTTACCTTTTCTCCTTCTTGATAATATTTTTTCTTTACCTTCTTCAACTTCTTCTTCTTCTTCTTCTTTTTTTCGTTTTTTCCCTTCTCCAACTTATTCTTTTTTTCATTTTCCTTTCTCTTTTCCATATCCCATCTCCTTTTCTTTCTTTCTTTTCTGTTTTCTCTTTTATTTTTCTCCTCCGTCATTCATTTTTTCTCCTTCTTCTAGTTCTTACCCATTCCATCTTTTTACCTCATTCCTTCTCCTTCTTTCTCTTCTTTCTTTCTTCCTCTTCTCCATGTCCTTCTAATCTTTTTATCTCATTCCTTCTCTTTCTTCCTCTTCTTCTTTCTTCCTCTTCTCCATGTCGTGCAAGACCTCCGATTGGTCGAAAGTGACAGAGGGACATTTCTGAGTCACTCTGAATAGCTTTTGATTACGAGAAGGGTTGTAGCGACTCGGGGGTGGGGGGGTGGGGGGGGGATAAAAAGGACTTTCCAAATAGCCTTCCGTTCTCGGTTCCCAAAGGGATCTTATGAGCTGTCATATACACACGCTCATATGTGTATATGTGTATGTGTATATGTATATATATATATATATATATATATATATATATATATATATATATATATATATATAT
>BOPN01000112.1:368478-370978 GCA_017312705.2 Penaeus japonicus
TTCGGTAAAGACATCGAAGTTGAAATGGTCTTTAAGAAAAGGAGGTCGCTCGATATGGGGCAAAGATGCAGGTTGAGAGCAATGGGATAGCAATGAATTGCAACATAGTACTGATGAGGGCTAATTAGTTGGCAATGAGTTATTCGAAAGAGCACTTGTGGTAGGGTCATTTTTAAAACACACATAAACAAATAAACAAACAAATATATAAGCAGATCGTTGGCATATTATATGTCACAAAGTCATTAGCGACGAATAGCGATATAATAATAATAATAATAATAACAATAATAATTATAATAATAACAAGACTCTGATTCAAAATTACCTAAAGGATAGTCAAAATTAGATATAACTGATCATACGAATACTATGACGGTGAGATACAGCACAGTGCTACATCAACGATTAATTGGGATAAAGTGGCAAGTACAGTTGAGGTTCCCGCGAGATCGTAAATCTGTTAGCGAGATCCGAACAAGCGGGGATTACGTAACACAAGGGCATCGGTTAAGTCCCGTGACAGTCACGAACGGAAATACGGATGCGAGACACCATGTAGTGGCGAGAGGAATCGAGTGAAGTGTGCAACGAAGTGTTAACGTAATGCAGTAAAGTTACGGCGAGGTGCAATCCTTTTCATTCCGTGGTGAGAAGCCGCAAGACAGTGTCGAGTCGGCACAAAGGAATCTTGTGATACTTCCTGCCATTCTGACCTTTATGCCGAGTCGGGGATCGATATGTGTAACCTACATTGTGACACACTAAGCCCGGGTACTCAGCTGTTTCGCTGTGTCTCTCCTATTTATTCACTCTCTCTTTCGGTTCCTATTCGGTCTTTTGCTTTTTTTTCCATTCTCGTTTTCCTATTTCAGGTGTATGTAGATTCCCTGCTACCTAAAGTGGATAACTTTATCATTTGGGAAATATATTTATGTGTATATATTCCTCGTTCTGCTTAAGCTAAGCAACTGGGGCAGTTCTAATCAATATTTGCTCGGTTCTACCTACACCTGTACTGTCTTGCATGTGATTTTGTTGCAGGATTTGCATAGCCTCTTCTTTGTACCTCGTATGTATTGTTTGGATTGGAGTATCCTGGGTCTATGGAAGACATCAGTAAAATATCATAAAATGAGAATGGGAGGAAATTAGCAGTATTTTTATCCGAAAAAAAAATTATCAGAAAAAAGAAATGAAGAGTGTAATATCTCACTACTGTAAGCTTTAAGATAAGCTATAACCCTAAAGATAAACAAATAAACATATATATATATATATATATATATATATATATATATATATATATATATATATATATATATACACGAAGAGAAAACTATAGCCAATACTCACCATGCCATTTATTTATTTATTATTTTTTTTTACTCACGTTTCGACACAGTTGAGCCCGGCGGCCCGAAGTTTGGCCAGGCGGTCGGGCCATTGCTCGGGGTGGACTCGGAAGTAGTGGAGCGCTCCTGAAAAGATCCTGAAGCTGCGGCCGTTCAGGGTGAAGGACGATCCCGATCGCTTTAGACCTCCAGGCTTGAGTATGCGAGTTCTTGCATGCTTGAGATGGTCGTAGACGCCACCGCGGAGAGACATTTCGTCCTATAACATGTAGTGAAAATACGGCGTGGTTAACGAGAGCGGAAATCCAACATGGGAGACGTCCCAAAGCGGAAATCCAACATGGAAGACGTCCCAAAGTGGAAATCCAACATGGGAGACGTCCCAAAGAGGAAATCCAACATGGGAGACGTCCCAAAGCGGAAATCCAACATGGGAGACGTCCCAAAGTGGAAATCCAACATGGGAGACGTCCCAAAGCGGAAATCCAACATGGAAGACGTCCCAAAGCGGAAATCCAACATGGGAGACGTCCCAAAGCGGAAATCCAACATGGGAGACGTCCCAAAGCGGAAATCCAACATGGGAGACGTCCCAAAGCGGAAATCCAACATGGGAGACGTCCCAAAGTGGAAATCCAACATGGGAGACGTCCCAAAGCGGAAATCCAACATGGGAGACGTCCCAAAGCGGAAATCAACATAGGAGACGTCCCAAAGCGGAAATCCAACGCGCGGGAGACATCCCAAGCGGAAATCCAACATAGGAGACGTCCCAAGAGGAAATCCAACATGGGAGACGTCCCAAAGCGGAAATCCAACATGGGAGACGTCCCAAAGAGGAAATCCAACATGGAGACGTCCCCAAAGCGGAAATCCAACATGGGAGACGTCCCAAAGCGGAAATCCAACATGGGAGACGTCCCAAAGCGGAAATCCAACATGGGAGACGTCCAAAAGGGGAAATCCAACATGGGAGACGTCCCAAAGCGGAAATCCAACATGGGAGACGTCCCAAAGCGGAAATCCAACATGGGAGACGTCCCAAAGCGGAAATCCAACATGGGAGACGTCCCAAAGCGGAAATCCAACATGGGAGACGTCCCAAAGCGGAAATCCAACATGGGAGACGTCCCAAAGCGGAAATC
>BOPN01000112.1:400978-403478 GCA_017312705.2 Penaeus japonicus
ATACACATAAAAATACGTTGAATATTTATACATCATGTTAACAAATTATAAGGTAATGCAATTATATACACATCAATTATGTATATACCATATTTACAGATACATAAATTTTACATTCTTAAAGTCCAGTTTTAGTGTTTATCTTATTTGCATAAATGCTCTTTTTTTTTTTTTTTTTTTTTTTTTTACTCATGACAAGGACATTTGCAATCATTGGACAACCAAATATAACCCTTATAGTCTTCCTTGTAAATCTCAAGGGATTGGCGAGCGTTTGGAGGCAACATAGTCAATTGCAGACCTAACAGAAGGAGACACTCATATGCCGTTTACCTATGCACAATTTTTTTTTTTTTTTTTTTTTTTTTTTTTTTTTTTTTTTTTTTTACAACAAGTAATATTTCTTGATATTTTGAAGAATTTCCTGACCAGAAGGAATTTTACGACTGATGGAATATAGAGGAAAACGGAAAATTAGGATACTTGTAGTTAATAAGTCCTTGTAATAAGCTGTCTACTTGGGTTTATAAGGAAGTTTATGAGGTCTGTACAGATGTGTGTTATCATGTGGTTACTTGTACGGTCAAAGGGAAGGACCCTATTTACGAAATCTGCGGAGATAATATCCGTTATCCGACTTGAGTGTGGATATTATCAGGATTTTTTTTTTTTTTTTTTGCTGAAGTTGCAAAGTGAGTGGATAGGTATGTTGAATAGCACAAGGAATTATAAATCTACAGGTTGAGTACTTAGCTTTAGTTCGCTGAGGGGACTTTAGGTACCTTGGCGTGATAACTTTGCTTTCATTTAAGTTAGATAATCCTTTTTTTTCTCTATAGAAGTTGCTGGATTTCTGGACAATTAATCGACGGAGAATTAATATAGAAAAGGCTTTGTTAAAATATTTAAAATATGAAGGCTGTACTTAACAGATCTGATCTTTGCTCTCCGGAAGTAGAAGATTTAAAAGCTAGACTGTTTTTTTTTTTTTTTTTATACGATTTAGACAAACAAAACGCCAGAGAAATCAGTTCGTATTAACGAGGGCGTGTCTATATATATAACAAAATAAATAAATATAGATAAAATGCCTATAGTAAACGTTAGGTTGAAGTGACTGAGGACTGACATGCATCACCTTATCTTTACCTTTGCAAAGAGATGAGTAAGATGAATAAGATGAGTGAGATGAATAAGATGAGTGAGATGAATGAGATGAGTGAGATGAATGAAATGAGTGAGATAAATGAGATGAGTGAGATGAATGAGATGAATGAAATGAGTGAGATGAATGAGATGAGTGAGATGAATGAGATGAGTGAGATGAGTCATGTCACGAGTAATTCCCAATCACCCTGGGCTTAACAGGGGCTCTGCATAACAGGGACTTATATAATACCTGCAATTGATTTGTAATTTGTAAAGGACGTATTAGATTCATTTAATTTTTGTGTTTTTAATTCAAGAGGGCACCGATATTTGGTTAAATGTCGAAGGAGGAGAGATAGAGGGGGCAAGAAAGAGGAAAGAGAAGGAGTGGATAAGATAGATAGATAGATAGAGAGAGAGAGAGAGGGAGGGTGTAAGCCACCCACTGCTGCCATCAGTTGTACAGCACCCGATGCCCTGTTGTAGGTCGGTGGTTAAAAGACAGACATTCACGTGCCATGGTCTTTATTATGGACTGTTAATTACACCAGACCCTGGCCGAAGGCCAGAGGTCAGAGCGGTTCGCTCTAATCTGTCTGTCTGACCTCTCTGTCCTGATCTCCCTCTCTGTGATCCTAACATGTCCTTAAGTACAAATCTTTAGTCACTTTCTTCGTCTCGGGCCTTCCGTTAACAAACACAGCTGCCGAGAGAAACTAGTGTTCCGAGGCGGAAACGAACACAGGAGACAGGAAGCGTCAGGTTAAAACACACTGCCATCGATATTGCATTAAATTAAGTAGGCATACATGATCAATGTCTTGAGTCAATTAATATCAATACCAGTGCCTTACAGAGCGAGGCCAGAAAAAAGAGAGAGAGAGGGAGGGAGAGAGAGAGAGAGAGAGAGAGAGAGAGAGAGAGAGAGAGAGAGAGAGAGAGAGAGAGAGAGAGAGAGAGAGAGAGAGAGGCCAGAGAGAGAGATAGAGAGAGAGAAGAGAAAAGAGAGAGAGAGAGGAGAAAAGAGAGAGAGAGAGAGAGAGGAGAGAGTGAGAGTGAGAGTAAGATAGAGATAGAGATAGAGAGAGATATATATATAGAGAGAGATAGAGAGAGAGAGAGAGAGAGAGAGATGGAGATAGATAGATAGATAGAGAGAGAGAGAGAGGGGCGATAGAGAGAGAGAGAGAGAGAGACAGAGGCGATATATATATATATAGAGAGAGAGAGAGATAGAGAGAGAGAGAGGCGATAGAGAGAGGGATGCCAGAGAGAGAGAGAAAGAGAGAAAGACACAGAAAGAACATCGAATCATGAGATTTAAAAGAATAAAATAATCAGCTGATGACTC
>BOPN01000112.1:460367-462867 GCA_017312705.2 Penaeus japonicus
TTATTCATCAACTGTGTCAATTATTTGGAAGATAGGTTATACTTCTTTTTTTTTTTTAATGTAGCAATAACATTTGTTTTTCTACTAATGCCAGTGACCTAGTCTTCACCTTTGAATGATATTGTTCATGCTTAATTAATTTTATGAAGAACAGCTGTAAACCAAGACTAGAGTTCAGTATATTATAATGAAACAATTCAGCCATGTGTTGACTAGCCTTGCATCAGAAAAAATCTCAGGTTTGGCACCAGTTAGGTCTCAAGGCGAGGAGTGATCCAACCTGCATACGTGTGTGGGGGTGGGGACGAAGGTGTGGCACCTTGCGAGTGTATGTGTGTATACGTGAACATATGTATGGATGGATGAACTTGAGCATGCAAGTATACATTAGAGTGATAGTGTCTGATTCTCTGTGACTGTGCTGTACATACAAATTATTCATTCATACATTTATTTTGTGGGTCAATATCGTCCCATTGAAACTAAGGTTTCCTATTTGTGGTACACATCGAAAAGTGTACTCATTTGATCAAATCAGATCAGGAGAGTATTTGGGTCAAGTGTTTAGACTTTGGTTAAAGTGAGAGTTGGCACCAGACTGGGGCATGGGTAGTGGTGGGGGTGGCAAATGGGCTGCCAAGTTGAAGCATAGTTTTGGCACTGGTAAGGAAGGAGAGCAAATGGTGGCACCACATCTTTCCTGTGAAGGGTTACTTTAGATGCACTCTGCATGTACCTTGGCAGTTGGCTCTGCGTCGCACACAACTATTTGTGGATATGGCAGGGTTCCCAGGATAAAGCCAGTGCAGTTGATAGTAATGCTTTCGGCTCCATTCTGTGCACTGTCCCTCAAGGAAAATAAGGATGTTATTGGACTAAAACGCTCATCTTTCCGAGGTACAATTATGAGTTTGTGAATTGAGTGATTTTAGGTGAAATAGTTGCTTGGCAAAGAATTTAAAGCAAATAAGATGGAGGTTTACTAAATCAGATAAATGTGTCTTATAGTAGTCCCAAGTGATATCTCTACTTCTCACTGTGACAGTTTTATAAATGGTTTCATTGTGTCTGTCATTTTTGTTGCACACAAAAGTGTAATTGTCGTCAGTGATACAAGTTACCCGATATCACTTTAATAACCTGTGCCTCCCAAGTTGTGCTAGAAATCACTGAAAGGAATTCATACATCAGTGTTTAGTATTACTGGATGACTAATTCTCACAGTGTGCTGTCCAAAGATCAGGCTTTGAGGTTGCCTTATTCTGTTATGTTTATGTGAACAATGAAACAACTCCTAATGAAGTTCAGAAGAAGTATTTCCCAAGAGCGTGAGTATTTTACTTTGGAGTGAACCTGCTAACCAGTACCAATGCATAATCCACTGAGCTTTTTCTGTGCGATGATGATGTTTATTGTTATTATCATTATTATTATTATTATTAGTAGTAGTAGTATCATCATTATTACTACTACTACTCCTTTTCCATAAGTATTTTTTTTTTTTAATCTCTGGAAATAAGGTTTAGTGAAATTTTGAAGAAACGTTCACAAAATCAGATGATTATGAATAAGACATTTGCTATGCTTTGCTTTCTCAGCTTATCCTTTTACAATTTCTCCAAAGTCCCAAAAGTGATTGTACCAACTTATTTCACACTTTACACTCTTGTAATTTCACTTTCTCATTAACCCATCCTTTCAACCAAATTTTATCCTCACCCTCCACCCCCCGGAATAAACAGATAAAAAAAAAAAATGGAAAAAAAATATTATCACTAACACGAGGAGATGCATGCATTTTTAGTTCCTTATGATGTGTGTGTCTGTGTGAGTGAGAGAGAGAGAGAGAGAGAGAGAGAGAGTGTGTGTGTGTGTGTGTGTGTGTGTGTGTGTGTGTGTGTGTGTGTGTGTGTGTGTGTGTGTGTGTGTGTGTGTGAAAGTAAGTTTGAGAGAGATTCAGAACTCCAACCACATCCTGTTTGTTACCATACTATGCATTGCCCAGAGGGGGGGGGGGGGATCATTTCAAAGGAGTATTAAAGAAAAGATTATCTTCACTGAAGTAGAATCTTTTTTCTTTTTTTTTTATCCTGACAGTAGAGGGTTGTTACTGTCAGTCTAGTCATACTATTTCAAGAATCCCACAGCTCTACATATATCTGAGTGAAGGTTTCTTATATAGGGAAGATCAGGGGAACTCTGTGCTTCCAAGTGCTGTTTAAGGCCACAGCGAACTATCTTGGCCAAGGGGTAAAAGCGCTGGCCTTGCCAAAGAAATTTACTTAGACGGAGGAAGCGCATCTGTGATGGGAGTGCACGGACAAAGAGGGAAAGAGGGTGTGTGTGCGCGTGTGTGCGTGTGAAAACCTACTGCAAGTATGGGACAAGGGAGTGCTTTTGAAAGAGTGAGGGGGCAAAGAAAAAGCTACTTACCGTGTGGACAAAGGAAGTGAGTGAGGGAAAATCTACTGCCAAGAATAACAAAAGTGGTTCCATGTGC
>BOPN01000112.1:470367-495367 GCA_017312705.2 Penaeus japonicus
ATGGGTAGTTCTATATTTTGAATAACAAAATGATGAACAGATAATACAATAGATATGGCTCATGCTATTTGGTTACGAAATAGAGCACATTTAACACAAAGTAATCCATTTTCTACTGTTTGGTTAAACATAAATAACAAACCAACATCGTGGCCCAATGATTTCGCACGCACAAGCATACACTTTACCAGAAGAAGAAAAAGAAAGTTTTTTACAATATTAATCATAAATTTATATAACTTCCCCTTGTAAAAAGCCAGTAACGTGTGTATGTGATAAATGTGTATATGAATACTGAGGTTACTATCTATGGCCAGTTACATCCACAAGTTCCTCAATTTCTCGGTCTCTGTGAATATGAAGGTTCAAATACTGTGATTGTTATATTCCTGAGGGTATCTGATATCTTTATCCTCAAGTTTCCGCTACTTTGACATCTTGGAGGCCCTCTACCCCCGTTCCAGATTGTCCTTCTGTTTATGCTATGGCTGAAGTACAGTGTTAGTGATATAAATTGAGTTCTTACCCTCAAAAACATGTGTGTTTGTTTATCAATAAGTATGATTGAGGTTAATAGGTGTCCTGTTGATTGATTATAGAAAATATTATTTCATTTACTTTGCGATATATGATTTGGAATAAAAAAATCATTTACTTTGTAATATATGATTTGGAATAGAAAAATCATTTACTTTGCAGTATATAATTTGGAATAGAAAAATGTATGATGCCTTTGTACAAATATAGCTACCGAGCTTGACCATAAGTCTTGTGACACCGTTAGAGTGAGTTCATTTTGGCAACAAAGCTGAATGAAGTATGTTTGATGCCTGGTGGGGACCCTATACATGAGATTTTTTTTTTAGAACTTTTACTGTATCTCCTTTTTTTCTTTCTCTCTCTCTCAATTTATTTTAGGTTGTTTGGTATGCCTAGATATTGAATATTTGTGATCATGTGGAGAGTATCATGGGCTTGTTTTAAGGTTAAACTTTTGTGAATTAAATTTATAGGGAATATGCCTGTAGAATTTTTGTTTATTTATATACTTGTAACTTAATGTGGTGTTCATATGACAGATGATATGATACAGTATTAACCCATTGCGGAAAGGGGATAGATTCACTTGCCCATTCTCCAGGAAGGGTTTTATTTTAGAGCGGGGTAGCTTCACACAATATACTTTGACTTTTCCTTCTCTATTTCAGTCACTCATTGTAAAGCTAGAGCCATTTTTGTGTTTTATTTTTTGTGTGCAATGCTGCAGTTGACTAAAATTATAGTATAGGATATATGTTGGCTCATTATTTTCTTTGTAGATAGTAGATAGAAGTATTGATGTTTTATGGGAGGACAAAAAGCAACTTTATTTTTTCCTACTTATGTACGTTCATGAAAGAATATGAAACATATAACCATCTACAATGAAGATAACATGAAGAGGTAGGGAAGAGGAAGTAAACCTGTGCTTATGACTGTGAGTGCCACAGTAAAAGGCACATTTTAGCACATTTTAGATGCTGGGCTTGTTTTGAGTCACCTTCCTCTTCTCGTTCTGCTTGCCCGTCCTTTTAGCGGTACTTAAGAGCAAGGGGTCAGTAACATGCTGTGTGCCACCACTTTATAAAGATAGTGCTTGCTAGAGACCGAATGTCATGTACGTCATGACGCCTGTTGTCAGGCCAAAGTACCTGCATCATGTATGTCATGACACATGTTTGCAATAGGTTGATAAGAAAATTGCGAAAGAACTGTACTTTTAGAGCTTCACATTTATCTGTAGGCTTGAAATGTATAATTTTTTTACATTTCTAATACTAAATAACCCCGTATTTTAGTTTAATTGTTTTCACTCAGGAAATTGTGTGTATAAATTTATGATAAGGATATGATCCCTATCAAGTTATTTTTGTGCTACAGTGAACATTCAGTGTTAACACAATTCAACTTCTGTTATTTATGATTTTGAGATATTTTTTATTAGTTTCATACTGTGATATCATGAAGACATGCACTTTCATACTTGCACTCACTCACACTCACACTCACACTCACTTGCTAGCTTACTTGCTCTCTCACTCTCTCACTCACTCACTCACTCACTCACTCACTCACTCACTCACTCACTCACTTACTCACTCAGTCACTCACTCACACTCACACTCACACTCACACTCACACTCACACTCACTTGCTCGCTTACTTGCTCTCTCACTTGCTCTCTCACTCACTCACTCACTCACTCACTCACTCACTCACTCACTCACTCACTCACTCACTCACTCACTCACTCACTCACTCACACACACACACACACACACACACACACACACACACACACACACACACACACACACACACACACACACACACACACACACACACACACACACACAATTAGACAAGTTTATGCATGCCTATACATAAGATTTACTTTGAAAAGATAATAAAAAATTGTAACCTTATCTCTGTTGATTTCCTCAAAGTAGCAATTTCGTGGGAGTGACGTACCACATACCTGTGTAAACTAAATAGGTCTCACGGCCTTGAGTGATAAAGTCTAATCTAAAGAAAACTTATCACTCCACTATATATATCTACACACTGTGTAACTCTACAATCTGGTACGAAATTCATGAACTCGTCATCAATTGACTGACAGTGCTCTCCATGCCTTCAGTTAATTAAAGGCAATGTGCTGTAAATTTCTGTCTAGCCATCAGCCACAATGTCGCACAGATCATATGAATGAATGGCTTGATGTGTGCCTTGTTACAGTGTTTGCTCTCTTTTTTTTTCTGGTTAGGTGTCATGTATTACTCTCATGGCTTATTGGACAGTATTGTACACCAATCAATACTTTTTATGCTTTTCTTGACCTGTTACGAAAAGGTTTGTTTTATTGTTAGCTTCTTTATTTACTAATACAATTAAGTTCTTTTCTCTTTCCTTTTTTTTTTCTTTATCTCTATTCCATTCTTTTTTATTTTTTTATTTTTTTTCTATCTTATTATTTTTAATGAGATGCAGTGACCTATTGACCACTAGCTTTGAAGTACCTCTCCTTGGTAGGGTTAGTGATGCAATTAGCATAGATGAATCACTCAAGTCCTTCCATCTCTTACTATTGTCCCAGTGAAGAGACGATATGGACAGTCATCTTGGGCTGAATCATTTTCGAGATGTCAACATCCCTGTAGCTTCTTTAACATCCTAGAGAGTGAAAAGAGAGAGAGAGGGAGAGTGAAAAGAGAGAGAGAGAGAGAGAGAGAGAGAGAGAGAGAGAGAGAGAGAGAGAGAGAGAGAGAGAGAGAGAGAGAGAGAGAGAGAGAGAGAGAGAGTGTGAAAAAAGAGTGAGAGAGTGAGAAAACAAATGTTGCAGCTCTTTACTGAAATATATTCCCAAAATAACTATTTCATCCAAACTGCATCGTATTCTATCTAGTAGCAGGGTACACGTCACTATGTCTAAGTTCAGGTTCCTGATTTGCAATTTCTCGCTAGTGGGCGCTCGTCAGGATTAGTGATGTGTCAGAAGATTAATGAATGAATAAAGACTTCATGCATAAATGTATGAATCAGCTTTCTTTCTCATTACACGTAGCATATTGTTCAGCAAAGTAAAAGAGGCTTGGATAATGAATGTTTAGATAATTATAATGATTATTATGTTATTTTTGTTTATATTGTAAGCATTAGTATCACCGTTATTGTTATAATTATTATTGTTTATATTCTGCATCATTATTACTATTATCATTTTACCTGCTGCATTGTTTAATTCCTCGTTATGTAAGACCTCTGATATGCTAGCAGATATATTTAAATGTTTTTTTTTTAGAGGCCCACACAAGCCAATTGCACATGTTTGTTTATTTACAATGGCATTCTTGATAAACTCCAAATTATTTTATACTCTTATGGCTGTGGTTGAAATGGTATTACAGTTATGGAAAAGGTGAAATGGAATCACAGTGCTTGCAAGCGTGATCTACCTTTTAGAGGATGATGCTTATAACGGTGTCATTGTAGCGACCCAGTCTTTCCGATTGTCAGTTCCTGGCAGTAAATTAGATTCTGAATTTGGGTCTGGGTGACCTCTGCCTTAAGCCGGAATACCTGCTTGGAGGCATTATAAGTTGATGTCCTGAGATAGAAGAAGATATTTTAGTCATAATTAGAAAGATAAAGATAGAAATGACTGTAATGATAAGGTCATGGTGGATAGCAGAACACTTTTGACTGTTTTAAGACTTGTGGATATGGTTAGGTATGGGGGTCTTGCAAGATTGCATAAATGAAAGAGCTTATGCAAAAGCAGATCAACTTTGGATCAAATTATCTAGGAACATAGTGCACTTGTTTTCTTTTTCTAAAATATTAAATAATTAAAATAAACCATATTTTAACTGCTTTGTTCAATCCATGTGATATTTCACTATATTTGTTTGTTATCTTGATAATACTGTGATGCATTCACTTTTTTTTTTTTTTTAGTCATGTTTCAAATTTTTCCTTAATTTCTCCACTGGTTTCTTTCATGGACAGAATAGGTGGCTTTTGGCTTACAATCATTTAAATTGTTATCAACACGGTCATATACTCCAGTAACCTAGTGATTGTTTTTTGTTGTTGTTTGTTCATGTAATGTATATCTGTACAAGGTGCTTTTCCGATGTATTTGGCCTAGGTTGTACATCTTGTAAACACTCTTACTTTAGACCTATGACCTTTTAAACATTTTTAGTTGTTGCTAAGAGTGTTCAGTAAACCTTCTTATAAGTTATGATATATTGGATTAACAATACAACAGTGGCTTGTGGGTTGATTTTTTTGGCGTCCGTTGAGGCACTCATGTTTGATATCTTGATACATTTTATTAGAGATATTGATAAAAAACATATTAGGATCTTGAACTCAATGTGACTAGCATTATTTCTGTATGAATACCAGCCTTTATAAAAAAAGATTGATGGATAATAAAAGGAAGATGTTCATACATTTTAATTTATATGAGGCCTTCAAATTTTGGATTTGGTGCTGCTGAAGTGGCCCATGGTGTTTAGTAAGTTGGACTACCTTGATTTAGATGATTTATTTATGACTTGTACAAAAGTAAAATTATGAATTGATGAAAATGAATTAAATTCTAATAAGTTTGCAAATGAGGAAGTAGGTTTCATAAAGAGTAGAGCAAAAGTTGTCAGCTCTGCAAATGAGAAAGGAGGATTCGCAAAGAATAGAGCAAAAGTTGCCGGCTCAGCAAATGAGAAAGGAGAATTTAGAAAGACTAGAGCAAAAGTTGGTGGCTCTGCAAATGAGAAAGGGGGATTCACAAAGAATAGAGCAAAAGTTGCCGGCTCTGCAATCTCACAGGAGAAGACAGAACTCATGAAGGAGAACCTGACTGACAAATCCCTGTGCCATGAATACTGGGAAAGACCAGATTACCACAGTCAAGCCATATTAGTATCGTTGTACACACTTAGTTAAACTCCATTGAATGTTTTACTGCTGCGACCTTTTTGTAAAATTATTTGCGTACTACATTTATGGAGCATATACCAATAATTAAGATATGAATCTTCTTGGTTTTCTTCTTTTAAGGATAAGGACACTTATATACCAAGGAGGTGTATTTTAGAATTGATTTTAGGTACAATAGAAGCAAGACCTATAAGAACTACTTTCTAATGTCTGTAAACAATGATGATGATGCTCAAACAAACTTATCTTTAACCCATTCTTGCCGGATGACGTACTGACACATTTCGTGGTTTTTGGGTCAGACGCAGGCGACGAGATATTTGGTCAAGGCCGGCGCTCAGGGTTAGAGAGTGGACAGCCCAGGCTCGCAGTTAGTGCGCCTGAGAATCCCGAGGCATTAGGCTTATGTATACGAAAACCCTGGCATTCTGACCACTCAAAGCTGGAGTCGCCCCAGCTTGAATGGGTTAAGTGTCATTTAAATGGGCTATAAACAGTAATTTTACATGTTATTTGATACTCTTGTTACGTTCTTCTGAACCTGCAAATACTACGTATACATTTTGATATTGATTAAGCAAGAGTTCAAGGTGTTCTTTCAGGCTGACTTGCCTCAGGCCTCAGTTGCTACCTGAAGTTTTGTCTCACTATGAGTCCGTCGGGTGAATTACCAGATTAATCTTTAACCCATTCACGCCGGTTGACGTGATAGCACGTATTGTGGTTTTTGCGTCAGACGCCCTGGACGTGCTATGAGGGGAAGCCGCGCGCTCGGGTAGAGTGAGTGGGCAACCCAGGCTCGCGGCTTGTGCGCCCAAGAATCTTGAGGCGTTAGGATTATGCGTTCGAGAACCCCGGTATTGCGACCGCGCAAAGCCGGAAAGGCCCTGGCGTGAGTGGGTTAAAATGGGGTCTATGAAGCAGTATCAGTAGTTATAGATCTATAATTTGGAACCACATTGAAAAGTGTTAAAAATTCTTGCTCATAGTGAAGGTAGAACACAGTATTACAAAGGCTGATTATGATAGCCCCTTGAGGAATTATAGATATGATTTATGATTTTCTCATGGTTGTCCAGTTTCAGTGGGTTGCCAGTTCTTTATTCGGGTATCAACTAGAAGTAAGTTTACCTTAACCCATTCATGCCGGGGGCATTCCAGCCTTGCAAGTTGCAATGCCGGGGCTCTCGAACGCATAGCCTAAATCAATTAAATGAGCGACGCTGTATGACGGCACCCAGCGAACGGGCCTTGAATGTGCGGTACCCGTGGTGTACCACCCGTCCAGTGAGGGTTAAGATAGATTTCTGTTTTACCTTTGAAACCTTGGAAATTATTTCTGATACTTTTTTTTAGAAGCAAACTGAATGTGGTATAAGTAAATTGGATTATATAGGATTGAAGAAGATAGATAAAGTTTAAACCTTTATTCAGTCTTTTGTTAGCTTTATCTAAAACTTTAAACCAGTATTTAACTTTGTGTAGGTGTGATTGAAAGTTGAAGATACCTAATCTGGTATTCATTTAGGATTTTTAAAGTTGAAAGTAGTTTGGTACTTTTGCCCAGGTGTAGAATCTTTTTACTACTTGGTGGTAAAAGTAAGGCAAAACCATATGACTTTCTTTAACTCGTTAACAACTGGGCTATTTTGGCTCTAAATGGTCGGCATGCCGGGATATTACCAAGAATAAACCCAACACCTCGGGATTCTCGGCCGTAGCTAGTGTATGCATGATCTCCTGGCGCACCGGCCTTGACTAAATATCTTGTTCCCGGCGTCTTACCGAAAAACCACTAGACGTGATATCTTGTCACCTGTCGTCAATGAGTTAACAGAAAGATTTTCATTTCAGTGCGAAATCTAATCGAGACCTTATGATTTTCCATTAGGGATGAGTTTTAGTTGCAACAAGGCAGAATCAAGGCAAAACCTTATCACTTTCTCTTAGGGAGGGGTTTCATTGCAATGAAGAATATACATCTCTTTAGTCCTAAGATATTTCAATATGTGTGCTGAGTCCTATCAGCACACATATTGTGTGCTGATAGGACTGATATTGTGTACTGAATTATCAAATGCTTGGGCATTTGATAATTCAGTAGGAATGTTGTATAGCTTGATGTTGGTGTAAATACACAGATTAATTAAAGTTGCATATAAGGAAAGGGTAGACTCCAAATGTCCTGGAGAGGCCTTGCATCAGTTAACCCTATGACGATGGTGTGTGACACTCCTGTGACACAGCTAAATTCCCGATGCCGGGGCGTCATGCCAGTGTGACGTTTCCAATGCAATATTGCAATGGCCCGGCATAGGGGTTTTCGTGTAGTGTGTGCCCCGTCGGGAAAGGGTTAAGAGTTGTGATAAACTCTGGTGGGCTTTGTATATGTAATAGGCATATACTGATTTTAGGCAACACATATTCTGACACCTCATTAGAGTCACAGTAAATATTGGAGATCTTCCTGCCTAGGATGTCCTTGTCAGGTACTTATGCTAGGTACATGTCTGTCTCCTATGGCAAGAAACCCCATTACATTATATCTCTTTACTCTGGACAAAACGCATGATAGTGAATGAGATGTAGGTTCTGTGACCATGTTGTGATCACGGTGACCAGGCATAATAGCGGCATTTTCACTTCAATTACTTTCACCATAACTCCTAAACTACTTATACAAGTCTTAAACATAAGATATTATAAAGTACAATCCTTCTAGAACAGTGTTGTGTTGAGTTGGTTGCATTATGCATCTTGGTTAACCCATTGGTTGCGGTTTTAATAAAATATGTATACAGTCATGTGGCGGGTTTATGTTGTATGGCACGGTGCCATCCGCGTTTCAGACAGATGCTGCCTTGACAGTAAATCATGGCAACTGCTATCAATGGGTTAAGAGGCTGCTACTTATTGGCAAAAGGTTGGTAAAAAGTACACTCTTGTAAGTAACGATGACTCCCAGCAGACGAGCCAGGGAAACTCCATACCTCGATTGTTGACAGTCTTTGTAGAGGGGTTGACGACAGCGTTGTTTGGTTAACCCTATGACGATGGTGCGTCACACCCGTATGACACAGCTAAATTCCCGATGCCAGGGCGTCATGCCAGTGTGACGTTTCCAATGCAATATTGCAATGGCCCGGTGTAGGGGTTTTCACTTATCGCCGTGCCCCGTCGGGAAAGGGTTAACAAAGAAACACATGACATCAGCATTGTATGAGCTCCTCTACCCTTATCAGATGTATAGTTGACGTAACATTATAGCGTTTGGCAAATCTCTGAGGTTTTTATGTTCTCTAAATCATCCTATCTTGGGAGAAAAGAGGTGGGATCAGGAGCAAAAAACTGCTTTTGGTGTGGCTCCCTTCTCTCCCCCAAAGTGTGTGTGTCTAGGCCTGGCTGTAAAACACCCGAATTTGTTATTTCCGCTCATTAATTTATGTTTCTTATTGTGTTTCAGAACCGAGAGCTGCAGATTATGAGAAGACTAGAACACTGTAATATAGTGAAACTGAAGTATTTCTTCTACTCCAGTGGAGACAAGGTAAATATAGACATTGATTTTCACCAGTGCTTTTGGAGTGTATTTTGATTATATATATATATATATATATATATATATATATATATATATATATATATATATATATATATATATATATAATAAATTACATTTTCTATTTTGTTTGTGTAGGTATTTCAAAATGATAATGTGATAGGTTATACCCCTTTCTTTGTTGGGCACCCAGTAATGTCATGGCATTAGCAACTGTAATTGGTCTCTTCACATTTACAGGATTACTCTGCAACTTGTATTATATTGTCATTGTTCATGATTTGCAAAAAAATATTTTAAAAGAAGTTATAACATGACCTTAAAACCTACTTACATCATGTCGGTGAAAATACATAATCACGGTCTATAGTACTGATCAAAACTTTCACCTGTTTCAAGTCAAAATGTGGCTGGTGTTAGTTGATCCTTTATCCTGTATTTTTGGCCCAATTTGTAGCCTGTAAATCATTCCAGAATGATTCGGCCATTTAAATGTTTAGGGAGGTAGGAAAGGCATAACATTTTCCTCCAAGCTTCAGAAAATTGTGCCCCTGGTATGGACAAAAAGCATTGACCACCATGATACATGCACACATGCCTTTTCACATTATTGATAAAAGACTTGCAGTGTATTTCTGCCTCCTGACTTTAGCCCAGGCCTCTTTTACCTCAGAAATGTTCAGTGGTAAGTATCCGACGCCATTATTCAGGCCAAGTATCTGCAGACGTCAATTATAAATGGGTAATTTGTCTGCAATGGCGACAGAGAACGTAGGGGGATTTTGTAAGTTATTTACACAGCAAGGTAGAAAGAGAGAACGATGACCTTTACAAAAGGTCGGGGTTGCAATAGATGGTGAAGATTGTAGATCCTCAGTACCTTTTTTTTTTTTCAATTTGATCATTCATATCAGTTTTATTTTGCAATAGAGACGCAGGATTCCATTTCCTCTATTTACATGTACAGTTCAAGTTATCAAAGCTTTATCCAACTAGACCATATTTAACAAGTGTATGGAGATAGCAGTTTAAGCATTTTATTTAATTTTAAATCTCTCTAGCTATTTCTCTATATCCCCCTCTCTCCAAAAAAAAAAAAGGGGGAAAGAGAAAAAGAAATATTTATGTGACAGTAGGCCACTTATTTATTGTAGCAAAAAGTCAAACTTTACTTAAAACGGGAGCAAACAAAGTTTTATACCTGGCTGGTGGCTGACATTACATCACAAGTTTTTCTTTATTGTAATCTTTGGATGAAGGCCGTGTTAACTCCTCCTCGGCAGGAGGGACGTCACGACGGGCAATTATGTTTTCTTCAGATCCAGATTTCAAGAAAAATAATCTGTAATGGTAAAGAGAGAATAAGTATGATGGCTGGTGTTCAGGTTGCAGGGGACCGTAAGCGACCTTGTCAGGGGATGAGTTTTTTATTAGGATTACATTTTCATTCCCTGCGGTTGTGACAGACATGCTAACTTCATCCTCTAGGACACTAGGACCTTGGGCAGGCAGTCAGACATCCCAGCTGAACCTTGAAATTTAATATTATATAATCCACCCTGTATCCACATATTGTGGCTTGCCCTTCCCTATACACTGACAGTATTATGTGACCTGCTCTTCCCTTTTTAAATGACATATATGACATGCCCTGTTTATACACACTTTATAGGATAACCTGCTTCCCTGATATGTACATGACATTACATGACTTACCCTCCCCTACTTGTGCTTGATGGCATGTGACCTGTCCTCACGCGTATCTACATACTGTTATACGACCTGACATGGACGGGTTAAGAATCTAGTTCTTGTTCTTGTATCCACTTGATCTTTTTTCAGGTTATTTATTGATTTGTGTCTCTCTTTCTTTTTCAGAAAGAAGAAGTGTTCTTGAACCTAGTGTTAGAATTTATTCCAGAGACAGTATATAAAGTAGCAAGGCATCACAGCAAACAAAAACAAACTATACCAATCAGCTATATTAAGGTAATTATTTTGTATTTTGAGTATATATATATGTATGTTTTTTTTTTGTGATGTAAAAAAATAAAAACATGTATGTGAGTTGGTTTTGATGTAGAGATGTAGAGAACATGTGAATGAGAGGAATAATGCTACAGCATAAGATATATATATATATATATATATATATATATATATATATATATATATATATATGCATATATATATAAACACACAAACACATATATATATATATATATATATATATTTATATATATATATATATATATATATATATATATATATATATATATATATATATATATATATATATATATATATATATATATATATACACATATATATATATATATTTATATATATATATATATATATATATATATATATATATATATATATATATATATATATATATATATATATATATATATATATATATATATATATTTATATATATATATATATATATATATATATATATATATATATATATATATATATGCATATATATATACATATATATATATGTATATATATATATTTATATATATATATATATATATATATATATATATATATATATATATATATATAATATATAACATATAATATATGATATACATATATATCATATGATGAAATGCAACAGCTACAATGAAAAAGGAAAAATAAATTCTTACATTTTATGTAGGACTAAACTCGTCAGTCGATCACACCGGTTTTATTGTTTGACGAGTCTAGTGCGACTTGAAATGTCATGATTACCTGTTCTTTTCTTATATTGCTGCATTTCATTTCATCTCTCCACATATGTTACTGTAATTGCATTTTAGTTCGTAATGTAATTGATGTTTGGAAATTACACCTTCATGAGAATAGCGTAATTCCGACTCCGTTTGATTTCTTATGAAATAGGATCTCCAGATTTTGCTGAGGTCAGGTTCATCCCAAAATTTTAGATCCTCTTATTTAATCCAATGTAATGATAATCTCAACTTGGTCTGTGTCACTTCAATTCTATTAAATTAGATTCAGTAACTGAATTTGGTCTTCAGAATATGGTATTCCTAGGTGTGGGATTAAACCAAATATTGCAGCCTTTGATTTAATTAGTCAAATAAATACCTTGTTTGTATACATTTTCTCTGGTCTTCCCTTTATCCATTTCCTTTTTCTACTTTCCTCCCCCTTCCTTCTCTCTTTTTACTCTCAATATGCCTGATATTGTTTTAAAAATGTTTTATTTTAATGAAGTATAAAAAAATACCCTTTTATACATTTTTTTCCCCAGTTGTTTCAAAATATATATTTTTAAAAATTCCAGTCATATATTTTGTAAAGATAATGAAGAGAAGAAACATTATTATGCTAAAGGCATAAATAATAATTATTTAGTAAAGAAAAGTGACAAGGCTTCAACATTATTTTGTGCCTCACTGCTTTTTCCTTCATTACTTTGTGCACAACTTCCACAGCTGAGATTTTCAAGTTGTATTTTTACCCATTGCCCTGAAGTAATATAAAATTCTTCTGTTTCAGTTGTATATGTACCAGTTGTTCCGAAGCCTTGCCTATATTCACTCCCTGGGTGTCTGTCATCGTGATATAAAGCCACAGAACCTTCTCTTGGACCCAGAAACGGGTGTTCTCAAACTATGTGACTTTGGGAGCGCCAAGCATTTGGTTCGCGGAGAACCCAATGTCTCGTACATCTGCTCCCGCTATTATAGGGCTCCAGAACTCATATTTGGGGCAACTGATTATACCACCAATATTGGTAAGTTTGTGGAACGGCGTTTGAGAAGAGTGCGAATTGTGTTTGAGCTTTTTGACAATGATTTCTGTTTGTTGATTTTTTGTTGTCTGTGTAATTCATATATTGTAAATTCAAAGAGATTTTGTCCTCATTTATATTGTTTTACATGGATGACTTACACAGATTTATACAGACATGTCTGTCTTACTCTCTCATAAAAAGACAATTATTTGCACTAACAGTAACACATATCACACACATTCTCAATCTGCTTTTCACTCATCAGTCTTGCACCTGTACACACACTCTGAATTTTGAGCGTTCCATTTAGCGAATTGAAGGAGAAACAATACCCCCACATTACTCTTGTGTTTTGCAAATCGACAGACGTATGGAGTGCAGGATGCGTTTTAGCAGAACTTCTCCTCGGGCAGCCTATCTTCCCAGGTGACTCAGGTGTCGACCAGTTAGTAGAGATCATCAAAGTTCTGGGCACACCAACACGTGAACAAATCAGGGAAATGAACCCGAACTACACCGAGTTCAAATTTCCGCAGATTAAGTCTCATCCGTGGCAGAAGGTAAGATTCGCAAGAGGCATTTTTTAAAAAATTATTATTATTATTATTATTGTCTTTTTCCTTTGCGCAAGGTGATTTCTTTGGAGGGCTTCTGGATGGCAGTGTCTCGTGTAGAGCGCCTGTGATTCCTTCTTATTGACCGTGATTTGTGCCGAGTTCCAAGTCAGTGTCTGTATGTTGTATGGTTTTGTTTTTAGATCTGTAAATTAGTCCTGCTTAACTAATATAATAATAAAGAAATATGTCTGTGGAAGTTTGTGTGTGTATGTACGTATATGCACCCACACTTTAAGACGTGTACGGATTGTACATGTGTGTGTGTGTGTGTTTACATGTGCGTGTGTTTGTAGATACACATGTATGGTTGTGTGTTTATTTATTTATGTGAATGTAAATTTTGTGAATACTTCTACAAAATTTGTCAAAGCAGATGGAAATGTGTTAATCAAAATTACTCATTGTATAAAGGCCATCCACAGTGTACAGTGGGGCTGCTTCAATAAATCATATTGCTGTGTCAAACAAACTTTTCAGACTCATTCAGATATATATAAATTGCTTTAAAGCTTAAGATCTTATATCCCCTTGCATGCATAGTTGCACTTTGACTGCTAAGTTCGCATCCAGCATCATCAAGACTTCAACATCAGAAACCAGCATATATCTCTTTAAAAGACAAAAGGATTAAAAAAAAAAAAAAAAAAAATGTTGGTATGAGTCAGCTGTGCCTTGCTCTGTTCATGACAAATTCAGATCCTGTCTACTTTAAATACTTTTCTTCAAACGATGATGGGTTTGCCAATTATGATCATTTTGTTTATTCTATCTTTTTTTTTCTTCTCCTTCTTTTTCTTCTTCTTTCAGTCTGAATAATTTTCTTTCTCTGTTCCAAGAGAGATTTATCTCCCTTTTTCTCCAAACATTGATGCTATGCCAAAATCCACACAAGAAAAGCAAGAATGTTTTTTTGTTTTTTTTTGTTTCATGCTTGTCAATGTTTCTTATATACTCTCAAGAGACCATGAATCAGGTGGAAGGAAAAAAAGAGGTGTTTTGGGATAGGGCCAAATGCTAACTGGAGACGATAATGTTATTTTCAGACATTGATGACTCGCATGGCTGATTCTCCTAACAATGATAAAAAGCACCAGAAGCTTAGAGTAAGTAAGTGCTGGGCGTGATGGCTTGGTATGCTGGATGCATTAGACCCCCTCTCACCTCTTACCAATTAAATCCTTAGTTGATGTCGGAAATTATGTACACTTTTTTTTTTCTTTACCTTTCTTTCTTTCTTTCTTTGTCTCTCTCCGTTTCTCACGTTTGAACATAGGCAGTGATCTGTCTTTATGAACTGTGGTTTTGAAAGTGTTTTGGAAGAATGAGCTATCAGTTTTAGAGTTTTTTTTAACCATGTGGTCATAAAGAAACTGTGTTCTTAACAGTATTGTGAATTTTTTAAAATTATGATTTTTTTTGGTGTTTTAACAACATAATCACGGAAAAGTTCACTTTAACCTGGATGTCATAGATATATCTTCCTTGATGTGTGATAATCTCTGACCATCTGTTGTAAGTTTTTTTTATTCCCTTTTTGTTTTGGAATTGTTATTGCAATAATGCAGGATTTTATAGATTATTTGTTTTTTTAACATTATTGTTATTATTATGATTCTATTATGATTTGTGATTCTGATTCTGATTATTACTGTTATTATTTTATCAGTAACGAATGATTCAGTTCATAGCTTGTTCGAGTTTAGAGATAAACTAATTTTCACTTAAGAATAAAATGAAGATAACTTTTGATGATCGGTACAGTGTATCACCAATTTTAATGCCATAAACAGCTATACTGCCCATACATGTACATTTGCTCATATGTGCATGTAATGATTTTCAATATCTTCTTTTAAGAAGTAAAATTGTAAAAGATATATATACAGACTGCTTTAGTTTAGAAAATATGAGTAAGAAACCAATTCTTTTACAGTCTTCTTATCTGTCACCCACTGAATTGGTTTCCTCAGTAGAGCTAAAGATTTTGTACCTCCGACACCTTTAGCTAGCCAGGAAGATGATCTTTAACTTTACGAGTAAAAGAAAATTGACGGTAGACACTTCTTAGTCTTTGTGTGAACGTAGGATTTCACAGAGGTATTTTCTTTTGGCTCTAATCAAGTAGCTATGACGATTTCTTAACTGAGAGTGTGTGAGAACCAGTAGATTGCTTTGCATATTCAAACCACAGGAGAACCTGTCTTTCTTAACACTTTTCTGAGGCAGACGTCATGCTCTCTTCTGCAGGAGCAGCTGTGATTGGCTGATGTTCATTGGTCATGTAGCATCTCTTTTTAAAGAAACTAGTTTTATTTTGTTGGTGTATTATTATTATTATTTTTTTTTTTTTTTTTTTTATGAATAGTGCTTTTATTTTTCTGTAATCATATTTTTTAGTTATGATGATGATGATGATGATGATGAAAAGGAAAATGAATGTATATATTTTCACCTTAGCTTGATATTAGTATGGTCTGCAGTGCTTCCCTCAAATTGGACTCCAATAGATCTGAATGTGGTGGGAGATATGATATCATATGTTGCTGTATTTACCATTTTTAGCTCTATTTTGGTATTAATACAAAGTTAAGGGCAAAGATTAACCCATCCACGACGGGGGCATTCTAGCCTTGAATGTCACAATGCCGGGGCTTTCGAATTCTTAGGCCTAAATCAATTAAATGGGCTGGCACAATACTGTGCCGCCCGGCCACTGGGCTTTTGAATGAGCGGTACAGTAGTGTACCACCCGTCCAGAGAGGGTTAATACAAAGTTAAGGGCAAAGATTAATATGGTGACTCCAGTTTTCATTGACAAACATGAAGACAATTTGCAAGGGTTTGCTTCTTCAGGAGGAATATGCCATTTATGACTTGACTTGTTGCCTAGGATTGAGAAACGACTTTTACTTTAGATATTCTTGAATAACAGTTAGCTCTGTTTCCTCAAATTTATATCGCTCATTTGTCAGCATTCACTAACCTAAGCGAATGGTTGTAAAATTCGATTGTTACACATCATATGTATGGTAGGAATGTAATGAAAGATATACAAGTAACCCAATTAAACCAGATATTCTAAATAAACGCAGGTATTTTAACGAAATCTTGACATTTGTTATTTAGTCGTGTGTTTGAATGTCCACACCTATTAGTGGGAGTATTGAGTATTTTTTTAATTCTATAAAGAACCCTTTAATAATATAACCACAAACTTTGAGACATAAAAAGAACAGTAAATGATTTATGCTTTACTATACTAATTCTAACAAGAAAATAGGTTGTTACACAGTCATGCTCAGGTGAAGCATTATGGAAGTTTTACCAAATTTTACAGGGAGGCAGAAAATTATTGTAATGTTTTCAAGTAACATATAGATATCTCATTTTGATGTGTAGATTAAAAAAAAAATGGCTTTTTTGTGCTGGTTGAATTAGACTGTCTACTTGTTCTGGATTTTACTTGGAATAAAGGTAAAAGTGAAATATGGAAATGAAATCTTTCAAATAACATTTGTGGCATTAGGAACATTTCCATTGTGCTGTGGACATTATTTAGAAATACAAGTTAAGCTTAATCCAGTGTTATCAGGACAACAACAGAGCCACTTTTAAGTTTCTGGAATATCAGCTCTTTAAAAGAGACCCCAAAGTGACAAAAATATTCATAATAGCTTACACTCTGCCTGTACATCTTTTGACCTGTGTTACTGAATATACACACTTCAGGAAAACGTGACTTAAACTCCTACAAGATATATACGTGTATAGATAAGAAAGCGGATTGCACTGTCCAAATAGAAAGAAAGAGATTATAGATGAAGCAAAGAGGAGCAGAGGAAGGAAACACACATCAAGAGTTTATAGTATTGAATAACGATATTTATGAATGGAAAGTCTTCCAGGTCGTATTTATGATGGTGAAGTAAGAGTTGTCATAAGCTTCATATTAGAACGAGAGCATTTGCGAATGTGTAGTTGTGGTTGTGCTCTCTTCCATATTTTCAGTTCCCTCCTTGTTTTTAGTTTCTCGGAACAAACACCGGTATAACTTCAATGGAAGATATTTATAAAATTCTCCAGGAAAGCTTGATGAATTTCATGCTTTTAACTTATATATAATGGGAAGCTTAGTGCTTAGTGTATACACAGGAAGGGTAAAAAAATCAAGACAAATGCAATAAAGAAGAGGAAAGATTAGTAAGTAGGTGGACTTTTGCCATCATCTACCCTCTGACTTCAGTAGTACAGCGCAGTGGAACATGCATCTCCAAATAGAAAGAAAGGCAAGGTATAATAAAGATGTAATAGACAGACCAATAAATGAAAAAAACGAATGTGGAAGAGTACTTACTGCCTCTCTTACTGTGTTGTAAAAGTCTTGCCTAACTACAACTATTGCGATTATTCCGTCCTTTAGAGAGGAAGCAGTTGTAAGATACATTCCTATTGTTACAACATCAGTCCTCTTGCTGTAAGAAGGGGTGATATACAACATACACTCAAATTGTTACTTTGAGCATGTGTATAGGTAATAGCAGCCTTGTGCAAAATAATTTCCTGTGTGGTAAATTAGTCTGCTCAGACACCTGAGTGCTTTTGGCAAGCAGCAGCCAAATTATTAACCCTCTCTGGACAGGTGGTACACTACGGTACCGCGCATTCAAGGCCCGTTCGCTGGGTGACGCCATACGGCATCGTTTATTTAACTGATTTAGGCCTATGCGTTCGAGAGCCCTGGCATTGTAACATGCAAGGCTGGAATGCCCTCGTCGTGACTGGGTTAATAAGAGAAAAATCTCATTAGTAATTCATACTTCCTTGAAAGTGGACACCAAACTGTATTGCTTATACAGAGTTGTGTGAACGGGGTAGTTCTAAATAATTCACTAGAGTAAATTTTGTATTTCTTTCAAGGACCTGAATATTGTAGTAAATGGAATTGTAAAAGGATAAATACCTATATATTATTGCCTACTTAATTTGGTTGATTTTATGCTGAGAAGTGAGCAGTTTAGAATTCTTCCATGTTGTGAATAGTAAATGATAGAGGTAAGAGTTTCAGAAAGTAGTTTCTTGCTTTATTGAAGACAAGATGGACATGTGCAGGGTATTTGATATAGGACTCAAATTCCTGCAACAAATACTGTAAGTTACAGTTGCCCTGGATGTTGTATGCCACACTCATCAGATAAACAGTTACTGGTGTTGGGTAAATAATGATTATATGTCCCGATTTATGTATCCTTAATATGATTTTTTTTTTTTTTTTTCCTTTTGCGACTGACTAAGCTTATTATGTGAGAGATCACAAGGAGAGGGATATGGGAAATTTTAGTGTTTTGCCAGCACAACATAAAAGAAATAAGTATATAAGGAACAAATCAGATGCCTATGCGATATTTAAAAGATATGTGGTACCAATAGCAAAAAATATAATTAGTGGCATCATCCCTTTACCTACAACTGCCTCACATTCACTTTGAATTTCACCGTATCTGCTGATGAGTTAATCTATTCATATTTCTCCATCATTTGGTCTGAACTACTGATAATTAGTCTGATTTAATCAACACTTGTTTGAACTTCTTAACCAGTTAAGTACGGGTGACAAGATATCACGTCAAGTGGTGGCAGCATCAGCCGCATGGTTCTCCTCCTGGCTCGCGTGCCAAGTGATCAGGCGTATAGTGCTTGGCCACGGCCAGTATGGACATTAGGCTTACGATGTTGAAATATCCCGGCGTTTTGACCATATGGAGCCAGAATAGCCCGTGGCAATGGTTTATAAACCAATTTAGGAAGACTTTCAGAATTGAGATGTTAGAAATATGACATCAACGAAGCCTCCGTCAATTACATTTTGCATCGACATGTATAATTAGGAAGATCATTAACCGAAGAAAGATATTTTGTCTCCAGAACACGCAGGTTCATCATACGAGTTTGGGATCCGTGATGGCTAAAACTTTCCTCCCATTAACGTGGTGGTGTTGATGTGTGTGTGGAAATGTACATGCATATCCTGTTTTTTATTTTTCTTTGTTTTTTCTTTCATATTATCTTCCTTCTTTTCTTTCATGCATCCTTTCTTTTCTTTCTTTCCTTTCATTTTTTTTTATTTCTTTCCTCCTTCTATTCATTCTTTCCTTCTTTCTTTCCTTTTTTCTTTCTCCATTTATTTTGTTTTCTTTCTTCCTTTCTTTCATTCTTTCTGTTCTCTTCTGTTCTTCTTTATTCCTCTGCTCTCACTATCATCTCTTTCTCTCTCCTCCTCTTTGCTTTCTTTTCCTGTTTCTTTCATTCTTTCCCTTTTTCTTTTCATTTCTTCTCTCCTTATCGATTCTGTTATGATATGTAAATTAATATATATATATATTTTTTTTATGTTTATTTAATGTAATTTTATTTTTTCTTTCCCTTTTTATGTTTATATTTTTGTTCATTTTTATTTTATTTTTTCTTTATCTTCTTTTCCTTTTTATATATTATTTTTAGTTTATTTTTGTTTTATTTCATTTTCCAGTGCTTGTGATGGCAATTTTGATAATTTATGATGCAGAAAATATTTGTATCATTACAAGCAACCAGTGAAAGTTTGCCCTACCTAAAGTGTGAATATTTCTGGGTTTTTGTTTTGTTTTTGTTTTTGTTTTTTCATTCCAAGCTGCCCTTGTTGTTTGCATGAGTCTGATGATTTTTTTTTTTTTACAAGGTCACATTTCTCATGCTATGTATTACTACAGTGTTTACTCTTCTGAGTCGAGAGATCGTGGCAGGGAACGGGAAAATTTGACGTGATTCTAACGACTCGTTTCTCTTACCTCCTCCCTCAGGTGTTCCGTCAGCGCACCCCAGAAGACGCCATAAACCTTGTGTCACGACTGCTGGAATACACACCATCTGCGCGCATCACGCCACTACAGGCCTGTGCGCACAAATTCTTTGACGAACTCAGGGACCCAAACACCAGACTACCCAATAACCGGGAGCTACCACCTCTCTTCAATTTTACCGAACATGGTAAGCAATTGTGCACAAAGTTGATTTGCTTTTAGCGCGCGCACTGGACGTAGGATGGTAATTTATCTCGAGCCAGTGTCCTCTGAGGTCGCTAGTTCCTTATGGGCGAGTTTGATTGCAGTTCAGGATGTAGGGGTGTTATATATCCCTACTTTGAGGATACTGCTTCTTTATGTTAAGTAAGTTTGAGTGCAGTTGAGGATGTAGAAGATTGTGTATCTTACTGTGAGGGTATTCGTTCCTTATTGGTGAATCTCGGGTCAATGTAATTTGACTTAAAAGGATTGGAACTTTGTGCAGTGATCTGTTAAGTATGGATGATTTGGTTATATTTTGTTCCATACTTTCATGAGAGAGAATTTTTTTTTTTTTTTTATTGTTTGATGAATAGTGAATATATTTTGTAAAAGTCAGAAAAAAGTCAGATTTGGTTTCAGGATTTTATTCTTCTGTTGTAGGTAGGTATTCTTTTTGTCATTATTCAAATGTATGTTTATAAATATATGATCTATTTTTATATGTATTTTTAGTAAGTAGGGAGTGTGAGGTTGTATGCATTATGATATATATGTGTGTGTGTGTGTGTGTGTGTGTGTGTGTGTGTGTGTGTGTGTGTGTGTGTGTGTGTGTGTGTGTGTGTGAGAGAGAGAGAGAGAGAGAGAGAGAGAGAGAGAGAGAGAGAGAGAGAGAGAGAGAGAGAGAGAGAGAGAGAGAGAGAGAGAGAGTGAGAGTGAGAGTGAGAGTGAGAGGTCTTCTTGCGTCTGTTTTAACTGCTTGAGAAAATAGTGAGAAAAGGAGAGGATGTGTCAACTAATGCAAAATGTGTTCTCCAATTTTCAGAAATCAAGATCCAGCCTGAGCTGAACAACAAATTGATTCCTTCTCACTACCGAGGTGAGCCAGCAAACAGCAGCAGTGGTGGTGGCTCATCTGCCGTAGACTCTTCTGAGGGTGCTGCAGCTGCTGCTGTAAATGATAATTGAGATGGATGGTGGCCAGCCCTGTCAGCCTCTCCTGCAGCCTCCACATCAGCCTTCCTGCCCCCTTGTGCCTGCATCCAGCAATATCTGGACCCAGCTGTGTACAGAGCTCCAGTTTTGGGATAAAGCTTGGCCAAAGGGGCTGCGGAGGCCAGTCTTCTTGGGCTGACGGCTGTACTTTTATGTATGGCCGTAATCATGTGGCCCTCATAATGTGTAAAGTGTACATACATTGAACATTACTAGTGAATGACTCTCCCAGGCTTGAGGCACCCAGCAGCCACACCATTTGCTTGTTATTGCATACACTGTTGTGCCAGTGTGGCCCGGCCCAGGTGTCCTTGATCTATTGGCAGGAGCTTGGTGCTGACGGTAACCTTCCGAGATTGCCCAGCCCACTGCACGGTGGTCGTCGTGACCTCAGGGTCACGGAGCACCCAGCCCCTCGCCCACCAGTGGAGCCAGCCTCTGATGCATTGTATTTGTCTTGGACTATCATAGTTAGGTCCATGATGTCTGCACCAAGTTTTGTAGGCCACTGTTGCATGGGAGTGTGTATGCTGTGATGAGGTGTATAGTTTGACCAACAGCAATGTGCTCCCTCTTGATATTGTGCTGCCTCCCACCTCCCCTGCTGTCCCCTTGCCTTTTCACCTGCAGCAGCTAGTTCACCCCAAGCCAGTGCTAGTGATGAGTTGTGAGTTGTTGGTGTGTCACACTGAGTTAGTGCCAATGTTACTTGTAGTGTCACCTCCGTTGGCCCACCCTGGGCTCACTTTGTTCCTGCTCTTCTGCCAGGGACACCAGCTTCCCTTACAGCCTCAGTGTCTCTGGAATTGCAAAAAAAAAATCAGCTAATTATAAAACAAGAGGCCAGCTTAGGCTTCACTGGCCCCTTAGACAGCACATACACCACCACTATACCATCACCGGTAGAAGGCGAGGACTTCTCTCGTCACCATATCCTGTGATCTGAAGCCAGCAGGACGTGGATCCATAACTCAGATCCACCTCTGTTACGGCAAGGGTTGTGCTGGCCATGGCAGAATAGGCTAGGACTGGACGACATGCTTGTACTGCTCGCATGGAAGTCATCACGATGAGGTATATCGCACACCCCCCTCTGAACAAGATGATGAACTTATGGGAATGGCAAGCAGCCTTTTGCTTGTCTTGTGTTTTAATGTTGGAATTATTATTCTGTATATAGTGTTCATTTTCACTTTTGCCATCACAAGTACAATTCATACATAGACAGTTCTTCAGGTGGTCTGTGCAGACAACCAGGTCCCTTGGCCATCTTGTAGTTCATCACAAACTATTTGAATGGAAACTACTGTTCAACAAATCTTGTGTGATCCTCTGTACTCTTCAGTCGCTGGTGGAGCGGTGTCAGGTGTATTGATAGATTTTTCCCCCCTCACCCTTCCAATTAACCATAAAGTGTAAGGTATCAAACAGTAAGATATTACTAGTTACACCGATGGTTCTGCCCTGTACCATCCAGTCAGTGACACCTGCATGGAAGGAATGCCATCAGTTATTACTTGCTATTGAAGGACAGAATATAATGAGGTTCACTTTTGATATACAGACCATTAGAGAAACATGAGCCTTATTGAATTGCTGTCCCAAGCTTGTAATTACTCTGTAAAGCATTTGCTCATGTACATTTTTTTTTCTCACTTTTTTTTCTCAGATATGATGTGATAATCTGAAGTAGGGTGGTTGCTGTTGTTGTTTGTTTGTTTCTTTTCTTTTCTTTTCTTTCTTTTTTTTTTCTTAGCATGGAAGATAACATAGTTTTCTATTAACTGATGATTGGTACTGCAATATCAAGTCCAAGAGTTTATAATCCCTATGTGATGTAAGAAATTATCCACTACATGGACTATACCAGCAGTATGAGCTTTAAACGAGACGTGAGGATCTTCTGTGTGTAACGCAAATAGGAAATAACAGCCTTATTTAAATTAAATCAAAAGTTCGTTACTTGATACTTGCAACAAAAAAAAAAATCCTCTCTGCAACCAGGGATCCCTAAATCCTAATTGGATTTCCTTTATCACCGATACGGATATTTAGGGAGGACTGGATCCAGGAGACGTGATGTGAAATAGGAAATTGGATTATAGTGTTGAAAGTATGATTTGATTTTTTTGAGATCTTTGTTCAGTAAAAGGAAAATCGCTGTGTAGCTACAAGTGGTACGGCTATAGATGAACGTGAGGGAAAAAAAAGACGACCTTATTTTGAATGCTGTAAATATTACGTAGAAATTGGAACTTCACGGGATGCAAATTCATTTCAGTTTTAGCGAAGAGTTTTCAAATATTTGTTTACACCAATATAGGTTTTTGGATTTTTTTTTTTCTTCTTTCTGTTTTCAATTTTTGTGCAAAACAATCTCCTGAATGTGGTCCTTTCCTTTTTACAACTTCAAAAAGAAAAAGAGAAAAAAAACGAGGCTTTTCCAATCCATGTTGTAGGGCATTGAGACTTATTCAGAAAAAAGAAAAGAAAAAAAATCCTTTCAGAATGTTAGGGTCCTAGGACAAGTGAAACAGGATGGGCTAATACATACAGTACATACATACATCTCATTGCCAAGTTTTTTCTGCTACTCATCCAGGGCACGAAATAATTTTTCCTTTCAAACCTTGTAGTAAAAAAAAAGAAAAAAAAAAAGTGATGCGTTCAGCAGCTTTTTTGGGGGTTTTCAGCGGTTTTACATTCTATTTCACCCTATAAGATACAGAGTTTTTTCTTGGAGTCCCCATATAAGGCATGCTGAACAAGTCGGTATATACAGAGCTGGGCGTTTCTGGGTATTGCTGCAAGAAAATCTCAATGTCATCTCTGATTTGTGGCTTGTTCACTCAATAGAATGAAACACAATATGTGCAGAAGAAATATATATAGACTGCGACATTTAGTGATAGAGATAGAAACCATTGCGGGGAGGGGACATGTAAAGATCAGGTGTGTGTGTGATTGTGCGGTGGGTTGTCATAAAGGTATGATTATTGCTGGAAACAAAACAAAAAAAAAAGTATATATATACGATGTTTTACTCTATTGGGTGTTGAAATTTGTTGTGCTAAGGATGTATAAAAGTTTTGAAGTATTTACTAATCCCAAAGTTCCCCCTTACGAATTTGTAAAGACTGTGCGAGGATACCAGGGTAAGTTTAGCTTATAATACCTCATGTACAGATTAAAAGTGAAGAGCAGCGAGGGTTTAGTTCATGATATTTGATGTATTGGTAGATGATAATGTTTATGCAGAACAGATCTGACAACCCAGGCACCACAATAAGGAGATGTTACCAGTTGACAGATGAGTTTTGCCATGATAGGAGACTTAATGGTTTTATTATTTGTTTACATGATAAGGAGTATCAGTTGACCTGAGAGTAGAAGTGCTCAACTGTCTGTCAATGGTGTGACACCTGGCCGTGACACTGCTCAAGAGAACACGCTCTTAAAGAGGAAACCATTATATAGAAATTGATAGGAACTATTTTGTAAGTCTTCTGTCAGTCTTGAAGGTATCTATCTATCCCCCAAG
>BOPN01000112.1:555367-562867 GCA_017312705.2 Penaeus japonicus
CACTACAGATGTGCTTTTATTCAGTATCTTAGAATTAGGTTTAAATTTTAACTAAAGAACATTGCTAATGCCAAGAATAATTTATGTGAAATTACTGTTTTCCTTTCTATTCACACTTAATGTTATACCCTAATCTACTGGACACTCCCTTTTCAACTAGTGGTTGTTCATGAATCATGATGATGATTTTATAACTTGTTATATATATATAATTTTTACATAAAAGACAACTTTCAAGAGTAAGATTTTAAGAATAACTCATTTATAGATTAATTCCTGGAATAAAAGGTGGCATTTATACAGTCATGAACCCCACATGCAGGTTGCAATCCGTGCAATTAGTATCAGAGCCATTTGCACTTCTGTTTGGAATTATTTCCCTGCTGAATATGAATTAGATTATTCATAGATATTTTTCTCCCTACAGGCGAAATAGACCGAGCAAAATTAGGCGCTGTCGTGTTTTCGGACATTGAGAAGCGGAGGGCAATCAACAAAATCACACATCCTCTAATTTACAGCGAAATACGCTCGCAGATCTTCAAGTATCTGCTAAAGGGTAATGCTTGGAGTTTGTTTTGTTTTTAGATTTAGATAGAATGCTGGATATACTTTTGATGTATTGTGTTGAACAGTATTTTAAAAAGTTTGCAGTGGGGAAAAAAAATACAGCTTGATATTTTGAAGTGGGAGCAGTTCTCAATTTTGTTTAGATTATTTTTAACTAATTGGTATATAGTTTGGAAGCTTCACATTTTGAAATATCAGCTACTGTTATTTAGCTCTAGATTACATAATGTCTGTCTGGTAAAAAATTTGGAAAAGACATTTATTCAAGATGTTTAAGAGTTTGGAGATTGCACTATAGAACACACATTAGTTTTTTTTCTTTTACACAACCAACACTAATGTTAATAAAAATCTGGTTGGAAATTACCAACCTCTACTAGTCACTAGATATTATAATCTCGGCTATCATCCGTTGAATTCCTTACAAATTATGGAAACCCTACTCTTCATAACATGATTTTTGATGCATTAACCCTTTTTTCAGCATTAGTCACAAATGCCATAGATTTATGGGGTGCCTGGAATAGAAAGGATTAGGAACAAGCTGTGATTCTGTATATGTTCTTTGTTTTGGTTGGTTGTACGGCATAGAAAACAGCTCTGATTTTATAACATTATTGATTTATTTCTTCAGGTGAACAGTTTGTGGTATTGGATCTGCCTTTACTCTACGAAAGCAACAAGGTTACGTCATACTTATACAAGACAATTGTTGTGGCATGGTACGTGAAATCTCCTGAGCATTGACGAGTATGCTGAGCTGTATGATTCTGGTCATTGAATTTTACCAAAGTTTAACCCTTAAAGAACAGGAAATTTCAGAGCTTTGTGTGTTCATAGGAAGGGAATTGAAAAAGATTAGATAAGATGAGTCAGCACTCATAGCTGGCAGAGGCCGGGCCGCCTTGAGCATATAGCCCGGGCGAAGCGACGTCTTCGCATATCTGTCTGAACTGAACTGAAGGGAATTGTTGTTGTTTCCGTTATTGTCTTCTTTGATATGTCATTTTCATTTAAATCCTTTCTACATTCATCACAATAAACTCCGGCCACAATACCTAATGTATCCTGGATTTTAGATTAAATTTTGTTCATAAAGAATTTGCTTCACATATGATGTTATATATATCTCTTTGGTATTATAGTGGGAATCATCTACTATATTCCTGATCTCTTCCTACTTTCACACAGATATATCATGTAATTCTTAGAGATACTTTAGAAATGTCACTATCTGCAATGCAACTTAATCAAATAGTTAACCCATTCACGCCAGGGCGATTCTGGCTCTGAATGGTCAGAATGCTGGGGTTTTCGAACTCATAAGCCTAACGCCTCGGGATTCTCGGGCGCACTAGCCGCAAGCCTGGGCTGTCCGCTCACTCACCCTGAGTGCCGGCCTTGACCAAATATCTCCTCACTGGTGTCTAACCCAAAAACCATGAAACGTGTTAGCACGTCATCTGGTGCGAATGGGTTAATCATACATATTATTAAAAAAATACCTTACTATGGTGAGACCTATAATAAAGTATTTTGCTGTCTAGTCGCAAGTAATACGTGATCATTCATTCTGCAGCGAAGATGAACTGCAGTTGGAGCGCTTAATGGCGAGAAATCAGTTCACGGAGAAAGAAGCCATTGCCCGCATCGAGGCTCAGATGCCGCTAGAGAAGAAATGCTCAATGGCCAGTATCGTGATTGAGAACTCGGGAAGTTTGGCCAACACAAGGTGAGAGGGAGGTGGCTGAATCTTGTTATATTTGGATGAACATTTATATTGTAACTGAGTCTTAATATATAGTAGTAATAGTAATGTTATTATTATTATTTTTTTTAAATTATTATTATGATTGATATCATTATTGATTGTTTTTGGTATTATTATTGACATCATTTTTAGTATTATTGTTCTTAATGTTGTTATTATTATTGTCATCGTCATAATTACAATCATAATCATCATTATCATTAATACTGATATTATTACCATTTCTGTTACTATTTCTATTACTATTAACTTCATATGGATCCCTTTCTCAACAGGAAACAGGTGGAGGGCATAGTGAGATTGTTACGATCATCCAAGCACCACATTTATAACCGCGTGGTATATGGAGGCGGCTTCGTAGTATTCCTGTGCCTTGCGATCTTCTTGCTGTACTGGTTTTGCCTCGGATGATGAGTCTGGTCTGTGGGGATGTCCTTGCGTAACTTTTATGACGACGGAAGTGTTCGCCGTTGTTGTGTCCCTCCGGAAGTGAACTTAACGGGAAATTTTTCGACTCCTTGGGATCATTTTAAGGGAAGGGAGATGTTAGTTTAGAAAGAGTACCATTTTCCTTTTTTTTTTCTTTTTTTTTTAAGCTTACCATTTTCCGTTTTTTAAAAGAATTTTACTTAGATATTTTTAAGACGATTACCATATTTTATGATGACTGGTTCAACCTTGCTCACTTATACTCATTATAAGTAACTTGAGGAAAAGTTTACATAGGTGTGAAATTGACATATCAGTCAGACTATGAATGGGAATGATGATTATAAGTGACTTTGATAACCGACTTTGACAACCATATTTACATACTTTCTTTTTACAAGTGTATTTGTATATAGTATGAAGATTTTAATACTCGCGGACGAGAGGGTAATTTTAGTTAATGGAAATATTCCAACTTCAAAAAGCTCAAAAACCTCATATTTTCATTCTTTATACAAATTGATTTGTAAATATTTTATGTAATTTTAGCATTTACCGAGAAGAAGGTTGTTTTAGCAGGGGGTGAAAATTCAAAAACATTTTTCTTGTATGATGTGTGAATATATTGATACTTAGGAATATTGAGTGTGAATAAATTTTATTGTGACAGAATGAATATGCTACAAGGCTGTGAAACTTTGAAATGACATTGTCTTGTATAGTATATATATATATATATGTATGTCCATATATCATTATTTTTTAAATGTTCCTTTTATATCTGTAAGACTGTAAGCTATTATAGTAATTCTGTTGGTGCAAATCTAGTTATATTCTTAAACAGTATCTCAAACTACACATTTACATGTTGGAATAGAAAAAAAATAATTTCATATTTTTAAGTGCAATATTCTGTTATTTTTCCTTTTGTATGTGCATGTTTATATTTCATACCTGTGTTAAAATACTAACAAAAATAAGACAGCATTATGCAACCTTAAGAAAAAGCTTTAAGGATTCTATTTTAACTCTGTTTCATTAATTAGTCTATACAATGGATTTTAAATTATATATTCTTTTTTTTTTAGTTTTACATTAGTGTGTGTATGTTTTTTTACTGAAAGATCTGTTGCACACTTTTAGGCAGATTGACCTCAAGAGGAAGATATGTATTTTTTTTTTTTTTTTTTTTTCATCACCTTTGATTTTTTTTTTCATATTTGACTTTTGATATTTTTTATTGAACTTACATTTTTGGCTTTTAATGTATTCATATCAGTGTATGAAAGTGCCCAGAACATTTGAACAAATTCAATGTTATTCATTTCTGGTTATTGTTGTCTAACTCTCAATAAAATAGTAGATTTACTACATGCATTTCTTCATTCATTCCTTCAACATCAAGTACTTCTGTCATTCACATTCAGATGCAAAATTTTAATAGGTTTCCCCCAAAATTTCTTGCCGACTGTTAGGGCAAAAAATTGGATTAAGTGAAGTGGTTGCGTGAAGTGTATGAGAAGAGGACTACATTTTACCCTTTATGGGATTTATTGATATGTATTCTCTTGTAAGATAACAATTAAGGTGTTTCATAAAGTGCTGAAGTTTTTAATAATCCCAAGATACTCTCTGAATAAATGCACTATTAACCCATTGCGTATGGGTGTCATGACATACATGTCGGCACCGATTAGGCCTAAAAGACTGGAGTCGATGCGTACATGACGCGACATCGGGGTCTGCTCACAGTTGAAGCGCACACACAGTCATGAAGTTTTATGGCTGCATTTTATGATGGATTTATGGAAAAATATTTTTAGGGCTAGTCTGCGCTACCCAGAGGGTGGAGCAAACTCTTTCCCTGTCCCTCTAATTTTTAGCTGGTGATGCTAGTGTCGTAGACCGCCTGTCCTGAAGACCATTTAGGTCGTTAGGCATCCTCTCCACAATGGGTTAAAGATAGTAATATGATTTGCTCATTAACCATATTTCAGTTGAAAATTTAGTTATTTCATGATCAAAATAATAATTTGTAAGTAGATAAATAGTCTGGCATAAATGTTTTGTTGATCAATGTAAATCAGTGTCATGGATATATTACAAACTGATAAAAAACATAATATGATCCTGCTGCTTGCTAACAAAACCAAATATATTGAGATGAACACTTTCTGTAAGAAAAAATCAAACCGAGATTATTACTTGCATGACTTTTTTTTTTCTTTTTCTTAATATCTAGTTTAACCGTGGCGTGCTGCACATTAGAATTGGGATATTTTAAAAAGATTATGTGGGAACACAAGTACAAAAAAAAATAACAAACAAAATTCCTGTATTTTCTCTTACTCAGTTTCAGGGGCTGATAATTAGAAAGCAAATGAATGTGTATAAGTTCAGAAATATGTGTCAGTTTATTATCTTGTATAAAGTAGATAATTAGATATCTTCTTAGCAAATATTAGAAGATAACGATCTTGAAGTCTGCAAATTGCACTTTCCCCACTAATTGAGCTTTGGTATTCTTAAACTGCGACATATAGCATTTTTTGTAGTCTAGGGTGACTGTGACATCAGGCATTTGACATGGGGAGTTTAGAATCTTATATTAAAATCCTTGTCATGAAAAAAAGGAGAGAAAAAATAAGGCCTTTTTATATGCTTCACTCCAGATTCTTAGTTTCATAGTTCTTTGGCCAATTATTCAGACATATTCAAAACAGTTTCTGTTAGCCAAATACTGAACCTGAAGGCACATTCTAAAACCAAAAAATGAAAGACAACGCAAAGTCTCCGTGTGATGGTATACTGCGAGATATTTTCAGTTAATGCAATGCTAGGTGGAGAAACAAGCTTTTTTGAGGACTTCCTCCAAGCTGGGAGTTCTTGATTTCAAAACAAGCCTTTAATTAGTTTCAGTGATACCTAGTAATGCTACAAGGCCTGTGAGATGATAATGAATGGAGTTTTGCTAATGAAATTCAAAATTTGATATTAAATTCAAATATGGTTGCTTTCATTCAAGACATAAAATACTTTTCTCTGTTAAGCATACATTTAATCATGGATTATTCAAAGTGATCTGTTACGTCAACTTAATATTTTCAATTTCTTGACAGAAATTTTTGTTTTTTTTGTTGCCATAAGCCACTCTTCTTCCAAAGTTTGTCATGAGGCATTTTGTCACAGGAATGTTTATAATTGTACTAAAACTGGCAATGCAAGTGTCAAATGCTTTTCACTAATAAAGAACTATAAGCCAATTACTATGTTTCATCTATGTTGTGCTTTTTCACACGGTAAAAAAAGTAGAAAAAGTTAAGTAATGAGTTTTTAGCATTATGCTATTATCAATAATCTTGGTATTTGCATAATAATTTACCGCAAACACTGCTTTGCAGAAGCATTTGCATATCTGTTTAGTTCTTTTACAGATAAGCCTTCATTACAAAGCAAATCATTCTGTATTTAAATTACTTGCACATAATTCTTCCTAAATAAACCAATAAAATTAATCCAGGAATTAAACAAAAAATCAATATCATTCAGGTTTCTTCTTTTTACAGCGATAATTTTCACTATCAGACATACATTCACTAGTGGAAAAATATCATAAATTATAAATTACAGCAAAGATGATTATCCCTTTCAGAATGGTACGGAGCACAAGTTGAGTCTGATCTCACTAACCTTTGTTGAGGCACCTAAATCGAGAGTTTTATTAACGCAATCGTTATCAATCTAATAAAGGAATAGTACCTTACTAATGACAAAAGAAACAACCTACTGATAGTAATGGATATAACCATCCTACAAAGTCAACTTTCCAGATTGAACGGGTAGTGCAACGCGGTGCAACATCAAACTTCAATTTCGATAAAGTTTCAACAGGAATTTCATTACCCATATCAAATGAAACACAGAAATTCTGGGAATTTCTGTAATTGCAACTCTGTTTATAGTCCCTTGTCAGTTCTTTCCCTCTGTATACATCTAAAAAAAAAATGTATATCTTATTACTTTAATAGATCGTACCATTACCTAACTCATGTGACTGCATGACTTCTATGAATGCAAATAACCCTTTGTCAGGTCTTTCCTCTTGTATACCATATAGTGAAAAAAATATAATATATATATATGGTTACCTTCACGTCATTCCTACAACCTATCCCGTGAGACTGTCAGACTTTGCGTATTAAAATTAAAATCCCTTAGGTACTGTCCTGCAATGTCTTTTCTTCGAGTTTTACCTTTTCGCCGGGTTTAAACGCCGGCATGCCAAGGTAAGGGCACGAAGCGCACCTAAAGGCATCTCCGAGGTAACAGCTACCACACGACGATTTAAAGTCTTTCTTACTGGCTTCCTTGCTCTTCATGTCCTCGGCGTCGAGCTCCTCCTTCAGTCCGCACACGCAGTTTTTACAGGCCTTGCGTTGCCCGGTCGTTCCGCAGACCTTTAAGCTCGTCGGGTCAGGTCGGATCAGGTCCTCCTCCGTGAGCAGGTCATCGGGGTCGGCTAAGTCTACGTCGTCGTCGTTCAGGTCGATGTTCCAGGTGTTCGTCGTCGGTGCCTTTGCCGCTGGTTTCGCGAAAGAGAGCTTCATGGCGGACCCAACTTCGAAGTCTGGCTTGGAACACGTGACCTCGAAGACGGGCGCGGTGACGTCTCTCTTCTGCTCGTCCGTGAGATTGGCGTTTCTCGGTTCCGACACGGAGGTGAAGCCGCC
>BOPN01000112.1:582867-595367 GCA_017312705.2 Penaeus japonicus
TTTCAAGGTAGCACAAGATTTCAATGATATTTATCATTAATAATGCTCTTTGTATTCAAACACTTTTTTCTTCTTGCAAATTATAATTGTGTCTCAAGTACATGACGTATGTTGATAAAAAAAAAGATAATTTCAACTTGGTTCCTCGTATTTTCTTTCGTTTTTGCTTAATTTCACTCGTCTTTTTATATATGTTTTGCTCTTCTGAGTGTATGTTTAAAGAAGAAAGAAAAACGCTTGAGAGCTGAATAATGGTCTTTTTTCTGTCTATAATTTCGTATGTAGTTTTTTTTTTTTTTTTTTTTTTTTTTTTTTTTTTTTTTTTTTTTTTTTTTTTTTTTTTTTTTTTTTTTTTTTTTAGTTTGCATGGAAGAGTCTCTCAAAAACTTTTTAGTGAAATTATTATTGTTATTATTATTATTTTTTTTCAGTACTGATATCATTATCTTTATTGTTATCTTTATCATTATTAACATTATTAATTATCATCATTATCATTATCACCATCATTATAATAAAAATAATAACTAGTAAAAATAAATATTAGTGTTATCATTTTTACTCTCACTACTACTGTTATCATTATCAGTACTGCTACTATTATCATTATCAATACCAATGTCATTATACTTGTAGAGTCACTTTCTTTTCTAAATAACCGAATGAGTCTATTAAGCTACGTTAAAACGATGTCTGTCGCTTTTGTATCTTTACAAAGAGAGAGAGAGAGGGGGGGAAGGGAGAGAGAGAGAGAGAGAGAGAGAGAGAGAGAGAGAGAGAGAGAGAGAGAGAGAGAGAGAGAGAGAGAGAGAGAGAGAGAGAGAGAGAGAGAGAGAGAGAGAGAGAGAGAGAGAGAGAGAGAGAGAGAGAGAGAGAGGGTGAGAGAGAGAGGAAGGGAGAGAAAGAAATGACACATGCACATGAACACCATACGGACATACACACACACACACATACCAACAGACAAACTAACAAACACAAACAAGCACACACACAAACAAACAAACACACACACACACACATACACACACACACACACACATACACACACACACACACAAACACACACACAGACACACACAAGCAAACACACGAAAAGTGAATCGAAATAATCTTGTTAATTACAATGAGAAATATTCCCACGCAAATATAATGATAAATATCTGCTGCATTGGAAATAAATCCCAAGAAAACATAATTGGAACCTATTTTACGAAACACAATTCAAAATAATTACATCTCTCTCTCTCTCTCTCTCTCTCTCTCTCTCTCCCTCCTCCCTCCCTCTTCCCTCTTCTCTCTTCCTTCTTCCCCCTTCCTCTCCCTCTCTCTCTTCTTCCTTCTTCTTTTTCTCTCTCTTCTCTTCTCTCTCTCTCTCTTCCGCCCCTGTATTCCTCTTCTTCCCCTTCTTCTATCTCTATCTCTATCTCGCCCCAAGTACGTATGGGATACATAACATAGACAGGAACCCAAACGGAGAGAGAGAGAGAGAGAGAGAGAGAGAGAGAGAGAGAGAGAGAGAGAGAGAGAGAGAGAGAGAGAGAGAGAGAGAGAGAGAGAGAGAGAGAGAGAGACAGAGACAGAGAGAGAGACAGAGAAAGAGAGAGAGAAAGAGAACGAGAAAGAGAGAGAGAGGGAGAGAAAGAGAGAGAGAAAATGAGTGAGTGAGTGAGAGAGAGAGAGAGAAAGATAGATAGATAGAAAGAGAGAGAGAGACAGAGAGAGACAGAGACAGAGACAGAGAGAGAGAATCGGTCAGAGAAAGTGAGAGAGAGAGAGAGACAGCTGACCACCGAAAACGGTCTGAATAGTGCCGAGGGAACGAAATATTCCGAAGGCATAGATTTTTGGATTTGCATACATTTCGTGGATTGCCAAAGAGAGAGGAAATTCCTGTCCTTTTTTTTTCTTCTTTTTTCTTTTTTTTATGTTGACCGCGTCTGTAAAGGGAAGGGAAAAGGGGGGGGGGGGGGGGGGGGGGGGGGGGGGTTGTGCAGTGTGGTGAATCTGTGATGCAGTGTTATGTCTGGAATATAAATGCACATAAAATACATGTGTTAATATAAACACAAATGCTTCTATTCACCAAATAACACACACGCATACACAGACACACACACGCACACATCCACAACACAACAATGCCCTTCCTCCTCCTCTGCCTTCCTCCTCCTCTGCTCTTCCTCCTCCTCTGCCCTTCCTCCTCCTCTGCTCTCCCTCCTCCTCTGCCCTTCCTCCTCCTCTGCCCTTCCTCCTCTTCTGCCTTCCTCCTCCTCTGCCCTTCCTCCTCCTCTGCCCTTCCTCCTCCTCTGCCTTCCTCCTCCTCTGCCTTCCTCCTCCTCTGCTCTTCCTCCTCCTCTGCCCTTCCTCCTCCTCTGCCCTTCCTCCTCCTCTGCTCTCCCTCCTCCTCTGCCCTTCCTCCTCCTCTGCCTTCCTCCTCCTCTGCCCTTCCTCCTCCTCTGCCTTCCTCCTCCTCTGCCTTCCTCCTCCTCTGCTCTTCCTCCTCCTCTGCTCTTCCTCCTCTGCTCTTCCTCCTCCTCTGCTCTTCCTCCTCTGCTCTTCCTCATCCTCTGCTCTTCCTCCTCCTCTGCCTTCCTCCTCCTCTGCTCTTCCTCCTCCTCTGCTCTTCCTCCTCCTCTGCCTTCCTCCTCCTCTGCCCTTCCTCCTCCTCTGCCCTTCCTCCTCCTCTGCCCTTCCTCCTCCTCTGCTCTTCCTCCTCTGCTCTTCCTCCTCCTCTGCTCTTCCTCCTCCTCTTCCTTCCTCCTCCTCTGCCTTCCTCCTCCTCTGCTCTTCCTCCTCCTCTGCTCTTCCTCCTCCTCTGCCCTTCCTCCTCCTCTGCCCTTCCTCCTCCTCTGCCTTCCTCCTCCTCTGCTCTCCCTCCTCCTCTGCCCTTCCTCCTCCTCTTCCTTCCTCCTCCTCTGCTCTCCCTCCTCCTCTGCCCTTCCTCCTCCTCTGCTCTTCCTCCTCCTCTGCCCTTCCTCCTCCTCTGCCTTCCTCCTTCTCTGCCCTTCCTCCTCCTCTGCCTTCCTCCTTCTCTGCCCTTCCTCCTCCTCTGCTCTCCCTCCTTCTCTGCCCTTCCTCCTCCTCTGCTCTCCCTCCTCCTCTGCTCTTCCTCCTCCTCTGCCTTCCTCCTCCTCTGCTCTCCCTCCTCCTCTGCTCTCCCTCCTCCTCTGCCCTTCCTCCTCCTCTTCTCTCCCTCCTCCTCTGCTCTCCCTCCTCCTCTGCTCTTCCTCCTCCTCTGCCTTCCTCCTCCTCTGCTCTCCCTCCTCCTCTGCTCTCCCTCCTCCTCTGCCCTTCCTCCTCCTCTTCTCTCCCTCCTCCTCTGCTCTCCCTCCTCCTCTGCCCTTCCTCCTCCTCTTCCTTCCTCCTCCTCTGCTCTCCCTCCTCCTCTGCCCTTCCTCCTCCTCTGCTCTCCCTCCTCCTCTGCCCTTCCTCCTCCTCTTCCTTCCTCCTCCTCTGCTCTCCCTCCTCCTCTGCTCTCCCTCCTCCTCTGCCCTTCCTCCTCCTCTGCTCTCCCTCCTCCTCTGCCCTTCCTCCTCCTCTGCCCTTCCTCCTCCTCTGCTCTCCCTCCTCCTCTGCCCTTCCTCCTCCTCTGCTCTCCCTCCTCCTCTGCCCTTCCTCCTCCTCTGCTCTCCCTCCTCCTCTGCCCTTCCTCCTCCTCTGCTCTCCCTCCTCCTCTGCCCTTCCTCCTCCTCTGCCCTTCCTCCTCCTCTGCCCTTCCTCCTCCTCTGCCTTCCTCCTCCTCTGCCCTTCCTCCTCCTCTGCCTCTCCCTCCTCCCCTCTGCTCTTCCTCCTCCTCTGCTCTCCCTCCTCCTCTGCCCTTCCTCCTCCTCTGCCCTTCCTCCTCCTCTGCCCTTCCTCCTCCTCTGCCCTTCCTCCTCCTCTGCCCTTCCTCCTCCTCTCTCTGCTCTCTCCTCCTCTGCCCTTCCTCCCTCCTCTGCCCTTCCTCCTCCTCTGCCTTCCTCCTTCTCTGCCCTTCCTCCTCCTCTGCTCTTCCTCCTCCTCTGCCTTCCTCCTTCTCTGCCCTTCCTCCTCCTCTGCTCTCCCTCCTCCTCTGCCTTCCTCCTCCTCTGCCCTTCCTCCTCCTCTGCCCTCCCTCCTCCTCTGCTCTCCCTCCTCCTCTGCCCTTCCTCCTCCTCTGCCCTTCCTCCTCCTCTGCCTTCCTCCTCCTCTGCCCTTCCTCCTCCTCTGCCCTTCCTCCTCCTCTGCTCTCCCTCCTCCTCTGCCCTTCCTCCTCCTCTGCCCTTCCTCCTCCTCTGCCTTCCTCCTCCTCTGCCCTTCCTCCTCCTCTGCTCTCCCTCCTCCTCTGCCCTTCCTCCTCCTCTGCCCTTCCTCCTCCTCTGCCTTCCTCCTCCTCTGCTCTCCCTCCTCCTCTGCTCTCCCTCCTCCTCTGCCCTTCCTCCTCCTCTGCTCTCCCTCCTCCTCTGCCCTTCCTCCTCCTCTGCTCTCCCTCCTCCTCTGCCCTTCCTCCTCCTCTGCCCTTCCTCCTCCTCTGCCTTCCTCCCTCCTGCCCTTCCTCCTCCCTCTGCCCTTCCTCCTCCTCTGCTCTCCCTCCTCCTCTGCCCTTCCTCCTCCTCTGCCCTTCCTCCTCCTCTGCCTTCCTCCTCCTCTGCCCTTCCTCCTCCTCTGCCCTTCCTCCTCCTCTCCCTGCCCCTTCCTCCTCCCCTCTGCTCTCCCTCCCTCCTCTGCCCTCTTCCTCCCCTCCTCTGCCCTTCCTCCTCCCGCCCTTCCTCCTCCTCTGCCTTCCTCCTCCTCTGCTCTTCCTCCTCCTCTGCCCTTCCTCCTCCTCTGCTCTCCCTCCTCCTCTGCCCTTCCTCCTCCTCTGCCCTTCCTCCTCCTCCTCTGCCTCTCCTCCTCTCTGCCCTTCCTTCTCCTCCTCTGCCCTTCCTCCTCCTCTGCCCTTCCTCCTCCTCTGCTCTCCCTCCTCCTCTGCCCTTCCTCCCTCCCCTCTGCCCTTCCTCCCTCCTCTGCCTTCCTCCTCCTCTGCCCTTCCTCCTCCTCTGCCCTTCCTCCTCCTCTGCCTTCCTCCTCCTCTGCCCTTCCTCCTCCTCTGCTCTTCCTCCTCCTCTGCCCTTCCTCCTCCTCTGCCCTTCTTCCTCCTCTGCTCTCCCTCCTCCTCTGCCCTTCCTCCTCCTCTGCCCTTCCTCCTCCTCTGCCTTCCTCCTCCTCTGCCCTTCCTCCTCTGCCCTTTCCCTCCTCCTCTGCCCTTCCTCCTCCTCTGCTCTCCCTCCTCCTCTGCCCTTCCTCCTCCTCTGCCCTTCCTCCTCCTCTGCCTTCCTCCTCCTCTGCCCTTCCTCCTCCTCTGCCCTTCCTCCTCCTCTGCCCTTCCTCCTCCCTCTTCTTCCTCCTCTGCTCTCCCCTCCTCCTCTGCCCTTCCTCCTCCTCTGCCCTTCCTCCTCCTCTGCCTTCCTCCTCCTCTGCCCTTCCTCCTCCTCTGCCCTTTCCTCCCTCCTCTGCTCTCCCTCCTCCTCTGCCTCCTCCTCCTTTGCCCCCTTCCCTCCTCCTCTGCCCTTCCTCCTCCTCTGCCTTCCTCCTCCCTCTGCCCTTCCTCCTCCTCTGCCCTTCCTCCTCCTCTGCTCTTCCCTCCTCTCCTCTGCCCTTCCTCCTCCTCTGCCCTTCCTCCTCCTCTGCCCTTCCTCCTCCTCTGCTCTCCCTCCTCCTCTGCCCTTCCTCCTCCTCTGCCCTCCCTCCTCCTCTGCCTTCCTCCTCCCCTGCCCTTCCTCCTCCTCTGCCCTTCCTCCTCCTCTGCCCTTCCTCCTCCTCTGCCCTTCCTCCTCCTCTGCCTTCCTCCCCTCCCTCTGCTCCTTCCTCCTCCTCTGCCCTTCCTCCTCCTCTGCCCTTCCTCCTCCTCTGCCTTCCTCCTCCTCTGCCTTCCTCCTCCTCCTCTGCCCCCTTCCTCCTCCTCTGCCCCTTCCTCCTCCTCTGCTCTCCCTCCCCTCCTCTGCCTTCCTCCTCCTTGCCCTTCCTCCTCCCTCTGCCCTTTCCTCCTCCTCTGCCTTCCTCCTCCTCTGCCCTTCCTCCTCCTCTGCCCTTCCTCCTCCTCTGCCCTTCCTCCTCCTCTGCTCTCCCTCCTCCTCTGCCTTCCTCCTCCTTTGCCCTTCCTCCTCCTCTGCCCTTCCTCCTCCTCTGCCTTCCTCCTCCTCTGCCCTTCCTCCTCCTCTGCTCTCCCTCCTCCTCTGCCCTTCCTCCTCCTCTGCCCTTCCTCCTCCTCTGCCTTCCTCCTCCTCTGCCCTTCCTCCTCCTCTGCCCTTCCTCCTCCTCTGCCCTTCCTCCTCCTCTGCCCTTCCTCCTCCTCTGCCCTTCCTCCTCCTCTGCCCTTCCTCCTCCTCTGCCTTCCTCCTCCTCTGCCCTTCCTCCTCCTCTGCCCTTCCTCCTCCTCTGCCCTTCCTCCTCCTCTGCTCTCCCTCCTCCTCTGCCCTTCCTCCTCCTCTGCCCTTCCTCCTCCTCTGCCTTCCTCCTCCTCTGCCCTTCCTCCTCCTCTGCCCTTCCTCCTCCTCTGCCTTCCTCCTCCTCTGCCCTTCCTCCTCCTCTGCCCTTCCTCCTCCTCTGCCCTTCCTCCTCCTCTGCCCTTCCTCCTCCTCTGCTCTTCCTCCTCCTCTGCCCTTCCTCCTCCTCTGCCCTTCCTCCTCCTCTGCCCTTCCCTCCTCCCCTCTGCCCTTCCTCCTCCTCCTCTGCCCTTCCTCCTCCTCTGCCCCTTCCCTCCTTCTCTGCTCTCCCGCCTCCTCTGCCCTTCCTCCCCCCTCCTCTGCTCTCCCTCCTCCTCTGCCCTTCCCTCTCCTCTGCCCTTCCTCCTCCCTCTGCTCTCCCTCCTCCTCTGCCTTCCTCCTCCTCTGCCCTTCCTCCTCCTCTGCTCTCCCTCCTCCTCTGCCCTTCCTCCTCCTCTGCCCTTCCTCCTCCTCTGCTCTCCCTCCCTCCCTCTGCCCCTTCCTCCTCCCCTCTGCCTTCCTCCCCTCTGCCCCTTCCTCCTCCTCTGCCCTTCCTCCTCCTCTGCCCTTCCTCCTCCTCTGCCCTTCCTCCTCCTCTGCCCTTCCTCCTCCTCTGCCCTTCCTCCTCCTCTGCTCTTCCTCCTCCTCTGCTCTCCCTCCTCCTCTGCTCTCCCGCCTCCTCTGCCCTTCCTCCTCCTCTGCCCTTCCTCCTCCTCTGCCTTCCTCCTCCTCTGCCCTTCCTCCTCCTCTGCTCTCCCTCCTCCTCTGCCCTTCCTCCTCCTCTGCCCTTCCTCCTCCTCTGCCCTTCCTCCTCCTCTGCTCTTCCTCCTCCTCTGCTCTTCCTCCTCCTCTGCCCTTCCTCCTCCTCTGCCCTTCCTCCTCCTCTGCCCTTCCTCCTCCTCTGCCCTTCCTCCTCCTCTGCTCTCCCTCCTCCTCTGCCCTTCCTCCTCCTCTGCTCTCCCTCCTCCTCTGCTCTCCCTCCTCCTCTGCCCCTTCTCCTCCTCCTCTGCTCTCCCTCCCTCCTCTGCCCTTCCTCCTCCTCTGCTCTCCCTCCTCCTCTGCCCTTCCTCCTCCTCTGCCCTTCCTCCTCCTCTGCCTTCCTCCTCCTCTGCCTTCCCCTCCCTCTGCTCTCCCTCCTCCTCTGCTCTCCCCTCCTCCTCTGCCCCTTCCTCCCTCCTCTGCCTTCCTCCTCCCTCTGCCCTTCCTCCTCCTCTGCTCTCCCTCCTCCTCTGCTCTTCCTCCTCCTCTGCTCTCCCTCCTCCTCTGCCCTTCCTACTCCTCTGCCTTCCTCCTCCTCTGCCTTCCTCCTCCTCTGCTCTCCCTCCTCCTCTGCTCTCCCTCCTCCTCTGCCCTTCCTCCTCCTCTGCTCTCCCTCCTCCTCTGCCCTTCCTCCTCCTCTGCCTTCCTCCTCCTCTGCCCTTCCTCCTCCTCTGCCCTTCCTCCTCCTCTGCCTTCCTCCTCCTCTGCTCTTCCTCCTCCTCTGCCCTTCCTCCTCCTCTGCCCTTCCTCCTCCTCTGCCCTTCCTCCTCCTCTGCCCTTCCTCCTCCTCTGCCCTTCCTCCTCCTCTGCCTTCCTCCTCCTCTGCTCTCCCTCCTCCTCTGCTCTTCCTCCTCCTCTGCCCTTCCTCCTCCTCTGCCCTTCCTCCTCCTCTGCTCTTCCTCCTCCTCTTTTCTTCCTCCTCCTCTGCTCTCCCTTCCTCTCTGATCCAGGCGTGTGAGTGTGATCACTTTCCGGTCCATTGCTTGCTGCCATGAATCTAATTCGTCTAACATCAATCCAAGTCGTCTAAGGTCGTTTTCTATTCCTCATCCTCCTAATTCATCTTCTGCAAATCGCCTCTTTGTCCCTCTTCTCAGAATAATTCAAAGAGAATACTCTATTTGCCACGTGGCTCGATCTACGCGCTCATAAATCGCTCTGTGATAATGCCGCGTCTCCTGAGTGAGGTATTTTCCTTTTGTTATTTATTTATTTTTTTTTTTTTTTTATCAGTTCTCTTACTTTCGTATTTTATTTTAAATGCGTGGAAGATGTGTTAAATCTCATGAGTGTGAGAGAGAGTGTGTCAACCATACTATTTCTGATATATATATATATATATATATATATATATATATATATATATATATATATATATATATATATATATATATATATATATATATATATATATATATATATATATATATATGTGTGTGTGTGTGTGTGTGTTGTTATATCGTTTATGCTTGTGAAAATGGTATCTTTTAATGGTTTATAATTATAGTTTGCTTGTAGTTCCAAATCTTCGTATTGTTTACATTTTAAATATATATATTTTTAATTTATAGGAAAACACACACACTGTTTTTTTTTCCGTAAAGAATGAAAAAGGGATTAAAAAACGCTTGATTAGTATACCATACTATTTAAAAGGTACTCGAGGAAAATACAGGACAGAACTATTAAAAAAAAAAGAGAGAAAAAAAAAGAAAGATTGAACGAAAGAAAGAAAGAAAGAAAGAAAGAAAAAAAAATATATATCAGAGAATACTGCGTTAAGGTGTGACTTACACCTTCGGAAATCCACCCAAGAAACGATTTATCAACCTATTCAACCCAGTCAACCAACCCGTGCAAAGGTCATTTTCCATATGGAACAAGAACCCCCCTCCCGCTCCCCCCCCCCCCCTCATCCCTCCCTCCCTCCTCGCATGGAAAAATCCCAGTGGGAAAAAAAATCCAAAAAAAACAACAAAACAATAAACAAAAACAACACAACGAAGGAAAAGATCCGAAGGCCTTTGGGAAAATCCAGGAGAGGCAATAAAGCCAAAGATCCTTGTCCAGTAGGAATCCTTCGTATTGAGAAGAAGGATGGATACCAGGGACATAGACACAACGTGAGGGGGGAGGGGGGGGGGGGCGGAGGGGGAGGGGGAGGGGGGTTATTGCATCATGTCTTCCTTTTATTGAAGTTATTGATGCCAAGGGGTATAGGATGTTGCATTTTGTTGTCAGGCTACGATCTCTCTCTCTCTCTCTCTCTCTTTCTGTCTCTCTTTATGTCTCCGTTTTTTGTTGTTTTTTTCTGTTTGTCTATCTCTCTCTCTCTCTCTCTTTATGTCTTTACGTTTTTTTGTTGTTTTTTCTGTTTGTCTGTCTCTCTCTCTCTCTCTCTGTCTCTCGTTCTGTCTCTTTCTCTCCCTAACCACCTCTCACCTCTTTCTTTCTCTCTGTGTGTCTTTGTCTCTGTGTCTACACCCATTATCTCTCTCTCTGTGTCGCTCTTTCTCTCTCCCTCCCTCGTTCTCTGTCCCTCTTTCTCTATTTTTCTGTCTTTCTCTTTCTCTCTACCCACCCCATCTCTCTCTTTCTCTCCCTCTCTCTTCCCACTCCATCTCTCTCTCTCTCTCTCTCTCTCTCTCTCTCTCTCTCTCTCTCTCTTTCCCCCCCCCCCCTCTCTCTCTCTCTATCTCTCTCTCTCTGCCCCCACTCTCTCTCACTCTGTCTCTACCCCCCACCCCTCTCTCTCTCTCTGTCTCTACCCCCCCCTCTCTCTTTCTCTCTTTCTACCCCCCCCCCTCTCTCTCTCTCTCTATCTATCTTCCTCTCATACATCGTCCACTACGGTATCAATTTCATATTCTTTTTACGCCTAAATAATTCCATAAGCGATGGTCAACAAGGAGTTAATTATTAGACTTACCTAACCTGACCCGTTTATATCAATATTATTATCGTTAATAAGGTTGTTATTGTCTATTACTATTATTATTATTATCATTTTCACCACCAAAATCATTATTGATTTTATAATTTTCATCATCATCACTATTATTAACATTAATGGTTACGATTAACATAAATATCATTTTTATAGTTATCAATATCATTATTAATATCCTTATTGATATTATCATTATCAACATCATTATTACCATCACTATCATTATCATCCTTATCATCGTCATTATCATAACTATCATCATCATCATTATTATTATCATTATCATAACTATTATCATCATCATTATTATTATCATTATTAGTATCATCACCATTACTATCATTATCATAATCATTGTTATCATTATCAATATTATCATAAAATAAAAATCCAGAAATTTCAGAGAACGGGTTAAAAAAGGTGAGACCAAATAGGCCTACAAATAGGCTCTATCTATTTATCTATAAAATAATATAGAAAAAAAACTTTAGTGGACAGTACATGATCCCCTCGTCGAGTTATATTTAGTCTTGCTCCGTTGTTCAATATACTATTTACTTTTCATGTTATAACCTAATAACTTTGATGAAATGGATATGTCTTATAAATGGTGGTGGTCTTTATATCATTATGAATCATAAATAACTATGTTTATGTACATCCGTGCGTGCACACTCACACACATACACACACCTACATACACACACACACATACATACATACACACACACATACGCACATAGACGCACACAGAGAAACACACACGTACACAAACACACAAAAATGCACACAAACGCACACAGAGAAACACACACAAAAACATACGCACAGACAAATGCACACAAAAACATACGCACAGACAAACACATACAAAAACATACACACAGACAAACACACACAAAAACATACACACAGAAAAACACACAAAAACATACGCACACAGACAAACACACACAAAAACATACGCACAGACAAACACACAAAAACATACACACAGACAAACGCACACAAAAACATACGCACAGACAAACACACACAAAAATACGCACACAGACAAACACACACAAAAACATACGCACAGACAAACACACACAAAAACATACGCACAGACAAACACACACAAAAATACGCACACAGACAAACACACACAAAAACATACGCACAGACAAACACACACAAAAACATACGCACAGACAAACACACACAAAAACATACGCACAGACAAACACACACAAAAATACGCACACAGACAAACACACAAAAAAACATGCGCACAGATAAATACACATAAAAACATACGCACAGACAAACACACACAAAAACATACGCACAGACAAACACACACCAGACAAACACAAACAAAAACATACGCACAGACAAACACAAACAAAAACATACGCACAGACAAACACACACAAAAACACACACAAACACACACACACACACAACGCCACGCCCAATACCAATCATCTTTTCATTCACCGGTATTCTCCTATATAAAAAAAAAAAAAAAAAATGGCCGCATTCTCGCGTAAATAACCCAAAGAGTAAACACTTTTATCTTCCTTATTAGCGTTCGTAATTGTCACATTTTTACCCTCTTGGCCAGAAGGGTTTATGGTCACGAATAACCTAAATATTAGAACAGAATATAACAGAAAGTACTCTTCTTTGTAATTAACTTTACTTGTGAGGCCAGCAGAATAATATGTTCATGTATCCCCTTTTATTAGAAAGCGAAATAAAATGCTATTACTTCTACTACTATTAAGGATAATTAATAATAACGATTAATGGTAATGATAATGATAATAACAATCATCATGATGATAATGAGAATGAAAAGAACTATGATGAATAATAATGATGACCATAATAATAAGGATAAAAGCAAGACTAATGATAATAACAACAATAATGAAAGGTTTTATATTTCATTTCTATGTTGTACTATTCTTGGGTATCATGACGTAATTATAATGTAATGAAAATGGAGGGAGTGTGCGATAGAGAGAGAGAGAGAGAGAGAGAGAGAGAGAGAGAGAGAGAGAGAGAGAGAGAGAGAGAGAGAGAGAAAGTACGTGAGAGTGATAGAGATCAATAGCTAGAAAGAGAGAGAGAGAGAGAACGAGAGAAAGAGAGATAAAGAGAATGAGAGAAAGAGAGATAAAGAGAATGAGAGAAAGAGAGAGAAGAGAGAAATGGAGATAGAGATAGATAGATAGACAAATAAAGAGAGAGAGAAAATGAGCGAGAGAGAGAAGATGAAAATGAGCGAGAGAGAAAGAGAGAGAAAGAGAGAGAAAAAAAAAAAATGAGCGAGAGAGAGCGAGAGAGAGAAAGGGGATACAAAAGAAGAGAAAATA